>CAJQUW010000606.1:0-46833 GCA_907163375.1 Prostheceraeus crozeri | reverse complement strand
AATAATAATAATAATAAACGTTTATATTTGCATTGCCTCAATATTGGAAATCGTGAGGCATCTTTACAAAGTTACACCTTTTCCAAGTCATTAGTAGAAACACGCAATTCAATAGCGGTGATCTCAAGTCAATAGTAGATCCGCTCAAATCAGCAACGGGAATCTCAAATCATTAATAGAAATTCTATTCTATCTCAAGTCAACAGTAGATCTACCCAATTCAACAACGGAAAGCAAAAATCAACAGTAGATGTTGGGATCCTTTGTCATGCTTCAAAATTTACGGGCCAGTTTAAGACGTAAGAAGCTACGATTGCATAATGCAGTTTGCATCGCGCAATCACTTATTCACGTCTTCGTTAGCTAACTAACAATAATAGACAAAAGTACAATGGCATGTTCAGAAACAAAGATTGCCCGTCATGCCAAACAATTGACTCATCACATCGACTCGATGCATGCATTGATTGATAGCACCAACTAATGTCATTCATTCTTTGTACATACGATCTGTAGCGATGTCGCGTCAACGAATATCTGCTGCAGACAAGCAAAGACTTATACGGGCGTTTGAGAATGGTCAGGATTATCAAGCTTTGGCTGAGACGTTGGCTATCAAATCTGGAACTGCTTGGTCAATCATCCGGCGTTTTCAAAATACTGGATGTGTTGTGCGACAGAGAGGAGGTGCACACAACAAGAAACGGAATGATGAAATATCTTCAACTCTTTTGTCTATTGTTGAGGAAAATCCCCAGTTTACTCTATCACAGATAAATGCCACTTTGAAGTCATTGCTGCCACATAAGCCCGCCATGTGTGATAACACAATTTCGAATATCTTGCACGGTCAAATGGTGACCATGAAGAAGTTAATGGACTCCCCTGCAGAGAGAAATGCATCTGAAGTGAAAGCTCAACGTCGACAACTCGTAGTGGCTAATTGCTCTCAGTCCAGATAATGAGCCGATTTTTATTGATGAGAGTGGCTTTCATCTTTGGATCAAACGTACTCGCGGGAGAGCCATCAGAGGCGATCGGGCTGTGCGTGTTGTTGGTGGACGAAGGAGCACAAATTTTAGTGCATTATTTGCCGTGTCTCCAGGACGGGGTCTGGTTCATCACCAGTTGATTACATCGAATACGAATTCGACAGCCTTCAATTCCTTTCTGTCAGAGCTGTCCCTGAATATTGGACATGAAACGTTGGCGGTATTCATAATGGACAATTGCAGTATCCATCGCAATCACCACTTGGCTAATCTCCCAAGTACTCACAGTGCAAAATTTCTTTCTCCCTATTCTCCCATGTTCAACATTTGCGAAAATGCGTTCAGTTCGTGGAAAGCCGGAGTCAAGCGCCAAATGGCAGAGGTGAGGGACCAGGTCATTTTGAAACCCCGCCCCCAAAGACTTGCAACTCTAATGCAATTAGCTGAGCAGAACGTTGCCGAAAAAACGGCTTATAAATGTGACCGATGGTTTTCACATATGCAGACGTATTACGGTCGTGCGTTGAGAGAAGAAGACATAACATATTGAGATATGTAAATGCATCAGTGGAAATTTTCAGTGTTATGTCGTTCATCATGATTTATGTTCAGCATATTTTTATTCTATTGTTTCTTTTGAAAATTATAGATTTTTCACATCTATAATTATATAAATTTAAATATTTATTTAAATTTAATATATATTTAAAGTGAGAGACAAACAGAGTTCCATTGTTAAGGTCACATCAGGTATACCTCAAGGTGGGAAACTTTCGCCATTTTTATTCTGTGTCCATATGAGTTCTTTGAAGCCGAGACACAAATCAGCTGTAATGTGTAAATATGCCGATGATGTGCTTTTAGCGTTGCCAATTTGTAATAGTGACAATGTTGACTTGCTAGTGGAGACTGAGATGTACAATATCGACCTTTGGTGTTCCTCACATGGCCTCACTTTAAACCGTGAAAAGACTCAGTGCATGCTTGTGCGCAACAGACAGGTATTCTCTCCGTCAAACCCCTTTTTCAAGGATCAGCTCCGAATTCTTGGTGTGCTATTCAACTCCAATTTGACATGGGACTCTTTTGTGGATAACCTATGCAAGCGAGCCAGTCGTCGGTTATTCATACTGAAGCGTTTGAAATACAATTTGTCCAAACCAGAACTGATGCTGATTTATAATGCTGTAATATTATCAACGCTCGAATACAATGCTCCGCTGTTAATTGGAATTAACAAGAAAAATTCGGAGAGACTAGAAAAAGTTCGTCGACGATGCCACCGTATAATTTGTGGCATCGAATGTGATTGTGATAGATTCACACCTCTAGCAATTCGACGTGAGCATCTGGCCTTAAAAGCATTCAAAGGAATTATTGACTATAGTGACAATCAGCTTCACCACTTAGCACCTTCCCATTTGACTCAGCCACGTTTGTCTCGCAAGCTACTTGTGCCATACTGCCGAACCGAAACTCGCCGACCTTCTTTTTTCCCATTTTGTACAGCGTTATACAACAGCATGACTTAGTAAACTGATGCATTCTTGTAGAAGTTCAATTTTCTTTGTTGATACATCGTTTTTTCTTGATTGACTTTATGTTTTGACCATTGCTTATAACCGATCATTGTAAAATTGTAATGCATGATTTCCATTATCAATATAACATTTATTCTATTCTATTCTATTCTACATACCCAAATTGTTGCTTTTCATTATCAGCGATCAGGACGAACTGTCTCTAAACACAGCCTACATGACTAGAACAAAAATTCTAGAATTCATTCTTTGCAGCTTCGAATCCTGGGGGCTACATTACATGCATGCTTCTTATGTCTTCCATTTGCTATTAAACTTTTGTCTGTAAAATGAAATAGTGCTCAATTAAGTAAAAACATTAATGAATCCGTAATTGCAACTCCATATCCATTCTAAAGAGGCACAAACTGGCCCGTAAATTTTGAAGCATGACAAAAGATCCCAACATCTACTGTTGATTTTTGCTTTCCGTTGTTGAATTGGGTAGATCTACTGTTGACTTGAGATAGAACAGAATTTCTATTAATGATTTGAGATTCCCGTTGCTGATTTGAGCGGATCTACTATTGACTTGAGATCACCGCTATTGAATTGCGTGTTTCTACTAATGACTTGGAAAAGGTGTAAACAAACTACTGGCAATAATCATAAAAATCAAATAACAAGAAACAATTAACAGTCAAGAAAATCCACTGTTTGCGAGTCGAATCATAGCAATAAGAAAAGATTTTTGCCTTATCGCCGCTGAAATTTTGGGTATTCTATATGTTCTGGAATACTGATTTATTTCGGGAGTTAAATTATGTAGCGGATGTGATTCATCTTGAACTAGCTTACTGAAAAGTCGAATGCCTATCATGAGTCTTCGATATTCTAGCGGTACAAAGTTCGCGCAATCACAGGTTGATGTTCCACAAATAATTTTGTGTGCGCGTCCCTGGATTTTTTCAATTTGATTTATCTCTCTTTTTGGCAGATTCACAAAAATGGGTGCGGCGTATTCAAGAACTCCTCTGATACAATATTGATATACTGTCAAGAGTCCATCATGATCAATAAATGGTTTCAATTGCCTTAATATGGAGAGTTTTGATGACGCTTTTCTGGTAATCATGTCTACATGTAGTTTCCACTTAAAATGTTCATCAAATGTGATTCCCAGAAATTTAATAGCGGATTTGACTGGAATGGTTGGGATTGAATAGTCTGAGGACGTAATGAAAATTTGAGAGCACTTTTCTTCCTTGATTTCCATTTTATTATGAGTCACCCAATCAATAATGTTCGCATAGGCCGAAAGAATGGGACTTTCCACTGTGTTTTTCAATATCGCTCCCACGATGAGTATGTCATCTGCGTATTTAGTAAAGCATACATTGTCTTTATTTGAACATTGTAAAGCCATATCAGAAGTATAATAACCAAATATGATAGGCCCAATTGATGAGCCCTGAGGTATTCCACTCATGACAGGTAAAAACTCACTGTACCCATTTTTCCATCTTGTGCGCTGTAACCTTCCAGTAAGATAATTGCAAATAAATGCGATAAGGAATGGGTTAATGTTATCACGATGCAGCTTTTCCTGTAGTAGGCGATATGAAATCTTATCAAAGCCTTTAGTTAGATCCAAAGATAACATTTGGCAAGCTGTGATGTTGGAGCTTTGTAAATTACGGGTGATGTAGTCTTCAATGTTTAATAGAGCACAGGTAGTCGAGCTACCTGAACGATACCCATACTGGCTTGCGTCAATCTTTGAGGTTATCTGCATACCCATGAGTTTCATAATTTGCTTTTCAAAAATTCTTTCCGGAATGGGAAGCAAAGAAATAGGGCGAATGCTCTTTATACTTGGTGGATTTGTCTTCGGAAACAGAGATATGTCCGCTTTCTTCCATAATGTCGGTAAGTCAGCGGAAAACAAACAATAGTTGTATAAAATAGTTAATGGTTTTGACAAAAAATCGGCAAATTTTGACCATATAATTGAAGGTACACTGTCAGATCCAGGGCTGGTGTTTGATGAAATGTTGGATAATAAATCGTGCACCTGAGTCTCAGTGAAAAGAAAAGGCATGGGCATATCAATCATTGGGTCATTGATAAACTCTGATGATAAGTTTTTATTAGCAATCGTCAAAATTTCATTGACACTCTTGTCTGGTTCACATTGAGACAACCATTGTTCGTTATGTACTTTGTTATCAATCACACACTTCTTTATATCCCAAATTGAACGATTTGACATCATGCGATTACTCCACTTTCTTTTAGAATTGTAAATCATTTGCTTTACTTTCTCTTTGTAGTGCGAATATTGGGCCCAGTCTTTTCGTTGATAGGCATTATATCGCTTATTAATTGTTACTTTAATTACATTAGTTATCCAAGGCTTATCCGAAGTGCTTCTTCTCACCAAATTGTATGGTATGGAATTAATCGCCCTGTTCAGGAAAGAATAAAACACTTCACACGAATCGTTCAATTCCAACCCTTGCAACTTTTTATCCCAGTCTATATCCAACACAGAACATGCGTTCAAGAGATTTGAATCTCGAAGACCAAGTACTTTAGTGAACTGTGATATATTGCTTTATATCCGTTTGTGCCCTTGACATTTCAAGCCTGATAATCACAGTGAAAACAAATTTTGAGGAATTGTATCAGGATTGAATAGTGACACTAGGAACTAATGCCACCATTTGGACATCTGAGCACAACTAGAAGAAAACACTGGTAGAAAAAACTTCGACAGTGTTGCACCAATTGACACGACTCTCGAAAATCTGGCACAATAGATCTCGAAGAACAGATCGCGAAATGAAAATTGAAATACGGTCAGACAAAATGTTTTAATCAGCGTTTTTTGACGTATGAATTTTGGCATCTCCAGTTCTCCTTAATAAGTCAAAGTGATTTTGATGCCAATTCGAATTCATGGAACTATTTCGAGTAACCAACAGCAACACATTGAATCAAAGTGTAACTGCTGGTTACTCGATATATAAATCCATGAATTTCCATGACATTTAAAAGTGGTTTTTCTTGCTACAAAGAACTGTAAATGCGAAAGTAATTACTCTATGAAATGCTATGTAAAATATTGCATCTAATTGCACTTAATTTTCATTTTGCGATCTCGTATTGACGGCGAAATATACTTGGCGCGGAGACGAGCCTCGTGTAGAAAATGATGCATATCGTGCAGTACATCTTCAGTTCGAGACGTATGAAGAGTATAAATAGGCGGTCAGGGATGCTGGAGAAGCAAGAAGAGAGGAAAAGCATGCAGTAGTATGATTAATGTAATCTGTTCAAAAATACAGATATTAGTTTCGATTTTTCTTTTAGGCCGCAGTAATTAAATGGCGCATCTTAACTTAATAGTTACTGCATCATTTTACTATTTCCTTGTTTTTCTGCTTATTTTGATTCAGATTTTCGTCAGTCAGTATAAAATGAACTCTTGAAAGTTTCCAAAACCCGATGCTCAAACAAACTCTAATGCGCATCTTCCCGATATCAGGAAATACAACACCATGGTACTCAAAAATGATAATTATTTCAATTTCAGATGTCAGTCACTGACTACTTGAGGTTGCGTTTACGAACAATCTTCTGCTCAAGTTTTTCACGCTCAGATAAAAGGACTCAACGAACAGATGGGAATCCACAGCCAACTGATGACCAACTACAAGGAGAAATTGAAGATAAAGTGTGACTTTCGAACATCAAAAAATAGTCATTATCATAATTGTGTGCTATCGTCAAATAAATGTATGTGCCTCTTAATGTTCAACGTCTTTTCAGGAGTAGCAGCTGCTTCCAAGTGACCTCGGAGAATGGATCTAACAATTCAATGCCTTCGGCTTTCATGAGATCGAAATGATATTTGAATGAGACTTGCTCTTGGCATAACCACGAAAAATGGCTTGCTGGCTGGGAATCGAACCCAGTCCTCGAACTGCTACCGTGGCGTGAAGATCACCAAGACCAGTCCGCAAGCCAGTTTTCATGGTGGTGGCAAGAGCAAGGCACATTGAAAAATCATTTCGATCTCGTGAAATCCAGAGGCATTAAATTGTAAATCAATTCTACGAAATGGCCTGGAAGCAGTTGCTATTGTTACAAAAACAAACCAGGAAGAGAACGTGATAATGCGCGCGGAAGGCTTTACTTGATACGGTAATGGAGGGTGTGACGACTGGTCTTGGTGATCTTCATGCCACGTTAGCAGTTCAAGGACCGGGTTCGATTCCCAACCGGCAAGCCATTTTTCATGATGATGCCAGGAGCAAGGCGCATTGAAATATCATTTCGATCTCGTGAAGCCCGGAGGTATTGAATTGTTAGATCTTATGAGGAAGTAGATCATTACATTTATACGTGTTAATTTCGCAACACATTTGATAAACTGCCAGCTTTATGCATGTATTCCTGCAACTTTTGCGGCCTGCCTACATAAAACCAAAGTTAACAGATCATACAGAAAAGCAAGCATCAAAATTGAAAATGTACACCAATAAAACAGAGAAGCAGGCCTTGTGCATTCAATTGCATGCGTCAACCTGTTATCAATATATCATTTCATATTTTCTACGTGACTGTCCTTATTTATAACAGCGGGACAGATGTTTATGAAATATGTCTTCATGACAGTGGCTGATGTCACTTTTTTGGGTCTATAATGAAATATAAAGAAGGAAAACATAGTTTGGAGAGCAACGTTATTCATTGCTTGCATACACTTGAAACTTTTGTCACATCATGCTAGTTCACACGCACAAAGGTCAAACCACGCTGGCACAACAAAAATATTGTGTCATACACAATGACAATAACAATAAATAATATACGCATTGGCCCATAAACGTATATGTACATATCAATAACAATTAAATTGATGAAAATTATTTGGACGGATACACAGATTACTATTAATTGAGCATCCGGCTCAAAGGCAACACGCAACCTGTTAAAGAAGATAAAGTTGACTTATTCAACACGAAATGACTAAGAAATGCTGAAAATACACTGTTGTCAGGGAAGTAATATTAATTTTGAAAGGGGAGTAATTGTAAGTTTTTGTGCGTGATATCAGGCAGATACTATCATCAAGAATAATTTAATCAATGATATCATACCCTAGGCAATATATACATGTAGTTACCCGCCACTAACTGCAATAATTTCAAGAGTGGGCTCGTCCTGATGGTCATGTCTTCATGAGAGAACTTAATCATAATTATTAATACATCAAAAATCTATTTAATGAAACACCTTGAACTTTCCAGTTAAAATTGTATTTGATTCCGAAATATAATGCATGTAGCTTAGGTTAATGAGTTTACTCGATTGACAGCTCAGGCGCGCATCTTGAAGGTCAATCAAAATGAATGCGTTTCAACTTTCTACTTTATTTGTGAAGAAGTTTATAATTAGTTGCTGTTGACTTTTGCGACACAGACATTTTGAAGGATGTTTGAATGTTGTGGAATGTCATTTTGAAATAATCAAGTAATATTTTTTATTCTGCTAACTTTCACTTCTATTTGCAAAACCCTGAGATTTTGTAGAATAGAAAACGGAGTTATTTGACATTTACTAAAGCTTTTGACATTTTGGTGTTGTTGTTATAAGACAATGGGTCAGTTTATGACTGCAGCTGCAAATATACTCTTTCAAAAAAGAAACTCAAAGCGCACATCTAGACTCAATGCGAGTTTCTAGAGATCAATGCAAATGCACAGAAGATTTGTAAATTGAAAATGCATATTAAATGACACCAAGTTTCTAAATTTCGATCCTAGTACGTTTAGATGTTAGATGCTATCTTGCTTTTAATTGTTTTATCATTTCGCTTTGTTTTTGAATGTTTTTTTTCTATTTTTGATTGTCATTGGAAATGAAGATAGAACATCATTCAGTCGAACAAAATAGAAAGGATAAAATTATAAGAATAAAAGACGATTCCATTTAACGATTCTTTGAAAAGCATCACGCGACAAATAGGCATACATGAGAAAATTCTGCATTTTTAAATATTGTGCAGAGAGTCCTCCATTTGCATCTAAAACTGCTTGACACCTATAAGGTGGGGTTATGAATATTATATTATGAAATTATGAGGTAGGGATTCTCGAATTTTCTCATGATACACCATTAAAAAGATGAACAATTGAGTGTAAAAGAGAAATCTGATTTTCTCTTAAAAATCTGAGAGAAATCTGATATCAATTTTGATATAATTAAAAAAAGATCCCGCACCACGTAAGTTTTCGAAAACGTTTTTTAGTGACCTGCTAATCGGCAAATTTTGAGTCGAATCGAAACGAATCGAATCACTGAAAATTTGCATAGACCTATTTCAGCTCTTTGATTTGCGTCTTGCTTAGCCGAGTGATCTTGAAGATCCCGTGGATTCTTAACATGAGTGACCAACAAGTCTTCCAAGCACAGATGGACAGTTGCTAATTAATATCAAAGACGTGTTATGAGAAATGTATGAGAAATCTTGCAACCACCGGAATGGTGGGCGGTAAACGAGTTATGGATAGGCGAAAACTAAATACACCATTTGTAAACACGATATCAAAAGAGTGCAATCTATCAGCCATTAATCAACGCTATCTAAGCAACGAAGAAAAGAAATACATGGAGAAAGCTAGTCATGTGTACCATCTCCACGTTCCGGTGGAATATTGGCCAAGAAGTTGCAAATTATAGTTTTAATCAATTAGAAAGAATAGGCATATCTGAAGCGTTTTTTTGAATAGCTTTTGAAGGATGCATTGACATCATCATGGCACCCAATAAAATAAGCAATCAAATTAGCGTCCATCGTTTTAGATAAATGTAGTCCACTCTGCTTTATAAGTAGCCTTTTTCGAATGATTTTTAGATAATGTGCTAGATAATGGATGCTGATTTGATGTGCAACATCACATTGTCCTTGTTTTGCCAGAAAGACAGTTTGCGATGGAAACCAGCTAGGTTTCTAACCTCAGGCTTGAAGAAGTCGCTTGAATCTCTTCTGTGACTGGAAACGTATCCATCAATCGCTCCTCCACCTAAATGCAGAGCCCTGGGAAGGGCCAGTTGTCCCAGATTCTATCATTTCTATCTTACACCAACTTCTATTTTACAACACAACAAGTTCTCAAAATGTTGCATCGTTGCATTGCCGTTCCAAACCAAATGCTTGTAACTTAATATGCTATCACTGTGCGCTATTACCATCCCTAAATAATTCATTCACGCAGAATTTGCAGCAGGCTAAAATCTACCGACTTCCCAATTGGCAACTCACTATCATACTTTACTAGTATAAAGGATTACAAAATATTTTGATAACTACACAGTAGACTACTCGGCCTACTTGTATAATCTTGGACTAGCCAGGTCTTGTAAATTGGAAGTCATGGAAACTCGGGTTCATGATAACGGCGTGATTTTAAAAAGCTTCCAGGAACCCGAGCTTGCAACCAGCGCACACTGTGTAGCAAGATGTAGCACGTATTGTGTAGCCGGTAGCCGCTTCGACTAACTCTTGTTTAGCAAACGACGCCTTTAATCGTTTTCAAAGAGAATCCTACATCACAAGCTCATCAAAACTTATCGTCAAAGTAGCACCGAATACAGAGAGATACACCAGGCATTCAAAAATCGTGTTTTTCAAAAAATGCCAAAAATGGTTATTTTTAAGCTGGGCTAGCGTTTTTCTGTATGCCAGTTTTGACTCCAAATTGATACTGAAACTCAGAAACATGCTCAATTACTTGTAGAAGAAATTTGATCAGGTAACTGATAGTTAAAGTAGTATAAATTGGTCAATTTTGATTTTGCACATTTTTTCAATACATGATGTCAATATTATATGAGTAGCATCGAGAAGTAGCATTTATAGTACAATGGCACTTGAAAGCGTTAAGTTGGTGTGCGGCAAGAAATTGTTCTCTTTGATAGATGTTATACATGAAACTTTGATATATTGCAATAGAGCCAAATGCATTTTTCATTACACCAGTCAATAGGTAAACCTCAATTTGAAAAAATATTCTACAATGTATAAAACAATATTATACAATTTCAAACAAATTGAAAATATTGATCATGAAAAGTCACTCCATCTGTTCTGAAGTCTTTCAGTAGCATTCTAAATTGATCACGCAAAAATCACATTAATGTGGTTACATGTAACCCAAACACATGGTCTTAATGGACAAGAATATAATTAAATTGTTACTTTGACAAGAATGAAATTCACTCTTATGCCTTTTTATTACCAAATATATGAAAAAGCATTACATTTTGCATTAATTTTGAAAGGCTGGGTAGAATCCCGCTTTAGCTTGCTTTCTTTGTATGAAACCTTTTTATAAACCTGAGTTACTTTTGTATAGCGTGCAGTTTTATGAAAGGCTTGAAAATTGATCTGGTTTAATTTTTCTATGAACAGGAATAATTTGCTTACATTCGATCGTGTGAGTGATTTATGAATCAGAGGGATCAACAACAACAGCAATCAAACATGCAATATATTATACAGTGCGTTCATAAAGTCACTGTGCAACTGTTCTGAACAACATTTTGTCAAAGCAAACGCTCGTAATAATCAATCATAGATATCTGGCATCTGCACAGAGCCATTTACATGTTTCAAGAGGCGCAGTTGACTGGTTTATGACATTCAACATAGTGACCAGCGAGTTGAATATCAGTCACTTCGAAGCACCCGAGAGCTTGACATTGCACTTCCAAGCTGAGTACTGTGTTGTCAATACAAGAGAGAATCTTCTTGGTCGAACATGTTTTCCGAGCCAATGGTGAATACACTGATGATGTGAAGAATGAGTTTTTAGAGAGATTTCCTACAACTGATTTGCCTCATCGAAACACTGTTAGGAATCTGATCAATAAGTTCAGAGAAACTGGCTCCGTGCACGATGCAACACGTTCAGGTCGACCAACAGTCTTAACTGAGCAGAAGGTCAATGTCATTTCCGAAGCTATGACTCATAGCCCAAGCAAGTCGATGCGTCGCTTATCTCAAGAAGTGGGTCTATCTCTCGGGGCGGCTCATACTGCTGTGAGAAAGAACATAGGCCTATATCCATACCGCATCTCTTGCCAGCATGAATTGAAGGATGCCGATCATGATAGGCGTCTTCAGTACTGCTTCTTTTTCAAAGAAAATCTGAATGGAAATGATGTACTCGATAAAACTTTCTTTTCTGATGAAGCTTGGTTTCATCTTTCAGGGTATGTCAGTAACCAGAACTCCCGAATATGGTCTAGCGAAAACCCGCACGAATTTGTTGAGAAGCCATTACATTCTCTCAAAGTTGGGGTATGGTGCGCCATGTCAAGAAGGCGAATAGTTGGACCAATATTTTTTACCGAGACTGTTACAGCAGAAAGATATTGTAATGAAATCATTGCTTCGTTCGTCAACGAATTAACTGACGATGAAAAAACAACTGCTTACTTCCAACAAGATGGAGCAACTGCGCATACCGCCAATTCCTCACTTCGATGCTTGGGTGAAATATTCCAAACCAGAATAATCTCCAAAGGAATTTGGCCTCCAAGATCCCCGGATTTGAGTGTCTTGGACTTTTACTTGTGGGGAGCAGTAAAGCAGAAGGTCTACCGAAGCAAGCCACAAGATCTACATGAGTTAAGAGATAGCATCCGACAACAAATTGCCGCTATCAGTCTCGAAGAAATTCACCGAGTGTTTGAGAATATGAGACGTCGAATAGACCTCTGTATTCGTGAGCAAGATGGACATTTTCAACAGTTTTTGTAAGATATAAATATATATTTTGTTATCACGTAGTAATTGATGTTTCTACAACGGAACTTTACTATTCATAATGCCCTGGCAATCTATTTCTAAGCAACGAAATACTAAGCAGGGATTGAATTATTAGGTGCACAGTGACTTTATGAACGTACTGTATAATATATATAATAAACTATCATATATATATATATATATATATATATATATATATATATATATATATATATATATATATATATATATATTATCATTTCAGTCATTTTTTTCTACTCGTTGGTGTGAAATATGAACTTTAGAAGTTAATCAATATCAAACCATTAGGCCTCAACCACACAGCGAGCTTTTCCAAGCGTTTTGCAGCAAATACAGAAGTACAAAGTCATCATTGCAGCATTTGTAGACTTCCATAATGCACGCAAAGCAAACTAGAGCGATTGATAGCTTGCGGACATGCGGTTACTCGAGACGCTTGGGACGCTCGTGTTTGCTTTGCTTTCAGTGTAGCTGAGGCCTAATGCTATGATTCCATTCATTGTTCTTTCATGCATACCGAGCTGTACTCTGTTCAATCTGCTAGCTACATGCACCACAATCATTGACAGTATCGTAGCATTAGCAAATTTGTCATGGCAACACGTGGATGTGATTTGACTGAATTCCGGAGAAGTCAAATCTACGCCTTAAAGTTTCATGCGAATTTTTCAAGACCTAAAATTGCTGAGTGCCTCGAGATATCAGAGAACACAGTCAGAAAGTACCTACAGAGGCTATCAGCTGGTGGAGATGCTAAAGCAACCAATCGAGCTTCTTGTGGTCGTAGGAAAAGTACAACTGAAGAAGATGACGAGGAAATTTTAACTTTCTCTTCGAACCATCCTTTTTGCTCTGCCAGAGTAATTAAGCAAAACCTAAATCTAGAATGCACCAGAAGGACCGTAACAAATCGATTGCTGAGCAGTGGTCTCAAGACAAATTTCACCAGCTAGAAAGACAGCCTTGACAGCAGATCATGAACATCGCAGATTGGAATGGGCTACAGAAAAGTCATCGTGGACTTTGACGAGGTGGAAGAAAGTGGTGTTTTCTGACGAATCGAAATTCTGCTTCGGTCAGTCACGAGTACAGTATGTCCGTCGATCGATAGATCGGTACACGGATCGCTACGTCTGCCGTACTCCGAACAGATCTGTCGCGCATATATGGTGTGGGGTGCATTCTCAAGTAATGGACATACGAGCCTGGTGAGAATTCAAGAGAGATTGGATGCACAAAAGTACATCGACAACCTTGAAGGTAATCTTCTTCCAGTATGGAATACAATCACTCAAGCAGGTGGCATCTTCCAACAAGACAATGCACCGATACATTCGGCGAACCGGACGAAACTGTTCCCTCAACACAATGGGATCCCTACCTTAGACTGGCCTGCATTTAGTCCCGACATGAATCCCATCGAACACGTGTGGGCACAGATGAAACTGAAACTCCAAAGAGAATATGAGGACCCAGAAAACAGTGACCAACTCTTTGTTACGCTTGATGTCATTTGGAATGAACTGATGGATGATGTCAATTATCGAGCTTCTCTTATCAGTTCAATGCGTGATCACGTAGAAGCAGTACTGGATGCTGAAGGTGATTTTACGAGATTTTGACTGTTTTCTATGTACTAGCACGCCTTTCGTGACTTTATACGTGTATTGATATTGTTTCTGTGATCGACTCTGATGCACAAGTAGTGCATATTGTCTTGCTGTCTTCGAAATAGAGTTAAATGTCTAACCGGGTACTTTATTTTTTCCTTGAGTGTATATATATATATATATATATATGAATATTATATCAAACGTAAGCAATAATTCACATGGGATATTGATTATGATACCTAAAATATTTGTACACGCCTGCATCTACTCATTGGGAATTATTCCCTTCTTAATTTCAGTTTGCCTAAGTGAATACTTGAAATAATTAGTAGCTAAGTGTAACAAACATAAAGTAAAAGTAGTAATGGAAAAAATGTAAAAAAATGTAAAAGTTGTAACAAATATAAAATTGCATGAAATTCAGTCACTCAGTCGTCGTCGTGTAATATCTATGTATCTTACCTAAACAAGCCTGCATTTCCACATAAAAAGTCCGAAAATTTTATTCAGGTGTGATTTAATAATAGCGGTTCGCTAAGTGATATAACGATATTCATAACGATATCGAATATGATGAGTGAAAGGCAGGTGGGAAATTCGCAGAGCCATTTAAAAATACAGAAGGTTAGCCTACATATGAGATCCTTGACTAATTATGCTCACCAATCAGTAGTAAAGCAACAGTGATACTTGGGAAAATGTTGCTGCTACCGGGAAAAGATCAAGAAAATGAAGTTCGAAATTCTGCCGACAAAACATTAGGTGATCTATTAGGGTCTACTAGATTAATTTTGATGGTTCGTGGGCTTCGCTCAGAAAACATCCTGCGACAGTCAAAAGCTATTTACACTGTTACATAGTGAAATTAATGCAGTTTCCATTCATACGGTTTATTGCGAATGATTTCTCACCGTTGGAGTAGCTGAAATTACTAATTGCAATTGATTGTTTCAGAAAACAATAAGAGTTGTGCATTTCGCACAAACTTTGCTATTCAAAGTACCATGTCGATTGTTAAAGCATATCTAGTCCAACAAAACTCGAGCTTCGAAAGTCATATTTGACTTTATTGCAATATATCAAAGTTTCGTGTATAATATCTATCAAAGAGAACAATTTCTTGCCGCACACCAACTTAACGCTTTCAAGTGCCATTGTACTATAAATGCTACTTCTCGATGCTACTCATATAATATTGACATCATGTATTGAAAAATGTGCAAAATCAAAATTGACCAATTTATACTACTTTAACTATCAGTTTCCCGATCAAATTTCTTCTACAAGTAATTGAGCATGTTTCTGAGTTTCAGTATCAATTTGGAGTCAAAACTGGCATACATAAAAAACGCTAGCCCAGCTTGAAAATAACCATTTTTGGCATTTTTTGAAAAACACGATTTTTGAATGCCTGGTGTATCTCTCTGTATTCTATAGAGAAAACGTTTGCGCAATTATCTGAATTCTTTGAATCTGAAGGAATCGTGGCGATCGGAGCATTTTGAAGGAATTCACAGCAATCCGCAAGCGACGCACGACTATCTTTCTTGTCTCTGTAATGAATTAAAAACTTCTTTTTGCCCACTTAGTAAGTTCCTGTATGTGCCATCGTTTTGAATCAGTTTGTATTTCCAGTAAAGTGGCTTAAACAATCTAATTCTGTGGCTCTATTATTGCTTTCTTAGTTCTCCGTGAGTATCCGGAAATGTGCGCGCCTGCTCATCTGATGGAAACGATATATCAAGCGACAAAAGCACAGATCATGGGTCATTGTTTTAGAGGCTATTTGTCAACGTACCACCTTCTTGCTTTCTCGTCCAGTATCGCATCTTTGTCAGATTTCGCTGTTGGCTGGCTATGTCTTTCAAGAAGTCAAATGACGATATTGAAAGAAAAAAGCTCATGGACGAAAATCCTTCATTCAATTAGCACGCCTCGTCGCAGTGTTGACATTCCAGCTGTCAAAAGTAAATTAGCATATTTGAGAATTTCGAAGAATCGAGATGTTTTGGGGAAGTTTTACTTCCTTGGTGTAGAAATAAAGTTCAGATCGGAAAGGATTGCCGTGATAACAAAAGATATGCAAAACTGTTAAAAAAGTTTGATTTCCTGTCTATTCTTCTCACCTTATTCGGAGACGTCTTAACAACCAAATTGAAAAGATGAAAAGTCACAAGAGAAATACAACAAAGAATTTTAAGATCAACTTCAACAACTTTTTGATATGACAAAGGCTGCTGGGCAATGACTGAGCGAATGGTTGAAACGGTTGCATGAGATACTCGTACAAATAGAAACTTGCGGAAGCGGAAGAGTGGTTTGAAAGAATCAGACTGTACGAAAATGCTCTTTTCAGCTGCTTCTTTGTAGAAGTCAACTTAAAAGACATAACAAAACACTTCGTCAACTACTGAAAAAGGAATGAAACATGTGCAACTCAGCCATGTTCTCTTGCAAACTGCAAAATGAAAAACAAAAAATTATGCAACCTTAAAAACATATCTACAAAATCCGCTGTACCAAATGTGATAAATTTTATAATGGCACAACCGTACGACCTCTCCACTCCCGCTTCAAAGAGCATACCGGAAGCCCTTCATCTTTCGTGTTTAAACATATTCAAACGTGCAAAATGCAGTATTCCGACATTAATATTGACATTCTGGCCCACAGTCATGATGATAAAAATTTGAGGTTACGGGAAGCATTTATCACAGGATTGGCTTTCTGCCAGCTAAAACTGGTTTTTGAAACTAAGTTACAAAAACTCCTAAAAACCGGCTATAACCAAAATTCCGAAAAATCAGTCTATTTCTTTACGAAATGATCGACAGCAAGTTGGGGTTTGAGTATCAGGACGCATGCGGGTTTGCAGATTGCAACTCATATCTTGCAAAATATGACATTCGATAGAACCACATGATATGTTTTTATCACGAACGACGTACGATGTTGTCTTTGTTTACGATTGCTCTACCTTTTTCTTGTTCCTTTAGAAGAAATGTATAGACTTCAGCACCATTTTGGTTCATTATTTTGGACCCATTAGTTCATGTAACATAAGTTGCTAGATACTCCCAGAATTATCATCAAATGAATGAAAAAAATGAAAATAAATATGTGAATATAACTGGTTCTTACGTAGAACTAAAGTAAGCGTTTGCCACATTTTTCATGTGCACGGGCTTCAATAATCCCATGTGTCATTATTCTGTGTTGAGTGTTCAGCAAGAATGCAGAGTGTATTTTAATAGTAGCTTTGGTCGCATCAGATCTAGATTTGACCCCAGGTCTCATGAACACAGAGAGAACACTATCAAAAAGCCTCTGCACCGGAAAATCTCATCTCCCAAATCAAACAATCACTTAGAATACATTTCCACTTTTCACAGAAGAGAGGGCCAGGCATTGTAACTTTTCGAGAGAGGGAAGCCCAAAACGATCGATGTCGTCGATTTCTCTTTATTGGCGAGGCCTTTCAGCCGCTACAGGCAGCCATCTTCAGGCGAATGTTTACAAGCCATGCACGGAAT
Organism: Prostheceraeus crozeri; assembly: GCA_907163375.1. Lineage (NCBI taxonomy): Eukaryota > Metazoa > Platyhelminthes > Polycladida > Euryleptidae > Prostheceraeus > Prostheceraeus crozeri. Next base: position 29,310 of record CAJQUW010000606.1, on the reverse strand, counting down.
GAATAATACTCAAGGTCTGACAAACTAAACGTGACAAGCAAAATCTATGCGTACACAAATAACATTCTCTCGTCAAAAGAACGATTAAGACATAATACTAATGAAGAAAAGTAAGTAGTAAAGAAAAAAGTCAAAAAAGGATGAAAGTCAAAAAAAGTTCCAGTGGTCACTAATACTGTGCTTCACGCTGTTGAAAGACTGAACTTTTCGTGTCCAGAGTGCCTCCTTCACAATACGTTTTCGCCACTGCGACTCCTTCTCCAACACTTCCATGGACCCCATGTCAATAAAATGGTCGCTCTCAAAAGAATGTCGAGCAACCTCCGAACGGTCAACGTCCACGGAGCAGATGGCCCGCATGTGTTCCTTTCTTCGCTCATCCACTGTCCTTCCCGTCTCGCCAACGTAACTCCATGAGCAATTCTCCTCTGAACACGAAAGCTTGTATACCACCCCGAACTGCTTCGCAGGACTGGGTCTCTTTCTCACCAGTAAGCTTCCTAACGTCGTTGAAGGTCTCATCCCCACATTGACCCCAACTTCTTTGAGGATGTCTCGGACTTTCTCAGATAAACATGGCACATATGGAACTGATCCCTGAAACGTAATGTCGTCTCGGGAAACCGGTGCCGTCGACGTTGATTCTCCAGCTCGCCACCATCGCTGCACCTCAGACTCACTGAAACCATTGGCCCGCAAACAACCAAGTACAGCCTGCTTTTCTGTTTGAACTTCATCGGATGAGCAAATTCTTGTAGCTCTGCTGGACAACGACCGCACCAAGCCCTTGAACACACTGGTTGGATGAGATGACTCACGGTTTATGTAGCGTCCCGTGTGCGTAGGTTTTCGGTAAACTGAGAACGAAAACCTCGATTGACCACGCTCGACTAGGATGTCCAGGAAAGGAATTCTCCCCTCTTGCTCACGCTCAACTGTAAATTTGATGCTCGGTCTTAATCCATTGAGGAAGCTTACGAAGTTGTCAAGTCTCGATTCATTCTCCTTCCAGCAGATCAATACCTGTTTATGGCTCATTTTGAAAAAATGGTAAACCTACTAGCTCCTACTCAAGGATTTGAAGTCCCAGAGTTTTGGATCAGATATGTGGACGACATATTGATCTGCTGGAAGGAGAATGAATCGAGACTTGACAACTTCGTAAGCTTCCTCAATGGATTAAGACCGAGCATCAAATTTACAGTTGAGCGTGAGCAAGAGGGGAGAATTCCTTTCCTGGACATCCTAGTCGAGCGTGGTCAATCGAGGTTTTCGTTCTCAGTTTACCGAAAACCTACGCACACGGGACGCTACATAAACCGTGAGTCATCTCATCCAACCAGTGTGTTCAAGGGCTTGGTGCGGTCGTTGTCCAGCAGAGCTACAAGAATTTGCTCATCCGATGAAGTTCAAACAGAAAAGCAGGCTGTACTTGGTTGTTTGCGGGCCAATGGTTTCAGTGAGTCTGAGGTGCAGCGATGGTGGCGAGCTGGAGAATCAACGTCGACGGCACCGGTTTCCCGAGACGACATTACGTTTCAGGGATCAGTTCCATATGTGCCATGTTTATCTGAGAAAGTCCGAGACATCCTCAAAGAAGTTGGGGTCGATGTGGGGATGAGACCTTCAACGACGTTAGGAAGCTTACTGGTGAGAAAGAGACCCAGTCCTGCGAAGCAGTTCGGGGTGGTATACAAGCTTTCGTGTTCAGAGGAGAATTGCTCATGGAGTTACGTTGGCGAGACGGGAAGGACAGTGGATGAGCGAAGAAAGGAACACATGCGGGCCATCTGCTCCGTGGACGTTGACCGTTCGGAGGTTGCTCGACATTCTTTTGAGAGCGACCATTTTATTGACATGGGGTCCATGGAAGTGTTGGAGAAGGAGTCGCAGTGGCGAAAACGTATTGTGAAGGAGGCACTCTGGACACGAAAAGTTCAGTCTTTCAACAGCGTGAAGCACAGTATTAGTGACCACTGGAACTTTTTTTGACTTTCATCCTTTTTTGACTTTTTTCTTTACTACTTACTTTTCTTCATTAGTATTATGTCTTAATCGTTCTTTTGACGAGAGAATGTTATTTGTGTACGCATAGATTTTGCTTGTCACGTTTAGTTTGTCAGACCTTGAGTATTATTCATTCCGTGCATGGCTTGTAAACATTCGCCTGAAGATGGCTGCCTGTAGCGGCTGAAAGGCCTCGCCAATAAAGAGAAATCGACGACATCGATCGTTTTGGGCTTCCCTCTCTCGAAAAGTTACATTTCCACTTTTTGAGAAATATACTAAATGTACTAATGCTTGTGACTGGAGCAGAAAATTATGATTTGGAAGAACAAATAATAATTAAATAGCATAGCTCGCAGCAGAAATCTTGATAAAGTGAGGCATAGTGAATGTCTGGACAGCTTCAGTTATAATCTCTACGAAAGAACATTTTCAGTAAGCTGCAAAATTGATCGTTGTTAATAGAATCTGAGAGCGACAAATATTTGTGACATCATTGTGATATTAAAGTTTGTTTAAAGTTCTTCGAATTTCCATATTTTGAGCTCAAATCAAAACTTCACTTTTGGCATAAAATTCATTTAACCTCACCTTGTCTTCTGAATATGTGAGGGTAAATTGCCATGACATGAAAAATGTTGAAGGAATTTCTTCAAGTCCTTCAATTCCTTTCTGGGAATGCAGGATAAATTTCACAGAAATATTCGTATAATCACAATGGCTATGGGACATTTACTGCAGATTTAGAAGACAAGCCATTCTATGAGATCAGCAAGCAGGTTAATCGTGGAAATCCGAGGCCAGATTTTTACATTTTCTTGCCTTTCTATCTTCATGGAATGCCTGTTTTCGATCTTTTATATAGAGCCAAGTGATTTCCTTCCAGCATGGACGTCTGTTGCATCTTACACAGAGCGTACACGCTTAAAAAATGCACAACAGCTTTATAACAATGTTTTTTATAATAATTCATGTTCTTACATCTAGCCTATACTTGGAACTTATTCTTGATTGAAATATGATATTGATAAGGTTTGAATTGTGAAAATACAGGCCTAAATGTTAATCGAATGACGAAAAAGTAAAATGAACTTATTGCGGCTAACGTTCATCAATGAAGTACGGAGTGACGATGATCTCTTAAATGTATCCAAAAAACTTAAGTAATAATGCTGGAAAAATAGTTTTAGCCAGCTTTAGCCGAAAAATGGTGACAAAAGCTGGTGGTTTTTACCAGGTTTTTAAAGGTTTTTACCACGTGGTAAAAACCAGGGTGGTTTTATCCGGCCAACCCCGATTTATCATTAACAAACATAGCAATAAATAGTAGAGCAGAACTTGACAGCAACCGTGATTTCCTTTTTCACAAATAACTTAATAATTTCTCAAATTCTCCATTACTTCATCTGATATAGAATTCATCCATCCTGTCAGGTAAATTTACTTTGCTACTGGGAAAGATATGTAATCCAATACAACCTAATCATATCCACATATTCATTCCTTCATATCATATCCTTGGAAGTTATTACATCATCTCATTGCAAACATCATTTCCAAATTCCTTGTATTCTGAACTTCTACTAGCCCTTGTCTATTGCACCTGAAGATGATTGCTGGATGGCAATCGAAAAATTTTGTACATTTTGAAAAGAAAAATGATAATTAGCATCTCTAAAAGCCTGACTTTTTCCAACTCAAAAACTGGTGTAAAATGACTAGTGAGGCCATCTTCCAAGTGCTTTCTGTGTGATCGCAAATAAGACCATGCATTCGATTTCAAATATAAAATTTCATAGTTCCAAGCTCATATCTCTTCAATCACTTACTTTTTTACGAGTAGACTAGTCTTCATTAGACGATTGCTCTTCTTAGTTTACGAACTTATTATGGAAATTTATTTCATGCTAATTAAATCATAGTGGATATGATGACATATTAAACGAAAAATTAAATACACTGTCGCATGAATTCGTCGATGAAGATTGCTAAACATTGTGGCTATATGTAAATAGACAACATTAACTATTTATGGGAAATAACGTAAACAATCAAAAAGTGCTGTTTACAATGCCAGTTATAAATTTGAACGAGGAAAGTCTTCCTTTCAATATCACGTCTTTGCTGAAGCTGATGCATCACAATGAGGGATGTTTTCCTACTTATTGAATTTTTGGTAGTACTGGACCTCAGCGGCTTGGCACACAGCAATAGAAGCTGTCAATACACAGCAGTGGAAAACACAATCATCAAGTACAAGCTTCGAAGCTCCGAAATATTTGCACATTCTTATTTGACCTGCCTTTTATCGCACTGTGCATGCCTCTGTGGATGTACGGAGACTTGTGTTGTATCTTTCAATCCTCTATCAGGGAAATGCATTGCCATTAAAAATAACAGCTGGTACACTATACGGGTATTTCCACTTATAGTTGAAAGTGGCAGACATTGGAAAACGATCTATAACTTTCATAAGATAGAAAACAATTCGCCAAGTCTACTGTGGATATTAGATGAAGTTCATCGTGGCAAAAATCTTGGATCAAAAGGCAATCTTCTTGACTTGCATGATGCCGGGGTTGAGTGGACTAGTCAAGGACCACTGCAGAAAATAGGTCCCAAATTTGGACATTTCAAGATTGGGAGCAAGGCATTTGTACAAATCTTTCATGGTGGTATTTATGCAATTGATTTTACCAAAAGTTATACTATAGCAGCCTGGACAAAAATCGTCACACAACCAGCAGATGGACTTATTCCGTTAATTTCTGGTGATGCCGGCACTAAATTTTACATTCAAACTTCATTCGTTCAAACCAAGTGGAAGAAATCCCAATATTTGATGTTTCTGGGAGATGTTAGAGGATCCATTACTTCCATTTACCGTTCAATAGCGATCGATTCAACGGATATACAGTATGCCTGGCGCCATCTTGCGTTTGTAGGTTCTGTAGAGCATTTGTTGGTTTATTCAAATGGAATGTTATTGCCATCAGATGGTACATATTACTGGTCGACGATCTATCAGTCCATGAGGCTTGAAATTGGAGGATCGAAAACTGGTGGTCAAACAGCATCTAGAAGTATTGCATGCTTTTCAATTTACGAAAGAGCATTATCTAAAGTGGAGATTAATCATTTGATGAAGGCGTGTCCATAAGTGAGTTTTTTTGACTGTGTTTTCCGCAAAGTAGAACAGTATGAATTGTAATATAAACGAGTAACAAGGATGCCGCAGTAGTCTCTTTGAATGAAATACAAATATTTTGAAGTGTGCATTTTTGATTTTTCAATGAATAAATCATATTTTCAGCATTTATCGTCTATTACATTCATGATCGCAGTAACAACACCTCACCGGCCTATCCGTACCTGTGACAGTATGCCCTGCCTTCTGGTCGTAATAATAGTGTGATTCGGTGAAAACTACACCCGTGTGGCAAGATTACGCTACCTTTACGTAGTGTTTTGGTAAATATTGGTAAATGAAAAAGCAAACACAGTTTAGCCTAAATTCATTTTGAATTACATTTATGGGTGCACCCGAAGTACGTTTCCTTCAAGAAATTTCAAATAATACAGCATTAAAGAAAGTAAATATCGGTTATTATTGGTAACGGAATATATGCTTAAATTTTACCAAAATTCACGTTAACTTACGCAAAATATCATCATAGATTTATATGTCTTGATTATTACTTCTTATTTCGTAAAAGTTTCGTTAATGCACTGACATAAAATATCTCGATATTCTTTAACCTAATTTCGGGTAATACTGAACCTGTTCAGTCTTAAAAGAAGTTTAATACTGTTCAGTCTTAAAAGAAGGAAAATCTGTTGAGCTCAAAAATATGTAAGTTTATCAAATGGAAGTGGCTATTACCAAGAAAAACAATAAACCCCCAACTTGCCATTACCAAGACATTATTTTGTCAATAAACCCTCAACTTGCTATTACCAAGACATGATTTATAAGGCACAAAACATGAATTGTTTCTACAAACAGTGCAACAGAATTTATTTAAATATTTATCTTAATTAGATTCTTATACTTTTTATATGCTAAATGAAAATTTGTATTATATGTGTAGAACTGTCACAAAAACTTTTAAACTACAATATAGACATTTTAAAAAAATTCTAAAAATTCTGAAAAGTCATAGGTCCCTACTTTATTCTATGGTATTATTAAGGATTGAAAGAAATATCAGGGATAACAACTATGGATTAAACCACTCATTGTATTTGAATAATTTCAGTTATGCTTTTTATAGCAAAAAATTCCATATGTTGCGTTTTATGAATCATGTCTTGGTAATAGCAAATTGGAGGTATATTGACGACGATGTCTTGGTAATAGCAAGTTGGGGGTTTATTGAAAAGACATTGTCTTGGTAATAACCACTTCCTTATCAAATTCGGTCCATTGGTTCTCTAAAAGTTACAAACATAATCTCTTGCCAAGTTTGGCAGACAGTGTCACTAAATTATGAAATCAAACCGAATTCATAATGTTACCATACTTATTATTGGACAATCATGTTCGCACAATAAAATCCTGCATCTTCCATCAAATACTTGCTATAATTATGCTATAATTGCTATAATTTTTGCTATAATTTGCTATAATATTTGCTATATTTATGGGTAGTGGCTATTGTTACCACGCATTGGTAACAATAAGACAGCCGCAGGCTGTTGTTACCACTGAGAAAATATCAAAGCATACACTAACACAACGAAATTCTTTTTGAGTTGCTGATTCTACATGCATAATTAATGCAGCACATATCCAACTAGCTATCAACGTGGTGGAATTTTGGTGGAATCTCATCATCTTTTTTTAATTTTTATCTTTTTAAAAAATATGATTATATCTATTTATTAACTAATATCTCATGTAGCCAACATAAAATATTTCGCATACTTCTACAGATATCAGTGCTAAGCAAAGGAGAATTGAGCTTGTTTTTCTCAGTGGTGTCTCTCATTTCACATCAAACGAACTCGATTTGTTCGGAGGAGATAATAAGAAAATCATATTTTTTTAAAACGAAATTTCACCAAAAATAGTGGATTTCACGTTGATGGTTATTTGGATATGTACTGCATGAATTATGCATAAAGAATCAGCAACTCAATAAGAAATTCGCTGCGGTTGTGTATATTTTGATATTTTCCCAGTGGTAACAATAGCCTACAACTGTCTTATTGTTACCAATGCATGGTAACAATAGCCACTACCATATTTATGTCATGTCTTCAAAAGAAGTAAAACCTACCGACAAGGCTGATAACGTATGATGCTCAAAGTCTCTGTTAAATTCTAATTATTGTTGGTGCAGTTCGATAATAGAAATTGACAGAGACAAGTAAATTTGATAGCGATGCAGGTTACGTTATTTATGCCGTCAACATGACAACGAAGTATTTGAAATATGTTAGATTTTAAACAACTCTTCTTTGAAAATATTTTATGATAAGACAAAATTGGATTTTGGGTAAGTCCAGTGGATACTTCTTTCGGACAAGTCTAACAATACTAGAAATATAATACACAGCTTATAAATTCATCAGGCTAACTACAAGTCAAATATATTTCTTTCAACTGAGGAAACACAAATATAATGTAAGTCACATGACATTTTGCACGTCAACTGCGTCCGCTATAAACCGAAGAGATAAAAAAGATGTCAGTTAAAGCAAAATTGCGATTTGCTATGTTAAACTCTCTGCATTTAATAAAGTCTCTGCCCACTGAGAAAAAGTGCTCGAATAGCTGGAGAATAAGAAGCCCCTTGCGATCTGATGACGAAAAAAAATTTTTTTTCATTTTTTGGCTAATAATTATTGGAAAATCACTCACAATACACGAGATGTTACTGGGATCGTTATAATGGAAAGTTAAGTGTGTTTTTATCAATGATGGGCGATAGATCTCCACCGAATCGGTAGCGAAAGTAGAGCTAACTTTCGCCGATATTCACAAAGTGAAGTTTCTCTCGCGAATAGTGGGCGAAAGTAGAATCACATAATTTTTCGACAGCAATCGGTCTAAATCAATTAAAAACTCCAATAATCCCCACACTGCAAATTTTTAATTAATACACGGATCAGCGATCACGGAAAATAACGTGTGGAACACGGTAACTCGCCAAATCACGCGTGCGTTATCCGTGGAAATTTTGATTGGCGTGTTATGTTGCAAAACACGAGAGCCTCACGCGTGTAAGTTTTCGAAAATATATTTTTACTGTTTCACGCGTGATAATCGCATAATTCCATACTCCGTGGCATCGAAAAGTGAAATTAACGAAATAAACAGGAATGTGCCGATAAGGTCATACATCTCAGAAAAATCGACTATTGACTTTAAGATATTTCTTTTTATCAGGTGTTAATCAGCTGTCCATTCAATCATCGCACAGAAGTTCAACTGTCGCAATTACTAATTAAATCGCAATTTCATGGTTACATGTGAAACAAAGTGGAATTCCATGAGACGACGCTATTTAATCCTGTGTAACAATATAGTTGTGTTATTGAATCTTTTTTCTTGTATGGCTAGTCTAAAACCGTTTTAGTCGATACTATCCAGTTTACGGACTGTCACGTAGGTGTGGGATAATACTGCCAAACAAAAATTTATTCATTGCCACAGAATATATTAACAATTTAATTAGTCTGATTTTGTTGTGTACGATGGAAATAAATAATTGATGAATAAATTCAATAACAAACTAAGTCAATAGCAGGCCAGGTTTATTTCCACGCCCAGTTACGTGGAAACATCCTTTCACATTTAGTCGGATTATTTACCGGCCTAATGCTAGGTGAAATATTTTGTTGTAAACAGATTGGTGGCTTTTCGATAACATTGTCGATAACATTTTCGATTCATTAATTATAATTAGCTAATTGAAAAAATCATACATAAATGCATCCTATTGGCGCGTGGAAGTAATTTTTCACAAGAGCTTCGTATATACATACGTATTTCGAAGTCTAAATAGCTGTGCCGAAGTTTTTGTTAATGAAATTCAATGTTGTCAAAAGCCCCGAATTTGTTTTCAACAAAATATTTTATCTAGCAGTAGGCGTGTACGTATACCTGGCCAAATTGTTAAGGGAAAAATTGAGTCTGAGGCAATTATGGCAATAACTTACGAAATGGAACTTGCTGAAGACGATCATTGTCTCTGCTAGATGCATGGTGAATCTCTTACAGCACAAAACTGCTCACCAGAATTTAGCATAGACCAGTACATTCTGCTCCCTCTAGTTCCAAAAACCTGTTGATATCGTTTTTATGACATCAGCTGTTTTTTTAAAAAACGCATTATTTAAACAATCGCCATAGAAAAGGATGATTATCAATTAATTTCATATCAGCATACATCAGTGTGTTAATCAGAAAAAACGATGCATCCATGTGTTATTATATGAACGAAAGTGAATTATCTTGAATCATATTATACTGGCGAGTCACAAGTAACATCTGTTATGTGAAGTGTAACATCTGCAGCGGAAGAAAACTCTGTTTTAATTGAGGTATTGGCTTTTGAATTGACAAATATTAAACAATTTCATACATACTACAGATGAAAAATAATCCCAGTTTCTATCAAGAACAGCAGATGATGGCATCACATTTGATCTGATGCATTGATTATACTTCATAGCAAGATTCCTTAATTGGCGATGAATCTACATTAGCTGACTATTTTCACTGCTTGTAACTTGTGTGATTTAAAATAATGTGTTATAGGCCAGAATGTGTGCAAAAGTCATCATTCTATTGATCACGAACGTATCGATATCTGGCAACACATGCCATACTGAAAATGACAAAAAAATTTGTTCAATTGATCAGTCGACAACATATACACATCGGACCAAAGATGCATCGGACCATAGTTGTGATATCGTGGTTGTGATCATTGTGTTAAATATTTCTAAAATGTTAAATTTTCAATCAATTATTTATGTGATTGACGCACTGAGGTGTTCAGACACATGTAAATAGGTTAACATAAAGTTATCATTTCTCAGTATGCTTTGCGGTCTAAAGGTTGAACTTTGAAAAATGGGACATTCTAAAAGATCTGTTGGACACTTCATTGATTATGTGAATCTTGTGATATTGCAATTATGCTTATCACAAGCTGTGTTACGAAATGGAGTTCACAATGGATTTTCTAAACAGATTTGAACATTTCTTTTGTTTTAATCGTCATGAAATTTAATCCATTGTTCCTTTATCATATACGTGCCTGAAAGTATCGAGTTTGAATGTTCTTAAATCCTTGCGCGTATCGGGACTCGTATTTGTGGTGCTTATCATCTAAGAAAATATTAACTCACCAACTATATCAGTCTGTGTTAATTTGATGCATGGTTTTTGGAATTATTACAGCTTATATTTAGATATTACAGTATCTCCCTAAAGGAATTGTTATGTAGATGGCGAATTGATTCAGTTTCAAAATGAGTGCCTATGGTTTTATTGCAGAAATCTTCGAACATTTTCTATATTAGAAAAAGGAGACTTACTTAACGTGATCAGGCGGTTGTAAGTATTACTGACGAGACGATCCTACATTAATAAGAGACTTGAGATCTCATGTATTTCACAAATATTCAGTGTAGTGGAGGGGGTACGTGGCAGTACAGCGTACACCCAATGAAATGTTTTGAGTTTGCCGTACCCCCACCACGAAGATGTGACCGTATATATGAGTCGTATAGAAGAAAAATGTCATGAAACGCTCCGTAATTTTACCGTTGTCCCACCATTGATTGATTTTGCGACTACAACACTGCAAATATTCATGAACATTATTTGTATGAGCAATGCATCTTCTAAGGGTTTAAAAATGATTACATGGGTTCTATAGGATACTATTTGAGATAGTTTAGGATCTATTTCAAAACACTGGAATTTCATTTTGGGCCAATACCCTATCATATTACTAAATCCATATGGTTCTGACAACTTCGATGACAGCAATAAAATGTTCCAGATTGTCAGTATGTTGCTGTCAGTATAGCAAAAGTCTAATAAAGTAATTTTAAAAAGTTTGAAGGACCGTCACTACAAGTAGATAATCATTTTTATATAAGATGTTGAGGAGAGTGTTCTACAGTAATCTTGATTTTCTTGGTAATAACCTAGATATGTTGACATAAATATGCTATAGGTCTAGGTACGGTAATTAATTAAGTATTCGTACGTAACCATCCTAGGCATAACCTCCGATGCTTGTCTATTGTAAGCTGTGGAGTAAAACAATTTTGAACGGTACGGTACAGGCATACTTGGTGATATTGTGGTTAAGATCTCCGATATTCAAGTAAACCTACAATTTTCCTATTTTTTGGTAATAAGCGTAAGTACATTAATTAGATAATTACTTCTAAACGGAATAAAGGATTACAAATCTACTTGAATAATTAAATAAGATGCAGAACACATTTCGTATGTAAGTGTATACTCTATCCATTAATTTATTATGAGACACTGAAAAAATACCTACATCCTGATATTATTACCTCAGTTTTACCCCTCCTATTTTCTTGCATCTATTTCTTCTCCTAGGTATTTTCTTTCCTCAGCTCTACCCTTCATATTTTCTTACATCAATTACCCTTCCAATTTTCAACGAATTCACTGGATCTCTCCCTTCAATCACTCTAATTTGAGGACTTCTGCTCCAATTGTCCTCATAATTTGCTTGTCACCTCATCATAATGTCTGTAACTATTATATAGGAACGGGAACAATTTGCCCCAAATAGTAATCCAAGTATTAAATTCTCACTATTGTCTTAGAGAAATGATGATCAAAATCGACGATTTTAACGAATTCCCAGGATCTCTCTCGTCAACCACTCTAATGTGATGACTTCTTTTGCTCCAATTGTCCTCCTAATTGGCTTGTCACCTCATCATAGTGTCTGTAACTAAGATCGGGAACGGTTTGGCCCAAATAGTAATCCAAGTATCAAATTCTCACTATTGTCTTAGAGAAATAATGGTCAAAATCGACGATTTTAACGAATTCCCAGGATCTCTCTCGTCAACCACTCTAATGTGATGACCTCTTCTGCTCCAATTGTCCTCCTAACTCGGTCATGTGCTTCGAAAAGACATTCCTGGTAGGCCAAGATCTGTTCGTTGTGAATAAAACGAAAAGAGAGTTCTTCAACAACTTAATGACAACCAAATGATTCCCATGTCAACTCGCCGATTGTCTTCCGTTACAGAAATCAGTCGCTCAACTGTTCAGAGATTGCTCCATGAAGTGAAGGCCAAACCGTATATTCCACGGCTGATTCATGAACTTTTCAGAGGATGATTTTGATCGACGTCTTGAAACTTGCGATACACTCCGAAAAAATGATGGTCCTTACTTCGTGGACAATGTAATATGCACAGATGAGTCTAAATTTACTTTGAGTGGATACGTCAATCGCCACAGTTGTGTGCTTTGGTCGATTGATAACCCTCCTTTCACTGTTGATCATGCATTTAATTCCATAATTCCAAAGGAGTTATGGTTTGGGCTGGTTTATCTTCGCATGGAGTAGTCGGTCCAGTATTCTTCGATGAAAATGAAAACGTAAATGCGGCTGAATTATTTACGTCTCCTGAAAGATTACGTTTTCTCGCTGAACGACGGAAACAAATGGTTTGTGCAAGATGGTGCGCCTGCACATCATGCGCTAACAGTTCGCAATTCTTTAGACCAGTGGTTCTTAACCTTTTTTGCTCGGATTCCTCCTTAACAGTTGAAAGTATGTTTAATTCCTCCCTCTAAACTAGTAGGCCACTATTCAAGTTAAAAAAAGAAGTCAAATATAGCAGTAACAAACATTTTCAAATGCAGACTTCAAGCAGCCTATCACGAAGAATCTAAGTAGGCCTACATCTAAATGGGAAGTGTTACTAGAAATCCATCAAAAAACTAATGACTGCATTGAGCCTGATACTTGCCGCACAATTCCTGAATTTGAGGTGTCAAATTCGTGAGTTTCAATCTCAAATCACTGCGCACGCTGATGCTGAGTCGATTTCTCTTCCTGGGTATCAAATCTGATACCGCCGAGACACCGAACTCGACCAGGTACGATGTTGGAAAAGGAAGTAGTAGCGTGTGGGCATTGGCTGATAATTTTGGGTGCTTTTCAACTGCATGGGGTGCCATACCATTTGACCTTAATTTATGAATGGAAATGTGACGCCTCGCTTCATTAGCTCTCTCTGACCAGAATACTATCTTCTAGTCTATCTTGTCGGTGCAACTGAGCAGGCCACAGACAAAACGTCCAGGTGATGATCTATAGCCGCGTAGTTGAATTTTCCCTAATTAAGATAATTCGAATGGAACACTCGTACACAGAGATATATTGGTAGCTTCTAAATCTGTGGTCGCAATAGCTATTAAACAGTAGCTGCATAATTAACTTGAATATTGGGAAGCGATTAACGAATACTGACGATAACTCACACGTGAAGGTGAATCAACAAATCCTGTTCATCTCAAATACTCCTTCGAACCTCCTTCCTCCCCAAATCCTCCTTATGTACGTCATTCCTGCCCTGGCATGTTGAATTCCTCTCCAGGGAGCCACATGGCCCCCGGTTAAGAATCACTGCTTTAGACACTCATTTTATTGACAGATGGATCGGAAGAGGGGGTCCGATTGATTGGAGTCCTCGATCTCCTGAGCTCATGCCATGTGATTTTTTCCTATGGGGATACATGAAAGACAGGGTTTATTCGAAGTGTCCAAAAACCATTTCTCAACTGAAGAGCTTCATTTCTGAAGAATTTGCATCCATTTCGCAAAATCTGTGCAAAACAGTCTGCCGCAGTGTGCGTCATCGATTTATGGAGTGCATTGCCAACGGAGGGAAGCAAATCGAGTACCTCCGATAATGTAAAATCCCTATTAACAACTGTCCCATGCTAATAAATGTTTGATCTAATACACTTGTGAATTTTCAATTTCATAGATTATAGCGGGGCCTAATTCTAAATTAAAAATTTTATCAATTCAAGTCGGTCAGGGTTTCTGGGTCACTTGGTAGAACTGGTGTGACGTGATGGTACTAGGGCTTTGATAATTAATCTGCTTCATAAAGTAAACCTAATTTATTCTTTTAATCTTTCAGAATGAGTACAACGCGGGAGTGTATTAAGGATCTGAATCGGTTTATTATTCATTACCCTATTGCAACTTCACCAAACATTTCTCATGAAGATTCATGTAATAATGTAAATCAACATGAAGAGTTAAATAGTGAATTTGATTTACTGAACGATTTCGATGATATGCCGGATCTCATGTACCTTGAAGATGATAAAAGATTGGGTGATACTGAACTTTCTGATTCAGAATTTTATGAAGGGGAGGAATGCCTGGATTTGGACTGTGATCCTGTTATTGAGAATAGCTCATCTACCGAAAGCTATACGAGCACATTAGTGTCTGATTTATATCTTTTTGTTTCTCTTTTTGCCATAAGTCGAAGAGCTGTGGAATTTCTACTGCCTATTCTAAAAAAACATGGTTTAGATGTACCATGTTCATGGAATGGTTTGAAGTCAAAAGCAAAAATCAACAAGTCAGACAAATTGCAAGTAGTAAAAATTGACGATGATCGTCGATTCTCTTACTTTGGTGTGGCTCAAAACTTCAGATATCTTATCGAACATCGATTTGTGTCTATGGAAACGGATGTTGATTTATATTTCAATATGGATGGGCTTCCTTTATTCCGTTCATCGAATTCCTCAATTTGGCCAATTCTAATGACGGTCAGAAGCAAACATTGTAGCTATGGATATCCTTTACCTGTCGGTTTGTTTTATGGATGTGGAAAACCTCCTGTTGTAACATACACAGATGCATTGGTTAAGGAATTGACTGAGTTATCACATTCACCTTATATGCATTCATCAGTTACTGTTTTCATAAAATCAGTTACATTTATATGTGATGCACAATCCCGCATTCATTTTCAAGGAATTACATCTTACAGTGGTTATGGAGGCTGTGGGTATTGTACACACCCTGGTGAGCACATAAGGTTCATGTCTTATCCACCGAATGGTATATACAGCGAGCGTACTGATGAGAGAAGTGAGTCAGGAAGAGAGTCTAATCAGAAATTCATTTCTCCTTTGTTACAGATACCTACTGTTAAAGGACTCGTGTCATCTTTCCCGCCAGAATACATGCATTTGATACTTTTGGGAGTAGTGCGAAGAGTTTGTAAATATTTCTTCACAGATCAAACCATACGTTTACAGTGTCGCCTGAACCCTTCCCAAAAAGAAGATATTAGCAATGAGATATCTACGTTGTCTAAATGTCTGCCTGGAATTTTTTCTCGGAGATTACGTGGTATATCTGAGATTTCCAATTATAAATCTGTTGAATATCGCATATTTGTATTGTATTTCTCCCCCATTATTTTAAAAAGACATCTGCCGAGGAGATTTTACGATCATTTCCTACTTCTTCATTTTTCCATATACATCCTCTGCAGCTCGGAATCCACTGAGCTGGTTGATATTGCAGAAGCATGTTTGATGAAATTTCAACAAGAGGGTTTGGAATTGTATGGCCCAACGCTATTTTCTTATAATGTTCATGTCCTCTCTCATTTGACCAAGTTTGTTCGCATTTATGGGAAGTTGGATTCGTTTTCGGCCTTCCCATTCGAAAATTATCTACGGTTGATAAAGGGTCGTCTAAGTTGGTGTAACCTTGAACTTTAAAATACATACGGTATACCATAGTTTAAAACAAAAAAGACTGTAATAAAAAACTACAGGAAAAAAAAGTCAAAAATAATTCACAAGAGCAATTACGTCTAGGGCCAAAACTTTACCATTTTTCAACCAATCTTAACGTACAATCTAAGATTGCCATTCTATTCCTCAGACACACCTACATGCCAGTGCTTTCAAAATTTCAAAAGTGCACCTACATCGGAAATAGCGGCATCGGAAAGGTTGACCACTGACCACTACTAAGTAGAACTTTAAAGCCAGGGCCAAACTTTTTCATTTCTTAACCAAATTGATCGCGCAAGGTGTCATTCTACTCCTCACACACTTTTAATTTTTTAACCACACGTCTGTCGTGACAGCCGAAATACTGGTTACTGGTATGATTAAAAGTAAGAATTTCTTAAGGTTTGATTTGTTTCATATCTACACTGTTACTAGTGCTGCTTAAACGGAAATATAACTTCCTTAATATATGAAAAAGTGATCGAAATCGGTTGACGGTAAAATAGACTAACTACATTACTTTGCAGGATACGATATGGAATGTTCGTGTGATGCAAGCAGCTCAAATGGAAGTGATATTTCATTAGCTTCCAAAAAATTCCAGAAAAGTTGTTCCTGGAGAGACACTGACAGGTCAAGTTTGGTAGAACTAAGCTCAGAGTCTG
This sequence comes from Prostheceraeus crozeri, assembly GCA_907163375.1. Lineage (NCBI taxonomy): Eukaryota > Metazoa > Platyhelminthes > Polycladida > Euryleptidae > Prostheceraeus > Prostheceraeus crozeri. The sequence continues at coordinate 12,831 of CAJQUW010000606.1, read as the reverse complement.
ATGTCCTAATAACGTATCCACCCAAAAAGCGGAAGTTGCGAATAAAACGGCGAAGCAAACGACAGAAAACTGATATGGATTATGAAAGTTTTGATGGCATTAGTATTGAAAATAATGAGATGGATACCAAGGAATATACCGAAACCAATGACATCAATGGTTCAATTGCTCTAACTACCAGTGGTCTACCATGTTGTAATAATCTATTGAATGTAGGAGTAAGAAAAAATGATTTTGATGTCATGCCAAAGAATGATCAATTAACTCAAACTTCTACCTTATCACCTTTAAATACGGAGGATAATTGGTCCTCTGAAGAGGAGTTTTCTAGCTCAGATAATGACAGTAACGACAACGAGGATATTAAAAGTATCAAAATTATGAAAGATTTGCGTGATTTTTGGAGAGAAACAAAGCAAACAAGATCAAGTATGGATGTATTATTGAAAAAGCTTCGACCCTATTTCCCAAAATTACCGCGTGTTTCACGCACGTTGATGCCTACAACGAAAGCAAATTCCTCTTTTCCGATAAAAAGTGTACCTCCGGGCTCCTACATACACTTCGGTATCGAACGAGGACTCGAAAGCATGTTATCAGAGTGTGAATATGTTCCTGAAAGTATAAGCATTGTTATGCATGTGGATGGCGTGGGCATCTTCAAGAGTGCCGTGAAAGGATTCTGGCCTATTCTTATTTCTCTTGTCGGAATCGAGTGCTCAACATTCATAGCAGGTGTATATTTCGGAGAATCAAAGCCAAGCTGCGTTGATACGTTTCTCAGAGATACTATTGATGAGCTTATAATATTATTAACGGATGGACTTTCAACTCGAAACGTTCTTGTACAATTTTCACATTGCGCATGCGATTCTATCGCAAGGGCGATGGTCAAGAATATCAAAGCACCAACAGGATTTTATGCTTGCGATCGATGCACACAAAAGGGCGAAACTGTGAATAACGGTCGTCGATTTTTAAATCATTCCGCGCCGCTAAGAACTAATGAAAGTTTTAGAATGAAAGAAGAGGAAGAGCATCATCACGGTGATTCTCCGTTTTCTCGAATCCCTGACATCGACCTTGTGACATCTTTTCCAAATGATTACATGCATTCTGTCTGCGAAGGCATTGTACCGAAAATTCTAGATTTGTTAAGAGAACCAAGTGGACGATTTCGTTTGAGTAATCGCAACCTATCCCAAATGAAACTGGAAATTTCCCAATCACGACAATGTATTACGAAAGACTTCCAACGCAAACCTCGAAGCCTGAGTCATTTGTCGAAATGGAAAGCTTCGGAGTTGAGATTCTTCTGTTTATATTTCGGGCATGAAATAATCTCAAAATATAGTTCCATCATCGGATTACTTTTGAGGCGTCTCGGGGTCATTATGCGGATATTATGCCATCCACAATGGTGCAAGGAGATGAATGATTACTGTTCGGACTTGGTTCGTCATTTCCTCAACAGTTGTCGTGATCAGTTCGGTGAGAGTTTTATAACGCTAACAGTGCACTCCTTGATTCACCTAGTTGATGACTGCAACTCTAGGGGACCGGCTGATACCTTCAGCTGTTTCCAATTTGAAAGCTATCTGAACTGTGTTGTAAGCTGTATATATTCTGCAAATAGACCTTTGGAGCAATTACGTACCCAAATTGTCCGTCATGGCCAGAACCTTGGTCGAAGGCCGATTCATTCTGAAGATTATGGCGTTTCAAATTGTAGAGTTTCATGTCCCTTGAATTCTAATTCTGTGAGCGGTTATCTCATTGGATTTAGATGGAGTGATTTTGAAAGTTTTTTTGCATCGTAGATTTCAAAACATTTCAAATTAAAGTTTATGGGGCAAATCGGTACATATTATCCCACCAAGGAGAAGTTGTGAAGGTGAAATACATTGCAACCAAAGAAAACAACGTTTTCTTAATAGGACGGTTTTTGCGATTTACTGGAAGTGCCTATATAGACCCGTTGGATTCGACCATTCTAGATATTTACAAGGGTTCTCGCTTCAGTTTTCTCTACAAATCAATCAATACAAAGGACGTTAAATGTAAACTACTCAGATTTGATGATTGTTATTATCCATTGCTACATTCGTATAATTAGTCTCCTTTAATTCCAAAGAGTTGCCTACAGGGAAGGTGTTTCCCAACTTGCATAAAAATGCCGTACATGTATGGTACTTTTTACGAGTAATTAACAACACATGTACTCTTTTTCTAATATATATCATTTATAGTCAATACATATTTCTTTACTTTGTCATGTACTGTTACCGTCACTATCCAGACTAAAAAAGTCTTAGGGTGAGTTCAGAAATGAGTTGCTCGCAGGCATTTACTTAATCTTGACTTTATTCACGCTTGCCAAACTTCCAATCGAAAATTTAGCAACCTTAAAACAGGCGTATCTCCATTTCTTACATATTATTTTCCCTAGTTTAAAATATTTTCAATGTTTAAAATATCACCAATCATTCAGAAAGGTAACCATTACGGTGTAAGCATATAGGTATGGACTATGGATCAATCAATCAGAGTTTATTCATCTGAGTGGCTTTAGAATTGACATACACACATGCGTCATAACACATCTTTCTGTATGTAGGCTTCTAACATTCTATTTATGAACCATTCAAGAATGTAACTTCTCTAACTTCTTGTTTCAGATGGTATATTTCCTGGTCAAATTCACAGAAGACGATAAGTTCGGCGTCGTGGATATGGAGGACATCATTTCAGAAGATGTCGAAATCGGTAAGTGAATAGAAATAAACTACATTCGCGCTGATAGATTTTAGCAGGGTATGATATTAATGGGTTATTTAAATTAATGGTCAGCGTAGACATTAAATCGTACTTGTTATATAGGCAAGTATGTGTAAAAGCAACTACATTTAAATACACTGATATTCTTATACACTTGTATTACTTTATATTCATCAGAGTTCGCAAAAAACTAATTCCAATTAAAAAAACAATACCCCAAACCCATGTATTTTAAATTGGTGGTGTTTTAAAATACAGTCTGTAATAAATGCATTATTAGATTAGACACCCAATGATGATATTAGATAGGTTTCCTATGGTATAATATTCTGAACTAGTTAGTTCTGTTTTGGTGTAATCAGTATTGTTACGATAAACCTGACGATATAATGGCAATGAATATTAATCTATAGGCTTACATTTACCGAAATTTTTATTATTTCAGATAAAAACACTGTTAAATGAAGTCTGGTTGTATTCATGTTTTGCTATGTTTGAAGCCTAGTTATTGATATCATGTTTATGCTGTTTATTCGTGGCATGCGTTTTTCATCTAAGGCTATTCAATAAATTTTGGCGATCTATAAACCTATCCTTTAAGTAGACTGTAAGTAGCGACATGGATCAGCATATTTGAAGATTAACGAGTTTATTCGGGGATCATTCATTTTACTCGAATTCATTTCTTGATTGCAGGCTCCATTGTAACGATAGTCTACCGTGATACCGAGTATGAGGCAGAAATTTTGAATTCGTGTAAGTTTCTGATTCGGTATTTCTACATCTATTCAAAATATTGTTACATATACATATATCGTTCTTTATTTTGTACGGTTTCTACCAACCATTGTTTGTGGGGATCAATATGATAGCAAGCCATAAAAGACTGAAACTTATATGCAGACTTACGTGTATGTAAGACATGTACATTTCTATTTCTTTACAGCAAATGAAAAGCCAACTATGGTTGACGAAATGAAGGTTAGAATAAATGAGCGTGAAAGCCACAAGAGACTTAAATCCACAACGGCATACAGGACTACCATCGAAGGAAAAAGTCGTTATGGGCGCAACCGTGTGCTTAGCAAGAACAAATACGACATCAGTGAATCAAGCGATGTGTCCTTTGTAAGTTTATGGAAGAGTGACAATGTTGCTATGAATTTTTATGTATTTGGTACCGAAAATGTTTCAATACAGCTTGCGTATTGAACGATAGCTGCGAATAGAGCCTGTGATAATGTTGGGCTGACGATCCTCGTATTGTAAGTGCCAAGTGCCAACCCTACATGAAAGTTAGTGAAAGAACATTCGGAACATTCACTGCATGCATCTTATTCGTGTCGAAGAAAACTTACTACAGTTAAGTAACTACCAACATCGTTAAAATATGTACCGTATGAAGTACACAATAAAAGTTTCTGTTGCCCCGGGACATTAGAGTGTCCTTTGCATGTAAATGATAGTGTCTTTTGTGTAAATAGATTTATTTGTCATTCGGCTATATTTGATTTATCGAAAACGTATTACAATTATATTTCATGACAAATATGCGTAACATATCATTATTTTTCGTTTATAGACCGACAACGATGAGGGACAGTCGCATTCTGTTTTGGAACTGAATAACGTACCGGTACCAACATCCATTACGACTGACTTACCACCGGCGCCTCCCAAGCCTTCCAGCTGTGCGGGCTCAACAAAGGAGCTAGTAACCTTCCTCCGCCTGTACCCTCTTTGGAAGGAAATAGTGGCTGCTCTCCAAGAAACGGCAGTTTCCATCAAACCTTCCTACTGCACTGGCTGAGCAAAGCAACTAACCGTCCTACGCCTAGGCCTAATTTCGATGGAAGTGGCATTTGGTCTCAAAGAAACAGCAGTTCCCCCCAGCCTTTCAACTCTATCGCTGTTTCATGTGATGGAAACACTGAAAATGATAGTGTTTTCAAAAGCAATGTAATGGAATTCATGAAAGATCTGCGTGCGGACAGATACGAATAGAGCAAGAAATTGGTGAAGTTAACCAGAAGGTTTCGGCCGAGAGACTTAATTCTTCTGTCTTGCCATCTCATGTCATTCGGCAAGCTGAGACCGAAGAGGAACTGGAACAAATCATTCGTAATACAAGCTTACCTGACATTGTTGAGAACCTAGTACCGATAAAGGGCATCACGTTAACAGCAACTCTGTACAACATGCTCCTTAGACTGGCGGTACCGAATGTCTGGAAACAATTTAGCAGAGATGGGAAGAGAGGTAAGAGGCCTGCCTCAGAGCTAGGTATTGAGAAAATCCTAGTTACCGTCATGGCCCATCAAATGAAGAAGGAGGAGGCTCATATAGAAGCTCGAGTTTCTAAGAAATTGATAGATGCGCTGAAACGTATGCCTGCTACGGCCAAAGCCATGAAGAACGAACATGCACAGAAGAGAAGGGATCACGAAGGCAACGAAAAGTAAGTGGATCTGAATGGTGGAGGGGGTGTGTTTTAAGTTATCCATCCTACACTATCTGTATTCAATATCATTGAGTTCATAGATCGATGCAATACACTCGAGTTTCAGCAAATAAAAGCTTTTCTATGAGCTAATTAACGACTTATTCACAACATGTAATTAAAAAAGTGACAAACTCTATTTCAGTCATATTAGGTTTAACGATAACATAAGAATGTCGAGATCCTTGAAATTTATTGTTTGAAGCCCCTACTTTCTCTTTTAGACATGTATTTACGTTTTTCGTCGGACTCGACCTTCTCACTCAATCCAGTTATTATCATAAAGGCGTTATATTAAGGCATAGTATCGCTAATTACTTGTAAAATCAGAACTGTTACTTTTCCATAATTATTTAATACAAATGAATTCTGTTAAGTCGTTAAAACCTACATCCTAGTGCTAACATAGCAATATGATTTTCGATGAGGTGTTCTCATGTGTTTTTTTCTTTTATTACAGTGTTCTTGAGTGAAGGAGGAACTTTCTGCAAGAAGTGACTTATCTAAAAAGCTCGTTTTAGTGATATTAAAAAATCATGACATGAAATTTATAGCATTATTTGTTCAAACAAGTACAAGTTGAGCTCTAAACATTTAATAGTTTTGACGGGGTGGGGGATAGAAGTCTTATAGAGTTTTCACCAACTTTTCCTTGGATCTGGAGATTCGTTAAAAAACGCAATAAAGAAATAAAAATGGCCATCGTGATGATAAAAAGATTTCTTAAAAGAAATTATAAGTTTTATCCTAACTGTCAATGGGAATGTCTGATATACATACATATACATCAAAAAGAACTTAAATGCATATTCCATTACATAACTGAAGCATAAAGTACATGTACAGTACCAGTACATGTACTATCAAATACTATTGGATGAAATCAGGTCATCGTCAGGGAAAATTGAGCTTTTTAACAAGTTTCATTGTATTTTGGTTAGGATACAGAAGCATATTTACGTGCGTACGATAAAAAACAAAAATTGAAATTGCAGAGGTCATGTCCGCTTGAAATATGAAATGACCCTGCCACACGTTTCGATACCATCGATCACGTCAAATACACATACAATTAGATAGATATAATCAATAAAATTAAGCAGCGAGAAATAAACACATTTAGAAAAAAAAAGAAAAGTATTGACTAAGTACACTTTTAGATGATATTGGCAGAAAAACGCTTCATAATAAAACATATAAAAAATACATGTATAAGTTAAAGTAACATTGAAAAAGTTACTATGAGAAGTATTGCACTTATTATTTTTTAAATCTATTCGGAATGGGAACTAAGTTTTTTGGATCTATTAAATGACTAGATCAGGGAGGGGATCTCGGCCACCTCAACTAGCTAATTAATTATAACCTGCTATCATGTTAAGTAGTGTGGAAATGTGAGTCTTGATTTTCTAGATTATTCACCAACTCGTATCTGCTGTCATATTATGTACCATGTTTAACATTGTTTTCATTGTTCAAAGTTGCTTATTCATAAATTTCACGGTGAATGAAAGTTGATCAATTATATTCTGTTATCATTTGATAATTTGATTGCTTTGCTTTGTTCAAAGATTGTTCATATATTTCAAAAACGTTCATGTTGGTACAAAGTCACAAACTTTTGATGAGACAATGACACCTGTAATCTATTTTTCAGCAAATATCAATGTAATTGGAGATTAGTGGCAGTATGAACTAAATTATCGATGGACTGTTACGATGCTGGCAAGCCTATTACAATAATTCAATCAACTGAAATTATGGACAGTTTTGGAAAGTAAGTTAGTACTGATACTTATCCTAATACTGTACGTGAAAGTAGTTTCCTAATAGACGTTATTCTATGTTCGAGACTTATGTATGCGCGTCTCGATTTCCTTCATTTAAGTAGATAAGCTTCTTTATAGGCAATTATTCAATATGATACATAGGTATATGAATTTACATTTCTAAGTGATAGATATAGTACTTTAAATCGAGTGGTTTGAAAAATATAGCACGAGGACCTTAGGTCCTCGTGCTATTTTTTTCAAAGCACGAGATTTAAAGTACTATATCTGTCTTAAAGCATGATATCGGAGTGCTATATTTTTCAGATGAAAAATATAGTGCGGTGATGAAAAATATAGCACGGCGATCATAGACAACTTTGAAAATGTGATTCATATGGTATTTCTCTTCAAATCAAATCATCTGGCAACCATGAAATATAACAATGCGGTTATGCTATGCTTTATTAGAATTCAATTATTTGCCATCATACATGTATTATGTTAAAAAAGGATTTTAGATAAAGCATTGGGATGAAAAATATAGCACTATACAGCTATCGAATCGTGCTTTAATTTCTGGAACCAGTATATTATGAATATGACTATTGGTCGTTTTACTTTCACTATGTTCCCGAGAACGGCTTTTTGAAGAATGGTAGAACAATAATGATATGTTCAGTTCTTTCGTGAAATGATGCTGCGCAAAACAGATTTATTCTTAACTTATTTTACGAATTTGGTAGTTCTCTTCACATGGATAATATTCTTATGCGAAAGTAAAAATAGAACTGGAAATCATAATATCAAGTATTGCTATCTAACGTAGTATTTATTATGTTAGTGATAGATCTAAAGATATTGTTTGAAACGAACTAAATGGACTTAGGTTGTTTTCATACATGTATAGTAATCACATATTTTGCGATTACGTACTCGTTTCTTTAAATCCTCCCCCCGTAATCGCCCTAACTCCCGTAACTTGTCGTTTTCAGGTCGCTATCATCAGCTGTAGCTCATACGGGAATTACAAATTAACCTTCTTCTTGAAACTATTCGGTCGGGAAACCTCTGACAACGGTGTACAATAAACTCCCAACGCAAACTTATTTGAGTCAGTTTATGAACTAATTTAATTGTTTTTCAATTATTGAGTGAATAAATCAACATTTTACCATATTTGATCTTCTTATGGATTTAATGAATGGGGTTGCATGACAGTTGTCGTGTTTAATGGATAATTGAAAATTATTATGAAAGTAAATAGGAATTAAAGAAAAAAACGTTTATGTGCGTAAATTTCGTAACTTATAATAACGTAAAATGACACAGGTGAGACTTACGTAAGGATCGCGTCAGATTTTACGTGAGAACTACGCAAATTTTTGTGCCAATTTTTACACAAAAATTGCGTGAGAAGTGTAACTTATCGTAACATATGTTTTACGTAAACTAACGTAAGCTTGCCAAGCGGGACAGTTTTGAATAGCAAACTAAAATTACAATACAGTTAAAAGGAATGGATGACATAGCACTCTTGAAAACATGAGATCCAATCTTATCTCAATTTTTGTCACGGATACCTTGCATTTGCCCAGGTAGCTGAAAGGTCAAATTTATGACCCATCTTGAAAAACATCCTTTTTAAAAGTCTAAATGCCGTTAATTTTGCGAACCTTTTCAATTTTATCATTCACACAAAACCGATCGGTTTTCAGCACTGCACTATAAAATCAACATGGATTTTTGAGGGCAATAATGTAATGTAAAATATCATGATCACTTTTACACCATGGGCATTGAATACACTTTTAAAAATTCAAATGCTATGTTAGCAATACTTATTTCATTGGTGCTGAAATTCGGAGGGACTAAGATTGTGCATGTCAGTCTACGACCCCAAGTAAGCAGTCAATGGAGTGAAATGATAATTTAGTAGACTTTATAGATAAAAATCCATCCTTTGATGCAAAACATTTTTAGTAATTATCTGAAAACTGAGCCAATTGGCTGGGAAATGCTCATGAAATAATTGAGTAAGTGCGTAACAGAATGAACTAATGTTTTTAATTTTGTTTCAAAAGAGACTAAGTAAAACGCACATTGTTATAAAAAAATTTACACCACGTTTCTCGCCGAATATACAGCATATTTTCAAGGGCATACTGTGGACGGAAATTTCTTTTCAATTTATTTGAAATCAATTTTGGGCAAACTGCATTGCTTTTAAAGGCACTTTCTTGCAGGTGCATCAATTTTCGAGCAGATAATATTTTATTAGATAGCTTGATTATTAAGCGATTTTCAAGGAAATTTACAATGGCTGTTGTAGCAGCTTATATATTAAAAACTTGGAATGGAATGGACACTGAGAAGTTTGTATTATAGCATAATACACATTAGATATACATCAGATCAGATCATATTTGATCAAATTTATATTCAAACTTGATGTTTCAGAGCGAAAATGGACGAAAATCCGTCTCTGAATTACTATTAGAACATACACAGTTGAGTCTACAAGCTTCAGGCTTCTATGGCATTATAGGAGCTTATTCTGCAAACATTTCGAACTTATTTTTGGCAATAAGAGTCGAATACATAGATACGCCTTGACACAAAGTGCCACTGGGAATGAAAGCACAAAACAAGTACTCTTATAGGGTGAGATGCGGCAGGAGCGGATTGGGTGTCCTCTTACGGCAGCGAACTTCCGGAAAAATCATTAGATAAAAGCCTGACTTTTTCCAACTCAAAAACTGGTGTAAAATGACTAGTGAGGCCATCTTCCAAGTGCTTTCTGTGTGATCGCAAATAAGACCATGCATTCGATTTCAAATATAAAATTTCATAGTTCCAAGCTCATATCTCTTCAATCACTTACTTTTTTACGAGTAGACTAGTCTTCATTAGACGATTGCTCTTCTTAGTTTACGAACTTATTATGGAAATTTATTTCATGCTAATTAAATCATAGTGGATATGATGACATATTAAACGAAAAATTAAATACACTGTCGCATGAATTCGTCGATGAAGATTGCTAAACATTGTGGCTATATGTAAATAGACAACATTTACTATTTATGGGAAATAACGTAAACAATCAAAAAGTGCTGTTTACAATGCCAGTTATAAATTTGAACGAGGAAAGTCTTCCTTTCAATATCACGTCTTTGCTGAAGCTGATGCATCACAATGAGGATGTTTTCCTACTTATTGAATTTTTGGTAGTACTGGACCTCAGCGCTTGGCACACAGCAATAGAGGCTGTCAATACACAGCAGTGGAAAACACAATCATCAAGTACAAGCTTCGAAGCTCCGAAATATTTGCACATTCTTATTTGACCTGCCTTTTATCGCACTGTGCATGCCTCTGTGGATGTACGGAGACTTGTGTTGTATCTTTCAATCCTCTATCAAGGAAATGCATTGCCATTAAAAATAACAGCTGGTACACTATACGGGTATTTCCACTTATAGTTGAAAGTGGCAGACATTGGAAAACGATCTATAACTTTCATATGATAGAAAACAATTCGCCAAGTCTCCTGTGGATATTAGATGAAGTTCATCGTGGCAAAAATCTTGGATCAAAAGGCAATCTTCTTGACTTGCATGATGCCGGTGTTGAGTGGACTAGTCAAGGACCACTGCAGAAAATAGGTCCCAAATTTGGACATTTCAAGATTGGGAGCAAGGCATTTGTACAAATCTCTCATGGTGGTATTTATGCAATTGATTTTACCAAACGTTATACTATAGCAGCCTGGACAAAAATTGTCACACAACCAGCAGATGGACTTATTCCGTTAATTTCTGGTGATGGCGGCACTAAATTTTACATTCAAACTTCATTCGCTCAGTTTCAAGAGGAAGAAATCCCAATATTTGATGTTTCTGGGAGATGTTAGAGGATCCATTACTTCCATTTACCGTTCAATAGCGATCGATTCAACGGATATACAGTATGCCTGGCGCCATCTTGCGTTTGTAGGTTCTCTAGAACATTTGTTGGTTTACTTAAATGGAACATTATTGCCATCAGGTGATACATATTACTGGTTCGTTCAACGATCTATCAGTCCATGAGGCTTGAAATTGGAGGATCGAAAACTGGTGGTCAAACAGCATCTAGAAGTATTGCATGCTTTTCAATTTACGAAAGAGCATTATCTAAAGTGGAGATTAATCATTTGATGAAGGCGTGTCCATAAGTGAGTTTTTTTGACTGTGTTTTCCGCAAAGTAGAACAGTATGAATTGTAATATAAACGAGTAACAAGGATGCCGTCGTAGTCTCTTTGAATAAATTACAAATATTTTGAAGTGTGCATTTTTGATTTTTCAATGATAAAAATAAATCATATTTTCAGCATTTATCGTCTATTACATTCACAATCGCAGTAACTAGTATCAACACCTCACCGGCCTATCCGTACCTGTGAAAATATGCCCTGCCTTCTGGTCGTAATAATAATATGATTCGGCGAAAACTACAGTTTTGAATAGCAAACTAAAATTACAATACAGTTAAAAGGAATGGATGACATAGCACTCTTGAAAACATGAGATCCAATCTTATCTCAATTTTTGTCACGGATACCTTGCATTTGCCCAGGTAGCTGAAAGGTCAAATTTATGACCCATCTTGAAAAACATCCTTTTTAAAAGTCTAAATGCCGTTAATTTTGCGAAACTTTTCAATTTTATCATTCACACTCACACAAAACCGATCGGTTTTCACAGCAATATCTGCACTATAAAATCAACATGGATTTTGTGAGGGCAATAATGTAATGTAAAATATCATGATCACTTTTTACACCATGGGCATTGAATACACTTATTAAAAATTCAAATGCTAAATTTAGCAATACTTATTTCAATGGTGCCTGAAATTCGGAGGGACTAAGATGTGCATGTCAGTCTACGACCCCAAGTAAGCAGTCAATGGAGTGAAATGATAATTTAGTAGACTTATATAGATAAAAATCCATCCTTTTGATGCAAAACATTTTTTAGTACATTATCTGAAAACTGGAGCCACCAATTGGCTGGGAAATGCCTCATGAAATAATTGAGTAAGTGCGTAACAGAATGAACTAATGTTTTTAATTTTGTTTCAAAAGAGACTAAGTAAAACGCACATTGTTATAAAAAAATTTACACCACGTTTACTCGCCGAATATACAGCATATTTATCAAGGGCATACTGTGGACAGAAATTTCTTTTCAATTTATTTGAAATCAATTTTGGGCAAACTGCATTGCTTTTAAAGGCACTTTCTTGCAGGTGCATCAATTTTCGAGCAGATAATATTTTATTAGATAGCTTGATTATTAAGCGATTTTCAAGGAAATTTACAATGGCTGTTGTAGCAGCTAATATATTAAAACTTGGAATGGAATGGACACTGAGAAGTTTGTATTATAGCATAATACACATTAGATATACATCAGATCAGATCATATTTGATCAAATTTATATTCAAACTTGATGTTTCAGAGCGAAAATGGACGAAAATCCGTCTCTGAATTACTATTAGAACAAACACAGTTTGGAGTCCTACAAGCTTCAGGCTTCTATGGCATTATAGGAGCTTATTCTGCAAACATTTCGAACTTATTTTTGGCAATAAGAGTCGAATACATAGATACGCCTTGACACAAAGTGCCACTGGGAATGAAAGCACAAAACAAGTACTCTTATAGGGTGAGATGCGGCAGGAGCGGATTGGGTGTCCTCTTACGGCAGGCGAACTTCCGGAAAAATCATTAGA
>CAJQUW010000605.1:57500-81952 GCA_907163375.1 Prostheceraeus crozeri | reverse complement strand
CTTAATCAAAAAAAATGAAATGGAAAGAAAGAAATAATTGACAGCTAGATGGTTTTAAAATCACAAATTTAATAAGTAAACGCATACTTTGATGCGAAGCAACTAGCAGATATCATGGTCTGGAGATGGATCTCATGATAGTGCGCATCATGGCAAAAAAGTGTAAGATGAATAAAATATCTTTGATTTTCCTTGAGGAAACATCATCAACACCTATCTAAAAAAGGAAACGGTGTGGGACGCTGGTATAATAATTGTCGCTTATACGCAAACAATGGTTTGGATGTGGTTGTGGCACAGGCTTGGGGCTTAGCAATCACACGTTGTCTATTCATTTATAGCATTCCTAATAATTCTTATTATCCTTAGAGAAAGCAAAGTATATGCATAGAATATGCAAAGTATATATACATCAGGAGGCAAATGCGTTTCTATCGCGCTCAAAATAGGTTGTTGTTATGAATATTCAATAATGATTCTTATAATTCCTATGTTGCATCATTTAGCAATAAAATTCAGCGTAATATTTTGACAACTGTGAGTGAGAGCTAAACTAAATGATGTGCATTTCTCGCTATATTCATGAAATTTGGTTCAACATCATTTATATTTTGTTGTTACTGTGTCAAAATTACAAAGGACATTACGTAGGCTATTATTGTTCTACGTATCTGAGTCAATTTGATTAATGTGAAGCATTTTGATAAATTGCATCCTGTCAATAATTACCGAACACATTATGATATTAGGTCTCGCTGGCAGATATGTTCAAATTGCAGGCCCTAATTTAGGAAGGAGGCTTTTATGAGCATAACATGAAATTTTGTCTCACTTGCATCTAGATAGTTCATTTCATATTTTTTTCGAACATCGTGGCTTTTAGTTGAAAGAAGATCACTCGATTATTGATACTAAACTACGGAATTGCATACTGTTAGTAACCGAAATTATTGCTTTTGTTTTAATGTAGCACAATTTCAAATTGATTGAGTACACGGACTGAATTTTAAAACAGTGTACCAAACTTAGAAGGCGCTTTTTTAAAAGTTTAATAATTTTGTGTATCTTACGACACAGGTCGATTCCGCTTATACGATACAACGGCTTCTAAATGATTGCTTAAACTTACTGCAAAAATAGCTTGTAATTCATAACTTTACTTGACTGGATTTTACTTTAATTGGATTTATGGTTCTCAGAAGTTACTGTTACAATTGTAAACCTACAATATATTACGCTATTACAAAAAAGCGGTCATTAACAAATTACTACATCTGTATACATCAAGATCGATACTTTACTATGTTGTGCAAAGGATCATCCTTCTCACTCAAAGAATGTCAAAGAGAGAAAAGTGCCTCCATGTATTGGCATTATCTTAGTATAGAATATTTGACGAGATAGATCATATACTTTATCTGGAGCTATATTGTAGGGATTTTCCTACAGTTTGTCCATTAGTGAACTGTATGGTATTCTACCAATATAAATTCCCCCTTAATCTTACTTCATACAGGCTCCCTGTTAGATTGAAACATTTCCGCTCAGGTCATTACCTCACAATTAGTAAATTTTTTTGCTTTTAAATCATTAGTTACAAGAAAAGAGAGGCATAGGAAAAAAAAGGTTGAATTGCACATATCATACTGCTGAGGATCTCGGCTGTTGTTTTCTCCAAAAGAATGTAAAAAAATTGAAGCTTGATATTATTTCGTTCAGAGACAATTACATTTCAATAATTAATAGTTAACTTTGTAAAGATTTTAGCGTCTATTGACACCTAGTGCTATCACTTTTCAATTTCATCATTTATACAAAACGAAAATAATGTTTGTCACTGACTACGCACCTCTTATCTGGACTACATTTCATATACTCTGAGGCTTGAAAATATCCAGTTTAAAAGAGATAGATAGAGAAGTGAATACATGTGCACTTGATCAAATTATAATTAAGCTCACAGTTCCCTTTGTAAGGCAGGAAGGAGGAAGTAGGTATTAATAACATAAGAACTATTGTACTTACTGTCCGTTTCATATTCGTTTGTGATGACTGTCGTAGTTTCCCTTCATCCGCTGTCCCTCTCAGCGGATCCAACAATTTTCCCCCTAAGAGATTCCAACGGCACAAGGTTTGGTAAATTATCTTCCACGCCATCTGCCTCTCGTCATTGGCGGACTGTAAGGTTATCTAGGTTTGATCTCACTTCTTCCATCGTGATGGGATTCGTTGAATGATCTGCAAAGGCAATTCCAGTAAAATAAATTGACCTCTGTCATCAGCTATCTTAATATTCCAAAAATCTATAGAGGACATTTTCAAAGTATTAATTCAGAAAGCTAATCAAAAGTCCATGTGAGGTCGTTCTCTTCCATACACGGATATAGATAGCCTTAGATTTTTACCGTCAATATAAGGGACAACTATTCCAGTGACAGAGTGTACACGAAGCACTTTCACCTGATCCGCATTTGTATGTTTTTCAACCCGCACCTAATTATAATGTGCCTCCTAGGAGGTATCTTTGAAAGGAAGATCATTATTACATTTTAGGCTTTAATTATTGAAACAAAGTAGAACGGACAGTTTTCTGTTTCAGACCAGGTAAAGTAAAATTTATATGTTAAAAACATTCAACTTGATTATGGCATTTTGTGTTTATTTTATAGATCAATGGAAACTGATATTGCTGTAATGATAGAATTACACATTGCCTACATGTTTGTCGGAGTGAGTGACCCAACGACAAATATCATTTCTGAAATGGAAGTTGTTACATAAGATCATGGATGGCTGCAAAATAGAGAAAAAATTAAGCTAGTCGATGGTTTAAAATCGAGATGGAAGTCTTCAATCGAACTCTTTTGTGAGGTTTCTAAGGGACCTATATAATTATTTCAGATTTCAAATAAGACTGCTCTCCTGGGGGTCAATTTTGATACTTTTTCAAATAATTTCAACTTTTACAGTGTTTTAAGGTGCATACAACTATTTCTAAATCTTAAATCATTGGGGAAATACGACGATAATTACCAATATTGGATTAATAAAGGCTCTCTCAGTTCGTTGTTGAACATCTCAATGAAAATCATTGTAGCCTGCTTCAAAAACCACTTTTATTCAATATTATTACTCCATGAAACTCAATATTGAACTCACATTACATGCAATTAAAGTTCAAATGCTTCTCAGTGTATTTTGATTTTCAACACCCATTTTCTCCTCGTTGCAACTTTTTTTCATAAACAATCTTGTTTCTTGATGTATTTGCCAGCAGTCACGATTGTTTTCTGAAGCGCTATTGATTGCGCTTCAATGCAGAGAAGCTTATGGAACAATATAAGCTCCGTTGTGGATGAAGCACAACGTAATCTACATTGACAGCTAGTAAAGCTGCAATCAAATTATTTAACAAATACTGCATTGCTGGTATATCTAAGATTTGCCAATCTATTGAGATAATTAATGTTAGAGCAATAAGCTATTGGGCATACATCCGTATCACTGCAAGATGATTATCCATACACGTAATTATGTATGATCAATCATTTATTATTTATGTACACACGTATCATTATTTAGTTTTGTACATGTACATAAATTGCATATAGACCTTTTTGCCTAGCTATACGCACTGGCTACAAACTTCATGAAAATTTAAATTGAAAGTTACGTGTGGAAGCAAAAAGAAATTATTACGGAGAAATGAACATTTTTATAGTGAATCACCTCATTCATTTCCTTGGGCCCTTTGACAGTGCTTTAGTCATCTCAGAAACAGTCCTGGCGAGCTGATGGATCAATGGCCATCTTTCCTGAGAAGGTACGATTTTCCCCAATCAATTTTGTAAAAAAAGTTTTACACAACATTCGCGTTACGGATTTGATTATATTCCTACACTCCCTTGATTTCTTCTGATTTTGTCAAATGGAAATTCCTTCCTTCGCATCCTTCATTCCTTCTAGATCTTTCTTCGAGAAATAATGCTTTTTGCATGGTAGGAGTTGCTCATATACAATAAAGCTCAAAAATTGATGGTTTGGAATGCATGGCATGGTTACTCATGTCCTTCATTGCATCTTTGGCGTCTCAAATCTAATTGAGCCGGTCTACGGCACTTCCTTGTTTAACATCGATTCCACGGGAATGTTTAAAGTATTAGCAACCACATTTGATTATTTTTAAATTAATATTCATGGCTGTGAGTGTTTGTGGAGGTTCTCCTATTAAGCTGGTTGGAAAAGGTCAATTATGAACTGGCTGTCCTTCAAATCTTTTAATGTCACAGCCAGGTATCTCGAAGGATCACCCAATGTAACAGTTGCAAAGTATCCCCTCTTAAGGATTCCTCGCGCGCAGGATGAGTATTATCTTCGATGTATAGGCCTATTAACATTTGGGAATCGTACTTCTTATCAACATGCATGCAATGCTAACACAAACTCACTCATTGGCTTCTTATAACTAAGCAGTTTATTACTTTGCTAATGCTGAGTATAGGCCTACGCTGCATCAACAAATATGAACTTCCGTCTCTCGAACTGAAAATGGGACAAAAGGAGTCGCGTTTATAAGAGGTCTTTATAAGAGACGCCTCTGACTTTTCTCCTAGCATCTTAATCTATGCAGATAGCTTTCGTTTCAAACATATGTTGTATTTAGTTTTTTTTTCGAACTAGCCATTTGTTTAGCTACGGGTCGCAACATGGTTCATTTCGAGATCAAAAAGATGGTTTTTAAGTAGGTTTTGAGAGATATTTTCCGTGGTGAAACACAGATGAGAAATTGAACGAAAATCTGTCATTCAAACTATGTTTTGGAAACATTCGAAAATTAAAAATGACAGGCTACATTGCGTTCATAAGTTTTCTCCGCAGTCAAATATCACATTTTTTATACACTGTAAACGATATAGCGTTTAAAAATAAAAATAGCATATAAATAACTGTTAAACTTATCAGAAAAGCTTCTCGGAAAATATCCGTAATTATATATGCTTAAAAATATGACCGCGTGTCCGCAGTTCCGATGATTGATGACGCACGCAACAGTTATAAAAATCCGATAAATATCAGATATACAGCGTCTGTTTTTAATGATATTTTCAGTTCAGACAGCAAAAAAACAGTGAAACTAATTTCGCTCTCGCTAATTTTGACGGATATTTGCTGTTAACAGTTTACAATGAAGTTCGAAGTACGTGTTACAATGTGATATCGACCTGCAGAGAAATTTTTATGAATGCACGTGTATTTGGAATTTTGATAGGCTATGTTTTCAGATGCTGCTGAGTCTGTCTATTGTAAATACATGCAATTGTCTTGAGGTTTCTTGAATGGAGTGGAACCTATCACTAATATCATCAATTTGTCATCAGAGAACACATGGTCGGATCAATTTCTTCCCAAGTGATTCAATCTTCCCTTCCCTACCTCTCATTCACTATCTTGCCTCTTACTTTACCTCTGACATTGTCTGTTCACTAAAGCGATGTTTATTTATGATATCACTTACGATGTAGTCGTGAGTGTGACAATCTGCACAATAACTAATATTTTGGTATTTTTCGTAAATTTTGGCTAATTTTTTTGTCATCTAATCCAAACGAGTGCAATTGTACTTTGCACCTGACAATCTAAATTCGACATTCTGAAATTCATGTATGTTCGCCCAACTGATGACATCATGTGATCAAAGAGATACAATTCCTCGCACTTACACGACGTCGCCACTTCAGCGATGTTTGGTGTTTACCCTTCAATTCACTTAGTTACACATATGTGCTCGGTTATGTGGAGTTAAAGTCATCAATATCAGATTTCGTTTGAAAAGAATAACTGTGGATAAAATTATGTTCAGATTGTTTATGAAATTGGAAAGGAATGAAGTGTGTTCAGCACGGCCCCCGCTGTGAAGCAACACCGTAACACTCGATGAAGCAGCTGTTCACCTCACTACAGTGAAATGTAAGACCCATCTTCTTCAGAGAGGTACATTCCCTTCAGATTGTGACAATCGTATTCACGGCAATATTCGAAAGGGAGTTTTGCAGGGGATTTGGTTAGAATCTCATTCTTGAAAAGTAATGACTCTCAATTTACACGAACATTCAAGTAGCAACTCTTTAGTAAAATTAAGATTACATTAGAATGCCTGTAGGATCACTGCTGTTCAAATACAGTACAATTTGAAAATTATCTGATCTTGAAGATGCACTAGTTAAATGCCGCTGCATCTCTGAATATTTCCCCACCACAACAATTTTTCCAGCATCGTCACTTTTTACATGCGAAAAATTTGATGTCACATGATGGATTGGTAAAAAGAAATACACGTCAAAATATAGGTGTGTACAACATTTTTCAGACAATTATTTGCACTTATCAATAAACATGAATGCTTGCAGTTTGACACATCATCACCTTCACATCGTCCCGCACATTTGTTAATAAAATCGTAGCATTAGCAGATTTTGAATGATTATAAGTGACATTTGTGGTTATATTAGTCCGGCAGCCAGAACGAGTTCTGCAGGGAACGAGGCCGAAAATGAGAGTTTCACAGAATGATCTACACCCTTTGCCTACTACGAATCTGCGCGTCTGCCGGACTCTAGTGAGTTCCTCTTCTTGTCAGACAGGATCAAAGAAAAGCACATGTTAATCCAAAGGGATGCAGATTGCAGTTTTTGGCAAAAATGATTTTTTCTTTTCTCTTATTGACTGAAACTGTTAATTCAAGAGTCACAATTTTTTGACATAGAATGTCTTCAGGTCATTTCTTGTCATGTTCATGAGCATTTATCCATGAATCTACACACCTCAAGATTGGGCAGCAAGCCTTCTCCTGTCGGCAATCACCAACATGTTGGCCCACTATATCCACATTCAGTCATATTTTTGCATACATCGCCTATCAGAAGCATGATGATATCACATACACATGATAGGAAATGACTTGAAGACACCATGTCAAAAATTATGGCTCCAGACTTAATACTTTCAGTTGATAAGGGAAGACATGAAAAATTTCATTTGCGAAAAAGAACTTGGAAAGGAATCCTAGATAGAAACTCTCACTTTCAAAAATTTGAATAATTGGTAAAATTTACAGATATCCTTGTACAATGTACATTATGAAAACATAGAAATACTGTGAGACATAAACTATGCACCCTAGTACTCATAGAAATAGTAAAATGAAGAAAAGAAGAAATCTACCATAGAAAATTTATATCTACAATCTACTAAGATGTACTACAATTCTAAAAGATGTATTTGATTAAATTTTGATGCAATTGATTCGTTAACTTACTTCAGCGGGAATGCCTCCCTAAAATTTGAAAATTTGATTGCTTGGATTTAAAAATGTCATCAGATAAACCATCTAATGCATCACGCCTATAAAGTTCGCACTTTTAGCGTTCAATTGCAATCCATTGTCTTTGAAATTATCCATGAATAATATTTTGCACCTCCGTTTTATTCCCACACATCACGCCTAAGATCGGCAATGATAAAATGACACCATTTTATTCGGAGGACAAATGACATCATTTTATGTCATTTTATTTTTGAAATAATGATATCATCAAAAAATTTTTTCCACTATATTTTCTTATTTATTATTAGATTCTTCGCATTTTGTATTCAACCAAATTTAGTGTTGAAAAGCAACAGGCTATTGTCTGTCACTCTCTGTCTATCACACAGAGTGTCAAACAATGCAGGACCGCAGGTGCGCTAAGAAGCAGATGCGTGACTCACACAAATATAACGCGGAGTCGGTAAATGCATTGATTCTTGCTGATTTATATTTACATTTAAAAGCACTAGTTTGAATTTGTTTTTTCTGACTTGTCTTAGGTTCTATTTTTGTAATACGAGTATAATATAAGCTTATGAATAAATTATTAGTAATATGTAGGCTAAACGAGGCTTTGAAATTTGAAAATGAGAGCACTGTCAAAGCTCGACATTTCTGTCTTAGAAAATTAAGATTCTGGTTAATAAAGACCGCTGTTTTCTGAGATTGGCTCTATATGTACAGTACTACAGTGTATATCTCATATATTGCTGGTTACTTCAGACTTCCAGTTGGCCCATGATTGAACATTGAACTCATTAATAACTGTCTTGATGTTTTTGAAGTTTTACCTCTAATCCAACTATTTTTAGCCTCTTTACGTACTTTAGATACTGTTGGCCTAACCAACTGCACGTTGTAGGTATATTTGTAATTCGAGTGTTAAATCAAAACTTGCGATATCCAATGTATATGCCATAGGCCCTACCAAAGTTTTGATATGCAAGAAGTTTTGTATGACTAAACTGCTTTCCTCATTCCTCCATTATTTGGAATATATCCATGATGCATGCAATCTCATTTCAATTTCATTGCTAAGAGCAGAAAAAGTAGCATGGCAGCAGTGTAAATTGAAAAATTCGTATGACTAGATCTATTTACAGTGTAGTCCTGTGTATATTTCACTAAAAATGGTACGTTTTCATTGTAAAATAATAAAATGATGCAAAATGATATCATTTTATATAATTTTAAAAATAAAATGATATCATTGCCGATCATAGCATCACGCCGTCATCCAAATGCCAAGCATGAAACTTCAAATTATTCGCTGTCTCGATCTCTACTAACTGTTGTTGCAGGACTAATGAGAAGAGAAATGGCCCTTTAGGGTATACTGTTGTACACTGGCCAATGAAAACAACGTTCCCATTGGATGAAAGGCTCATGCTGCCATTTTCATTGCCATTGATTCTTTCTTCAGTGACAGTGATACTATTAGCCTAAGTCAATGCAAAAAATGCAATGCCTTTTGACAACGTTTTGATATCGCTTTTCAGACCATTTGTTAAATCGTTTCCAGCTGCTGTGTAAACTGCCACCAACATATTCATAGGAACAGAAGCAATAGTTTCTAAATTATCTTTTGTGAAAACGCACGGCAGTTTGACTTTTCAGATTTTAGTGATGACTTTTACAGTAATGAAAAGGTGTGACCGTCTTAACAATAATGATAGTATTTTGTGAATCACTTTTGATATAAAAGTTTTAAAAAAGACTGAATCCAAAATTCACCAAAGGATTTACTGAATCAATCCCATACCCAGAACTTCTCTTTTAATTACTAATTCACTAAAAAGACACTAGAATGAATAAAGAGATTTCACACTTAGCCGCTGTATATCCTCAACCACTGTAATTGGCTGTTGAACATGATTGAAAGAGTCCGTATTGTAGGAGTATTGTATATTATTTTTGTAGGTAATGCTTGCTTCTTGATTGGGTTGTCTTCTCTCAGCACATTCTCTGCATGAATATGCGAATTACAATAATTTATTCTGTTGAATTATGATGTATTTCACATAAAGCGATTTTTTTCAAAACTTGCTCCATGGTTTTATCCAGGTACACAATGCCGTCAGTAGTAAGCAAAACTCCACTTCTGGACCGCGCAAGATGGCGGCCATCGCTGCGTCCCCCCCCCCTCTGGCACGGCAGAGTGTCGTGGTCGGCCGCCGTGGTGCTTCGTGTCTGAGTCCCCCCCCCCTCTGGAACGACAGAGGTTGTGGTCTGTCGTGGTGTGCCGGCCGGGTGGGTCCACGTTCACAACATGTTCGCTGACGTCCCCCCCCCCTCTGCAACGACAGAGTGTGAGACTCGGGTGCGTTGGTCCGACCGCCTGGTTGACGTGGGCGACCGTCTAGGTTGACGTGGGCGACCGCCAGGATTAGTCTTGAGGCTATAGTGTGTGATGTTTTTGGTGCAATCTGCTGAATGTTGGGTTGTAAAATGGGTTGTTTCGAGTGGAAGGAGTGGTCGGATGAGAAAACGGAGGTCAGATTCGGATTCAGCGTGAAATTCTGCATCGGTAGGGTGAGTTTCAAGGCAATCGGTGAGAAAAAATTTTCAACATTTTTCGAAAAACGACAGAGTTAGAATTTGGACGTTTTGGTGTGTAGCGCCCAAACGAAGCATCGGATGAGAAAACGGAGGCCAGATTCGGAATCTACGTGAAATTTTGGGTTAGGAAGGATGTTTCCAGCGAAATCGGAGAGAAAAAATTTTCGGCTGACGTCCCCCCCCCTGGACAGCTTGCTTCCAGTGGACGGATTTTGTCGTGCGATAGCTCGTTTGAAAGCTAAGAGTGAGACAAATTCAGTGAAAGAATCGGCTTGTTCCTATCTGTCTTCGTTCAAAAGTTAGAGCGGTTACAAGATTTTAGGTCGGAGCTCGCTCACCTGAAAAAATCCTAAGTGTCAGAGTGACTTTGTATGGGTAAAATTTTGAAATTTTTCCAAAGTGTGGAATTTCGACCTGGGACCGTCACCAAAACATTTTTCATCAAATTTCACTGAACCCCCCCCCCCCGACAGCAATCTTCTAACTTTGGTTCTAGTGGACGGATTTTGTCTTACAGCTACTCGTTTGAAAGAGGAGAAAAAACTGCTCGACAACATTTTTGGTTGCGAGTCAATCGGACCAGCCGTTCACAAGTTAGAGCGGTTACAAGATTTTAGGTCGGAGCTCGCTCACCTGAAAAAATCCTAAGTGTCAGAGTGGCTTTGTATGGGTAAAATTTTGAAAATTTTCCAAAGTGTGGAATTTCGACCTGGGACCGTCACCAAAACATTTTTCATCAAATTTCACTGAACCCCCCCCCCCCGACAGCAATCTTCTAACTTTGGTTCTAGTGGACGGATTTTGTCTTACAGCTACTCGTTTGAAAGAGGAGAAAAAACTGCTCGACAACATTTTTTGTTGCGAGTCAATCGGACCAGCCGTTCACAAGTTAGAGCGGTTACAAGATTTTAGGTCGGAGCTCGCTCACCTGAAAAATCCTAAGTGTCAGAGTGGCTTTGTATGGGTAAAAATTTGAAAATTTTCCAAAGTGTGGAATTTCGACCTGGGACCGTCACCAAAAACATTTTTCATCAAATTTCACTGACCTCCCCCCCCCCCCCCTGGACAGCTAGCTTCTATCTTGGCTTCTAGTGGACGGATTTTCTCGTGCAATAGCTCGTTTGAAAGCTAAGAGTGAGACAAATTCAGTGAAAGAATCGGCTTGTTCCTATCTGTCTTCGTTCAAAAGTTAGAGCGGTTACAAGATTTTAGGTCGGAGCTCGCTCACCTGAAAAAATCCTAAGTGTCAGAGTGACTTTGTATGGGTAAAATTTTTGAAAATTTTCCAAAGTGTGGAATTTCGACCTGGGACCGTCACCAAAACATTTTTCATCAAATTTCTCTGAACGAGGGGGGGGGAGGTCAGTGAAATTTGATGAAAAATGTTTTGGTAAAGGTCCCAGGTCGAAATTCGGAAGTTTTAAATTTTTCAAAATTTTCACCACACTGGAGCTCTCACACTTAGGAATTTTTTCACTTGTGGCATGTTACATGGACATGTGCTGGCGGACCAACTTCCCGTGGTCATATGAGAATGGTTCAGGTGTCATATTGTAAAGAATGATGAGACAAATCGTTTGCAACAAACCGCATGTCGCTACGATGAATACTTTCGGAGATAGAGCCATTTTTAAGTTTCTTTCTTCGAGCATATATAAACCCCCCCGACAACGTAAGTCTGATCACTTCATCGAAAGACGAGGTAAGCGACGGTCGTCGCTCTGAGCTCCGATATCGGGTGCAAAGGACTCTATCTTTTGAAGTAGGCAAGCTATTTGCTACTTCAAAGTTTGTATGATAGAGTTTGATAGTGTCTTTACTACTGATAAAATTTTTTAAAAGTAGTATGAGTAGTAAAATGCGGAATTTTTTAAAAATTCTTAATTTTCACTTTTTTCAAAGTTTTAACATATAGACTAAGGTTTTTCAAGTATCCTGAGTTCAAATATGCTATCAGATTTGAAATTTAAACTAAGTCTAAGGCAGCTTTGAGGGTTAGATCCCAGCTACTGATCACTACCTTTGACTCGGCGTTCCTGTTACCACTTCGGGGCAGTGACAATGATGTCTTCAGCTGTAAAGAGCGGGTATCGGGGAAGATCTCTCACTTCCCTAGTGATCGGTACAAGGCCTTCGGGCTGTCGACGGGATCGAGTGCCACTCACTACACTCACATCTATCATTCCTCACTAAGTGTTGATATTATGTTGAATGTTGACTAAGTTGAATGTTGAATGATGATATTATGTTCTAAGGCTGTATACTACATTCAAATCTGCTATCAGAAATTTAACTAAGGCAGCTTTGAGGGGTTAGATCCCAGCTACTGATCACTACCTTTGACTCGGCGTTCTGTTACCACTTCGGGGCAGTGACAATGATGTCTTTAGCTGTAAAGAGCGGGTATCGGGGAAGATCTCTCACTTCCCTAGTGATCGGTACAAGGCCTTCGGGCTGTCGACGGGATCGAGTGCCACTCACTACACTCACATCTATCATTCCTGACTAAGTGTAATGCTTTAGGAATATGACTGTACTACATGATTCAAAACTTATACTAATTTCATTATCTTACAGTTAACGAGAAATCTGAGTACTGACAGCAAAAATGGTGAACAACGATAGAAATAAGAAATTTCATATTAAAATGTGCGTATGCGGTAGAATCAACCGCCGAGACGGTCTCAGGGACCACATAAGGAAGGCAGGGGCCGACCACATGGTTATCCTGAATAGGATTGCCTGTGTGAAGTGCAGGGTGCTGTTGGTTGTTGGGCAGGAGGCCGAGTTTTATCGGAGGCATGGTGAGTGTGTAGGAGGGTTGGTGACCGATTTGAGATTTACGCAGTTGATTGTGGAAGAGAGGGAGCGAATGTTGGCGAATGTTGCGAATGTTGTTGAGAATGTTGTTGAGAATGCTAGTGGGAATGTTGTTGAGAATGCTAGTGGGAATGCTGTGGAGAATGCTAGTGGGAATGCTGTGGAGAATGAGGTAGAGAATGCTGTGGCCGGTTTGAAGGCTGACAAGTGGCGGAAGAGAGTGTTTGAGAGTGATGATGAGGATGATGTGGATTTGGATAGGGAGCGAGTGAGGAAGTGTGTGAGGAAGTTGAGCTCTTCGTCATCGGAGGTATCCAATATTGTTATTAGCGACCCCCCGAAGAGCTCATCTTCCCCAATAGTGAAGGGTGGTGGGGTACGGAAGCAGTCGGCGCGGTGGGATGAGGACATGGAAAAGAAGCATGTGTCGCAGCAAGCGGCACATGCTTTGTTGGTAGATCGCTACGAAAGTTTGAGGAAGGTGAATGAGAGAACGTTGAGTGAGTTGAGTGAGCTGAAAATGAAGGAGGTGAAATGTAAGGAGGTGGCAGATGAGAATATCCGTATGAGGCGTGTTGTGAAAGAGTTGAAGGAGAATGTGCGAGTGTTGGAAGACAAGAATGATGAGTGTGAGAAGAGGGCGAGTGCTGCGGAGAGGAGAATGGGAGAGGCAGAAGCGAAGTTTGAGGAGATGATGAAGGAGATGAGTGTGTTGAGAGCGAGGAATGTTGAGTTGGAGAGGACTGTGGCTCGGCGGGGTGATGAGAGGCAGGCGTGTGAGAAGTTGGAGCGCATGAGGGATGAGTGGGAACGTGTGAATGAGGATCGTTTGTTTGAGTTCCACATCCCTATTCGGGATAACCATCTGGCCGGCGAAGTCCTCGTCAATAAAAGCCTGGACGAAAGCATTGTATGCTATCATGGACATCCGAGCAAGAAATGCCTCCACGCTACACTAAGAATGCGCGGGCATCTCCACAAATTTTCAATCAGGAAGCCCGCGAGACTGCCTAAGGATGACTAACTTGGTAAGTGAAAAAGTAAATAAGATAGTATATCCTATTCTAATACATATCATTTTCATTGCAGATCTTTGCCTGCCTTCACCACCCCATCAATTTACTCCCGAGAACGAACCATCGGCTCTCTTAAGGGCCACCTAGGGGCAAGACATGATAGAACCTCCACGCGGTTTGCCCTGGGCAGTCTTCGGACTGGCGAATACTATCATTAAGTTGAATCTGCTATCAGTCAACTTGAACGTTGCGTCGCGTTAGAGGGGTATATAAACCACTGCCTCTCATTTCATTTCATTTCAATCATGCAGACGCCGAACAGTCAAGTCAGCTCTCCTCGCGGACCGCAGTTAAGGCCGCGAAATTTATTTGAGGAGTTCGTCAGGCTAGAGGAGCAAGACAGAGTCCACAACAATCTTGCTCGGATTGGCAATCCGATGACAGCAACTGCTGCCAATCCAACGGAATGGCGCTACATTCCACTCTATACTCACATGCCAGTTAGTGTGGAAGTCGACAGTGCTACCAAAGAGAGAGTCTTTGACTCTCTCAGCAGAATTGGTAGGCTGTAGGATGACGACTCCCGAGAACGAACCATCGGCTCTCTTAAGGGCCACCATGGGGCAAGACATGATAGAACCTCCTCGCGGTTTGCCCTGGGCAGTCTTCGGACTGGCGAATACTATCATTAAGTTGAATCTGCTATCAGTCAACTTGAACATTATGCAGTCGATTGCTATCCCTGAAGCATTCTGATTCGCTGTTGAGCAATTCATTGTTGAAAACCCTATATAAGCCAGAAGATTGTAGCGCTTCTCATTCAATTTGAAGTCACGATGGAAGCGACATCTGCCGACAATATTCCCGTCTTCACTGATGAAGACAACGGTATTCCCGAGTTCGTCATCCTCGACGAGTGGGATGAGGATGAGAAGAAGGGGAAGATCAAGAGGATCGTTTTGACGGATGAGGTGTGGACTCCAAATACCACCCGCATCCGAAAGGTGCCAGATGCACCACCACGGCTTAGGCGGTATAGGGTATACGAGAACCTAACCGTCATACCTATTGACTATTCAAGCCAATAGTCATCTTGTTACTCCCGAGAACGAACCATCGGCTCTCTTAAGGGCCACCATGGGGCAAGACATGATAGAACCTCCTCGCGGTTTGCCCTGGGCAGTCTTCGGACTGGCGAATACTATCATTAAGTTGAATCTGCTATCAGTCAACTTGAACGTTGCAAATGAAGTTCGGTGTAATACTTCCTTTCGACGGGCGTTCCTGTAAAGGGCGGCGGTGAAACCCGTAGCTATGTATACCGCAAGGGACATTCGGCAATGGTCAATCTTGTTAAACCTCTCTGCGTCATGTTTGCAAGTGATTGCCTCTGTCTCAACGTAGCATGCATTCGCGTCAGGGCGACATTTAGCCAACTGTCGAAGGTTGCCTAAAACTTTCCATTGCATACGTTATGAGAACCATGAGTTCTACCTGTCTCTATCAATGAGACGAATTGATGAATGGAATGAAATGGGAGGACACTCACGCGCCACACGCAACATAACACACTTCTCTCTTCCGTAGTCTAACAAGCTCTTTACACATGGATCGCAGTCGATTGCTATCCCTGTATCAGAAGTGTAAGCTATCTTAATTTATTTGACACTATTTTATCTACCATCATCGTCCATATGAAATGTTTTTAGATTTACAAGTTAGACTAAGCGTGCTACTATTTCCAAATGAAAAAGTATACATGGTTAAATCATCCACTTAAGCCCATCCGTAGTCTAACAAGCTCTTTACACATGGATCGCAGTCGATTGCTATCCCTGTATCAGAAGTGTAAGCTATCTTAATTTATTTGACACTATTTCATCTACCATCATCGTCCATATGAAATGTTATAAGATTTACAAGTTAAACTAAGCGTGCTACTATTTCCAAATGAAAAAGTATACATGGTTAAATCATCCACTTAAGCCCATCCGTAGTCTAACAAGCTCTTTACACATGGATCGCAGTCGATTGCTATCCCTGTATCAGAAGTGTAAGCTATCTTAATTTATTTGACACTATTTCATCTACCATCATCGTCCATATGAAATGTTATAAGATTTACAAGTTAAACTAAGCGTGCTACTATTTCCAAATGAAAAAGTATACATGGTTAAATTATTCACTAAAACCCCATTCAAGTAAGTCAGTATGAAAGCAAAGATAATACGAAATAAACATTTATTATGGCATGTATTTCAAAAGGTCTTCATCGTCAATATCGTCCCAGAGTCTGGCTTCACATAGATTACAAAAACAGTTGAGCTGCTTTAAACGTTCTTCTGCAGCGTCC
Organism: Prostheceraeus crozeri; assembly: GCA_907163375.1. Lineage (NCBI taxonomy): Eukaryota > Metazoa > Platyhelminthes > Polycladida > Euryleptidae > Prostheceraeus > Prostheceraeus crozeri. Next base: position 65,838 of record CAJQUW010000605.1, on the reverse strand, counting down.
CTCACTTTCTCAATGTACGCCCACTCCGCCACGGTTCGCGGTTGGGAGTTAGGGGTGTACCACTCCCATATTTGATGCAAGTGCGACTTGCTGGTCATCTCCATCACCCCTTCGGCATCATATTGTAAATATTTCCACCGTATGCCTGTTAGGTCGGGCAACTCCTCTTCATCCTCCTCCGATAATGATAACTTTCGTATATTGTCGAGATTGTATGTCTTCTCCACCTTCGCCTTTCTTGGTGCATTTGCTGTAACGAGCACCTTTGCTGATGTATATGGAGAGGAGAACTCCAATGCGGTATTTGGTGTTGTTGGAGGACTTGTCATGTTGTCTTTGAAATGCTGACTTTGAATAATGATAACTTTAACATTTTTCTAATTCTTAAGTATACACAAGCAGCCAATCAGAATGAACATCCAATGAATGAAGAGGATGAAAGTATATAAGCAAAGTGACATTCAGGTCATTTCATTTAATCTGTGAATCATACAAGTGACGAACGCACGATCTCTCTCTTTGACTATTATTTGAGTGAAGTCTCTATCTTGTAGAAGTATCAACCTTAAACTTGATTTCGTTGAAATGGTAAGTTGAAAATTTCCTCTCATCTCCCTCAAACGTGTGACTAATAGCATCTTCCTCAATTTCAGACATCAACTTCATCACCAACGCCCTCTCTTCTCGAGGAAAGTTTAGAGTTATTGAGTCAAGGTAGGTTGTAACACTACACTGAGGCTTGAACAGAGATGAAAGAATGATTTCTCTTTCAGGTGATGTGAGTTCCAGCTCAGGACTCTCGCGGCAAGGCAACGAGTGGGAATGTGCCGACTGCGGACATATGTTTACAAGGAAGCACAGTCTCCTTCGACACATCAAACAACGTGTGTGTCAACGCAAAGCGGCGTCAATCTCCGGAGGTGAAGTTGATTCTGACGATGACATCTCCTTTCCTTGCGATTTGTGCCCTCTTTCTTTTGATAGTCACTTTCAGCGATCTTCGCACAGACTTCAACACACGCATGCAAATGATCACTACACCAACGGTACCTCTACCATCTCCCTCATTAATGTTTCACATAATAATTTAGTACGCGACTACTGCATGGAGTCCAATACTCAAATTGTAGATTTTCCTGAGTGGCTCCTTCAAAATTCTAACATTATCGAAGCGCTCTTCAATAATTTAGACAATTTTAGAATGAAGGCGCTCATCTACCTTAAACTAAAATATATTAAAATAGATTTTCAAACGGTCAAGTGACGGAGAGAATACAGTTTCATATTCCTTCCTCTTCCGCAACCGAAGTTGTAGACTGCGAGTCTTGGCTAAATTTTCACATTCAATGTTTAAAATCAAATGTAGATAAATTCAATCAACGCGACAGCGCTCTCATTTTTGATGGTGTGGACTCAGCCATATTCAAAATTTCCCTATTAGAAAGTCATGCAGCTCGAGGCACATTTAAACTTCCAAAAACGTTGTATAATAAGAAAGCTGTCATCAATGTTGATTGTAAATCACAGTGTTTCAAATATGCAGTCCTATCCATCCTTCACTATAATGATATCAACGCGCATCGAGATCGCACCTATAGCTATAGACAGTGGGAGGATGAACTAGACTTTGAAGGTTGTGATAGTAACAACATGAAAATCAAAGATGTAGAAACGTTCGAAAAACATAATAAGATTAAAATTGTCGTTCACGTGTGGGAGAAGGGGTTGAAGGGTGCCCGCTATAATTCACGTTCAACTTGTTATGAACGTGTAGTCAACCTCTTATTAGTAAAACAAGATGATAGCGAGGAATGGCACTACTGTGGTATTCCCAAAATCTCTCGCTTGTACACTCACTTGGGGCACTCTAAAAGAGGTGAACATTTTGTATGCGACCGCTGCATCCGCTCATTTTGGAGTAAAGATAAATTTGAAACTCACTATGAATGGTGCAAGCGAGGTAAATTACAAATGGAACGCATGCCCAAAGATAAAATATTTTCACATAGGGATAATGGTGACGAATTAAGTCCCCTGCGTGTCATTTACGCAGACATAGAATGCTACATTGATGATATCATCCACAAGCCAGCAGCCATATCCTGCTATGAAGTATGGCATGACCACTTTAGGAATAGACAAAACAAAATGCATACTTGGCAAGGTGAAGATTGCATTTCAAAATTTCTAGAATTTCTCGATAAAGCTGCAAAATTTCAACAATCATATGATTCCCAATTGCAGCGTAAGTCACTACATATGTCAGATGAAGACAAACAAAAATTTGAAAGTTGCACATCCTGTCCTAAATGTCATAAAACGTTTGATGACGATAAAATTAAGAAAGTGCGTGATCATGATCACATCACTGGTAAATTTAGAAACGCACTCTGCTCCAAATGTAACTTTTCACTTAGGTTGAGACGTCGTGTACTACCCGTCATTTTTCATAACTTTAAGGGCTATGACAGTCATATGCTCATAAAAGGAGGGTTGAGCCAGATGAAATCGTGGCAGTTTAATGTAATAGCACAAACGAGAGAAAAATTCATGGCAATGACAGCAAAAGTACCAGTAGATAAAACTAAAGAAAATAAGACAGTCTTCTTCGAAATAAAATTTTTAGATTCATTTCAATTCATGTCAGCGTCACTAGCTTCTCTCGTTCGTAATCTCAAGTTTCTTCCCCATAGTCAAACTTTGAAGAAACACTATCCAAACTTAACGGATGAAATAATCACTCGCAAAGGAGTCTTTCCTTATGCGTATTTTAGCTCAATGTCTAAACTAAATGAAACAACCCTTCCTTCCATTGACAAATTCAAAAACGATTTGACGGGTGAAGATTGTCCAGTAGAGGACTATGAACATGCTCAAGAGGCATGGTTAAAATTCAATTGTAAAACGTTTGGCGATTATATGATCGCTTACTTAGAATTAGATGTCATTTTGCTGGCTGATGTCTTTCAGGAGTTTCGACGAGTGGCATTAGAAGAAGACAAATTAGATCCTATCCACTTTGTCAGTCTACCAGCCATGTCCTTTAAAATCAGCCTTTTAAAATGACTGGTGAGACCATTCATCTCTTACAAGACCCGGAGATGTATAATATATTTGAGCGCGGAATACGCGGTGGTCTCACATTTGTAAATAAACATCATATAAAATCTGAAACAGTAGGTGATGATCATATCCACCTAAAGTACTATGACCAAAATAATTTATATGGCAGTTCACTGTCTAAACCACTACCTCATTCCGAGTTTAGTTGGTTAAATCAAAATGAGCTTGAGTATTACTCCCAACCCTTCAAACATACTGAATATTCCAGATGAAGGTGATTGGGGATATTATTTTGAAGTGGATTTGATTTATCCAAATAGTATTAAAAATAAAACTGCTGATTTCCCACTCGCACCTGAATCTGGCGAAGTGACTGAAGATATGTTTTCACCATTCATGTCACAATTTCATAATAACTTAACAGAGTGTGGACAGCCAAGGTACAAACCATGCCGCAAACTTTTACTCACCCAATATGATAAGAAAAATTATCTCGTACACTTCTGCATATTAAAATTCTATTTAGAAATGGGCATGCTTCTAAAGTCAGTTCACCGCATTATCAAATTTAGACAGAAAGCCTTCCTCAAACCCTACATAGATAGTAACAGTCAAAAACGTGCACTCGCCCAAAATAATTTTGAAAAGGATTTTTATAAATATAAGAATAATAGTCTATTCGGAAAGACCATGGAGGATGTTAGAAAACGTATGAATTACAAACTAGTCGTTGATGAACAAAAATATCACAAATTGACCTCATCACCTCTTTTCATTGATAGAGACATCATCGATGAGGATCTTGTAGGTGTTAAAATGATTAAATCAGAAGTTGAGTTGTGCAAACCCATCTATATTGGGCAAGCCGTTTTAGATTATTCCAAGCTTGAAATGTATCAACTCTTCTACAAAATATTAAAACCATGCCCTCTCGTAAAAGAGGTTCGCTTGCTGGGTGGTGATACAGATAGTTTCTTTTTAGGAATTACCACTCAAAAAGATTTAAATTTTAATGAAGTAGGTAAGTCATTAGAAAAATATTTCGATACATCTAACTACAATCCCACTCATCCACTCTATTCCATACAGAATAAAGCCAAACTTGGTTGTTTTAAGGATGAAACAGCAGGAAAGGAAATAGATGAAATGATTCTCCTCCGTCCTAAAATGTATTCCATGAAACTAAAAGAATGTGCAGATAGTATTAAGCGTGCTAAAGGTATATCAAAATCCATTGTTCATAAAATGAAACATCGGTCCTATAAGAAGGCCTATAAAAATAAAACTATAACGTTTGTCAATATGACAATCTTAAAATCTCAAGTTCATACTGTGAAAACGTACACGTTCAAGAAACGAGCACTTTCAGCATGGGAGGATAAGAGGTGTTGGATAGGACATAACACATCTCTTCCACATGGACATCCTGACACAAACATACCTCCACCCAAAAGAATAAAACTCACGCTACCACATTCAGGAGATGTATTGACATAATCAACTTTAACTCAGTATTTTGATGTTGCTTTTTGTAGATATACATGGTTGTTTTATGTATCGCATGAGATCGTTTCTTCCTTGTGAATATATGCCTACAGTCAGACCATTCCCCCTATATCTGTGAAAAGACTTTTTCATATACATATTTTTTATTTCAATAAACATATCACAATGACTTCACTTTGTTTTCCGAAACACTAAAGTTACGAGGGATTTAGTATCTTTCACATGGATACACTCTTGTAAACCATTGGTAATTTTGATAGCAATAGAGGTTATAGTTTGTTTGACGACGGGATGATAGAAAATAGATTCAAACATCTTCTCGACTATTCCATATGAAGCGTCTTTATCATGAATGAAATCACGTAAAATGTATTCTTTTTTCTCGCCAACAGAAATAGGTAAAATCAAATCACTTTGAATGTAAAGGTGTTGTTCATGTTTATCAAGTGTCATTGGTGTTTCTATACCAATCGTATGCGCAGCATCAAACACAGTTTGTAGCATTGAAAAACCAAAGAGTTTTTTCAAATTTTTAATCAATTGACATTGAATGTCATCACCCAGTTTCAGAACAACGCGTTGATTTTCAATTGAAAACGAAATGTGGTGTGTCTTTACATCATATTTACTTTTCATCACATGCTTCAACTTCTGTTGTATATAAGGATTTACTACATGAATGAAGCTTTCAACTGTATGATATAGACGCGGCATTATATTGATAGCAACTTTAGATTCTTCATAAGACTGGTAAATTTTCTTGATGCGATCGCCATATATGTCCACCCACCATTCATCATTAACTGAATCAGCTTTAGTGTGATATTCATGAGAACCATACACCACACCGCTTCCAATAATAGGCGTATAATGTCTTACAAAATGACGCAAGGTTGGAGAGAAATAAACTGTAAGTTTGTCATTATATTTCTGAATAACCAACTTATTTTTGTCCGCCATAATTTTCTCTCCATACTTCTTACCCACAGTCTCATTCCATCGTTTTACTAACTCAATAAGTGATAAAGGTTGAAAACCACGCTTTTTCAAAATGATGCGTTCTTCGCATTCTACAACATCTTCATCAAATTTTTTTAATCTATAATGTTTTTTGTTGATTCGAGTTGAATAAACTTTTTTAACATTTGCAGTAGCAATTGACGTTAGATGTAGTCCATGACCAAAACCAAGATGTGGATAGAATTCACTATCCAACCTCAGCGTAAGACCTTTAGTAAAAGAATGAAAGCGGAGGAACTGTCTCCCACTCCAATGATAGATAGTAAACTCATAAGCTTTCTGATTTTTATTCTTCATGATGGAAGTATTACCACTGTTGAATGCCTTAATATTTTTCTCATTCCCAAATGGCTCATAAGAATCTGATTTTATCTGAATCCATTCATAGTTCCACTTTCCATCTGATGTTAAATTGTATGGGAACTGAAATGCATTATTCATCGTTATTCCATCATGGGTGCGAGGAGTCAATATCATTTCTTCCAAATCATTCACATTCTGAATATTGCTATCATAGCAAATACTAGAAACGCCAACTTCCCATTCACCTTCTAAATGCAGTGGCCGATTTAATTCTACTCGATAGTCTGATGGTTTTATTTTTGGGAAATTTATTCATAGAAGCATTACTGGGCAAGTAGATTAGAAACGAGTCCTTATTTTCACTTTCCATATTATTCACATTGGAAAAATATATTAGCATACTTTTGCATTAACTCTTCATTCGGAAATGGAGTGTAATACTTGTCACAGCATCTTTATGAAAAGGAATCAACGCACCAGCATCATCATAAATGGCAATATCAATTTGTGGGATGTAGTTTGATTTCAGTTTTTGTATAATGCACTTTCTTGAAAGTATGCTCAGATAAAATACTGCAGCTTTTTGGCTGGTATGGTATCATTGCTAGCAATGGAGCTTCAACATCTCCCACACGTACATCTTCACCAATATTGGAATATATCTGAAAATAGTTAATACGACGCGATAGCGACATGTCTGCGCTAGCTTTGGTTACAGTACCATACTTTTAAAGATATTTTGATCAAAACCCAAAATGTCCATTAGAGTTTTAATCCATAATTAGTTCAATACCTTTTCCATTATAGTGAGAGACAAAGTACCTTCTTTTTCAGAAAATGAAATATGTTGCTCATTAATCACTTCATTTAAATAATCTACAACCAATTTAACCGAAGTAATAATGCGAGGCATCAACACTCTTGTTTCATGTAAGAAACCACCAAAAGGCTCTACACACTTTCTGTATAAAGATACGGCCCCATTCTGTATCAAATTGATTTGACCTTTCACATGGTAAATGTTGCATATCAGATTTTCCATGAACAGCTGCAGAACGATGTCGTAAGAACTGATGAAAATCTTTTGAACAAACTAATACTAGATCATCATCATTTAATTTTGCTTATTGCAATATGATTAGATGATTTAATATAAGTCAATGTTGCCACTTGTTTGTCATCAACTCGAAGGAGATAATTAAATTTCTTCAATAATGTTTCAGGAGTCATGTTTGTCTTTCTTGGCTTAATCACAATCTTCTTCACCAACGTCTTCTCATTTCTTGGAATAAGATCTACATAATAAGCTTCCTCTCGATATATTAACTGTTTATGACCACATTATGTGGTAATTAACGTTAAAATTATCATAGCTTGTTAAGGCGCTAGCGAGGTAGCCTAAATCATTTCTTAAACTTGGACTTAAACCAACAATCCAATCTTTCTCAACTACATGATGTACATAATTATAATCATCATTGTGCGGAGTAAATTGGACAATATTTTTACACGCTTTATTCAAGAAATCATATATAAACTTTTTACATGATAAGAGATCTTCTTTGGCCACTGTGGAATGTATACTCGGCACCCCTTTTCACATTGATAAGCAGCTGTACGCCTCATATTAATAGTCATCACCTCATGATCAAAAGTATAGACACAGTTGCTATAAACAAGTTGAGTGACACCCACTTCCCAATTCCCATTTAGCTGTTGTGCATGATCAATGGGAGTAGAAAAGAGTGCGGCTCGATTGCTAGTAAATCTCTTTGTAGCCGCATTGCTAAGCAAAATATGATAAAACGACATTTTTATATTGCTAATCTCAACTTTGCATAACATCATGAAGACTTGGAATTTTGGACTCTCTACAATATATCAGAGTTGATCGTGATGGAAACGTACATTTCAAAAATTCTCATGGTCATACATCAAGAGGAATTACATTAACATGGCGACAATTTGTCAACCTCAATGATATCATGAGGGATTTGGAATATTTTGAAACATTAAGATTCTTCTCCTTGGGTGATCAAGTTTGGCTTCAACATTACAGAAATGAAATTCAAATCTACCATTCTCATTCCGCAAACTGTTTCTCATTTCGCAAATACAATTGGGAGAAGTATAGAAGATACATACATCGCTCCATCATGACATTTATTCGTCGTGAGTTCATCGCCCTACTATGCAAATCTTAATCAGACATGACTACCACGCACCATGAGTTGGAAATTAGATTCCCTACAACGTATTGAAACGGATCATGAACGAAACGTCTATTTCAAAGATTCAACTGGAAATGTGAGAAGAGAGTTTGTTTTATCTTATCGTCATTTTCAATCTCTACATCATATCATGAAGGACTTGAAATACTTCTATATGAAAAGACATTCACGTATTGGAAATCGCATCTGGCTGCGCGTCAACAATCGGCGAATTC
>CAJQUW010000605.1:0-52500 GCA_907163375.1 Prostheceraeus crozeri | reverse complement strand
TTCAGTCCAACTTTATGTGCATCGTCAATAGCAGTTCCATCTGCTTGCTGAATTCTAAACCTCAAATCAAGCATCGCATAACTCAAATCTATGTAGTCATCACTACCACCAGGAATAACAAAATCAATGGGGCCAGCATTCTCAGCTGTTCGAGGATGATAATCTACAATACTTGAACTAAGAATATCTGTCTGTATGGCTTGTTGATCGAACAAACAAAAACCGGAAGTTTTACACTCCATGATTAGAAGTTATAGCAGCGTCGTCGTTTAGCGCCTGATGAATGATTAGAGCCTCTGCGACGTTTGCGTGAATGCCTTTTGACTGAAGATCGCACCTTACCAGCTCCGCGATGTTTCCTCCTTCCTTTTCTCATTCGTTTAGGTGATTTCTTTCCTTGAGTAACACCAGCAATGGTCTGCTTCAATGTTTTTAAACCGCGTTCCTTCCCACGATTCAACAAACTGCTCTTAAAACTTCTACCTCTGGAAAGATCACTAGCAACATCACCAGCAAAGCCAACGGCATTACTTAAAACATTTCGTTTTAAAGATCTACCGACATTGGATATGAGAGGTGCTACAACAGATTTCAGTGCACCAAGTATGCTACCTCCACGTTGGCGGCGAGCACCGATGTAAATTTGTCCTCCACCACTTACGTAGGAGGGTCGTGAATAAAATGAGGCAGTTGAATTCATAGCTCAAACCCTAAACATTGTTAGTTACAACTTTGCATGAATCACTGTCGATCACTTAGATGAAAGATGTCGGCACGACGCATCCAAGAGTTCATACTTGAAGGATAACCAGTCCATTTAACAAGACACCATTCTTCACCTTGCCGTTTTTTACATCGAATGATTTTCTCTACCAAATATGTTTCACTTTCAGTGACTACCTCAATCTCATCGCGGTAAAAGCTACCCTCAATTTCTTCATTATCGTAATCTTTCAACTTGTAGGTGGTCGGAGAGTCTTTTTGATTAATCCTTGATACTGTAAATACATACCTCCTCTGTCCAATTCGGGAGGTACCCTTTAGCAAAAACACTTTTCACTTTTGAGATACGAACTTTATCGCCAATTTTCACATCACTTTTCACATGAGTGCGTTTACGTTGGAATGATTCGCGCACTTTATCTACATTGTCAGCATTTACATCTACTGGTCTGAGTCCAATAGAACGATGGATAGAGTGATTGTAGGCATGGAGTGTATCTTGTAGAACCTTAGTCCAATTTTGTGTCAAGTTGGCAGTAAAATGTCGCCACAAGCGATTTTTTTAATGTGCGATTAAAACGTTCAACGAGTGCAGCTTTATAAGCGCTCTTTACACTAAACAACTCAATGTCATGCCTCTCAAATAATCTTGTCACATGCTGATTTTCAAACTCTTTTCCTTGATCACTCTGAATTCTTTTTGGAATGCGACCTTCTCGAAAAAATTGTTTGGAATGCTTTTGCTACTCCTTTCCCTTCTTTAGTTTTTAAAGGTTGAGCCCACGCATAACGCGAGAAAAATATCAATGACGGTTAAAATAAAATTATTGCCCGAGTTATGTTTTGAAATGGAGGCAACATCGCACAAATCTGCTTGCCACTGTTCATCGATGTCATGAACAATATAATGGCGGGTGCGGTACTTCTTTTTCGCTTGTTTGTGGAGTGTATAGGTAGCCTGACCCTTTAACCATCGTTTCACTTGTGATTGTGGAAGACCACTCGCTTTTGATAATTTCTTGATAGATGCAAATCCTGCCGGATGTTTTACATCATAATAGATTGACTTCAAACGTTCAGTCGATGACGACTGACTCTTTTTCCTCCTTCTCATCTTTTTGTTTTCTTGCCTTTCTACATTTACAACAACGGCAGCATTTAGCTTTAGCGGTTTTGCGATCGTGTTCACATTGCTTAGGGGTTTCATTATGAGAGCTGGCGCAGCAAGTGCAAGTGACAACGACATTCACCTCTGGCGGCTCATTACATGGCAAGCAACACATCTGCTTCATATTAATAATCTGAGAACATGTATTTCCTGGGAGGAACTGTTTTACGTTTTCCTTTTACCAGTTTTAGTGGCGATGTAGATCTACGTCGAGTTCTTCCTCTTGTTTGCTTAGTGAGTGTGGGAGGGGATGTAGCAGGTGACGTCTTAAACCAATTTGTTGGCATTTTCATCGTCTGAAGCATTGGAGTAGTAGCCACTGTTGAATCAAGTTCTTTCAATGTCTCATTATTCAAAGCAAATTTTGGTACATTATGCTTTTTCAATAGTTTAAGAAAGTATGACCAACCAGGTGGAACATAGCCCTGACGGCGCTTTCTACGTGTCGCATACTGAATCAAGTCTTCATAACGTGAAGCATCAATCACTTTATTTTCATCTGTAATGATTTCTCCTCTATCATTTACATTGAGATGGGGCTCAATACTATTGAAAAGAGATATGGCATGTGCGCGAGATGCTAAAGGTGTAGCAGTCGATACAGAGTCACGCATCTTATTCTTCAAGTTTTTCAATTGCTCAACAGTTTCCGATTGTAATAATACAGCACGATGTGGATCTTTGATGTGAACATTTTGCTGATAATCTATTTCTTTCCTATACATTTGATTTGCAAGAGGTTGCTTTACTTGCTGCATGGCAGTCAATTGTACATATTCATCCTGAGGAATAACAATCATGCGAGAATAAGAACTCATAGTTTGTAGATAATCATGGGAGTTTTCAAAATATCACTTCGAAATCTAATTCTTCCGGACACTCTTGCGTAAAGTCAATGAATAAGTAACCGTATGGTTTTTCAGTAGCTGCTTGAAAAATTTCAATTAAGGCTTTTGATCCTCTGGGTGCAACTTGTCGCGCTAAAATTTCAAATTGACTTTTATCTCGCGGATTCTTGAAAATAGCATAATAGTGTGTATTCAGGTTTCGTGTACGAGCTTCTTTTCCATCAGGAAACAAATTTTGTGTAATATAGATGATAAAACACCTTTTATGGTGTGCTGCGCGAGTGAACATATCTGTAACATCTTTTGAATTCTTACTTTCTTTTAATAAATCATCCAATACAACAACATCATTAGACTGAAGTTTATCCACTGGAATAATTCCTTCATGTCGAATAAAGTTGCGACTTTGCAATTCCTGAAACAGCGACGGTTGATAAATACCATAACACCAAATCACTCGATTGATAGGTTCCTTAAACAACTCCCTTCTTTTATCCAATAAATTCAGCGTGAAAACAGTTTTACCTGCATGAGATGGACCTGATACAGTCAGAACTTTATCACATTGAAGTCTGAAATCCATTTTATTACTTTGAGACTCAACATTTGCATAATTAACGCTTAGAGCCAAAGATATTTCCCAATAGGTTGCCCACGGCAGGAGCTATCATTGGAAGTATTACTGAAAGGAAACCACCCTTTTGTGTTAGAGTTTTCCTCTTTCTTTGAAGGGCGACTTTAGGATTGGAGATGAAACGCAATTTTGTAGCATATCGCTTAAGTAACTTTCGTTGTTTTGGCGCTAATTTCTTCGTCCTCAACTTCCTCACATGAGAAATAATTTCACAAATGAATTTATCGTTAGCATGTCGTATAGCATTGTATCGCTGATTTGCTTTCATTCGTCGGAGAGCTTGAATGGCTGAAGAAAACTTTTGACTTTTACGTTTCGCCATTTTACGTTTCGCCATTTTCCGTGTTAGTCTTTGCTAAAACCTATCTTTACCACATTTGCATAGGTACTAACTATTGCGACATAAGTGACACTCGAAATGAGCAATATCACAGTGGTAACATTGGCAAAGTTGAATGCAATTACGTATGAAACAGCGTTGACAAAAAGCATGCTTACATCTCTTGAAGATGCGCTTTTCATTTCCATCCTTTCGCTTACATACATCACAACACATAGTTTCACCGTTACTGATGTCTATAGCAAGTCTTTTTGAAGATATGAATTTGCTAGCCTTTTCTAAATAATAGACGCATGTACAGAAGGAATATACTTCGAGAGTGAGCAGACATAGCTCGAAAACCAGTTGTGCTACAATCAAGTACCACTGCATTTTCAATTTTTCTTTATGGAAAGTTGAATGTGAATATCTGAAATCGCTTCAATCACTAGACTGCTACCATGATGGTTAAATGCGTTAAGACGTTCAGCAATTTTTATCATATGTCTTTTAAAAAATTCTTGGGGGTGATCTACCACTTCCATTGAATAAGAAGCAAAATGGAAAGAGCGACTTTCCACCTCTTCCTTTCCAAAATGACTAAACTTAATTTTCGCAACTAATCGCGCCATGATAATGCTATCAGAGAATGTATTCATTAACTCTAGAAATAGAGTGCTAGCATCATCAACCACTGCTTCGATGTCGGTCTCATCTTTATGAAATTTTATCACATAATCTTGAACAGCTCCTTTTAAACTTTGCCTATGAAAACGTAATGTTCCGCAGTCGTTTGAGAAAGACATGATCGCCCTTTATCTAACCCATCCATTGCATGAAAACAACAACTCTTCTCATAGTAACATTTATTGAATAATGGTAACAAGCATGCATTATAAATCAATGGTTTGAAAGAGATAAAATAGATACAGCTGGTAACTATCATACAGCGAGCAATGATAACCATACAGGACTTTGGCAGTGTTGAGGTAAGGAGGAAAGAAGCATTGGTTATGAACGTAGCTACTACAACGAACAGACAAAATAGGAACACACAAATCCTTAAAACGTTTTGTGACTTCATGATAATGTTGATTCACTCTACTATCCCAAGGTGGGAGCAAAATATCATCAATGATTAGATTGGGAAATACTTTCCTCTCCTTACCAGGATTATTACAAAAGATGCGTATAACATTGAAAGCAGCTAACCATCGTTTAAAGTCAATAAGAAGAGCACTCTCACAAGAAAAGCCATAGTCTTGCAAATATTTCAGATTAAGTCCATGAATGTGTTTTCTCGCCCATTGATCAACATTGGGATCGCAGTTGGCATGTTGATGATAGACACTAACAATCTGATATGTCCAATTGTTCATAGCAATAGCACTGAGCTCCTGTACAGGTTCACCCTCACAATCCATAAAAATGATGATAGAAGCCTAAAACGGAAATTTACACATCTAAGGAAACGTTCTATAACATATTACAAAATGAAGAATTACATCGATGCTTTTCACGACAAAATACACAAATGATATGATGGCAACGAAGAAGTAAAATGTATCTAATAAGACCACGTCTACGACACTCAAAGCACATAAGCGAATTGTCATAGGGTAGAGTTAGGAAAGGACTAGCAATTCTCCTTCTTTGATTTGCGTTTTGATGTAGCATTCTTCTCCGACTTGCGCTTCGTACCACTGCTGTTAAGGATTTGATCAATTATGTCGTCCACGTTGGGTGGTTTCGGAATATATAGGATGGATTCCATATGCATGGAGAGAGAGGCTATTTTATTATCCTTGTGTCGACCATAATATAGCCCATTCACTTTGAAAAGGATATCCCAAGTACCTTCTCCGAGCTCATCACATCTGATGGGTATTGAATGATCTCCCTCCTTCTTATAGTAAGTACACCAATGTGATACCGGTAGGCAAATGTGATTACCATCCCAAATCTTTCTATAGGGAGTATCCTTGTCATCTCTCGCCTTCCACTCTTGAGCAAGAGGAGTAGGAATGTCCATATTTAATGTCCCGTACTCCTCAATAATATCAAGTTGGTGGCGAATGTATGGACTCACGGGGATCAGTATGTAGTCCCCATACTGATTGTGCATTATCTTGACATCCGTGGAAGGGAGCATTCCCGTTTGGAGTACTACGCTATGATCATCATAACGCAAGGCTTGTTTAAATTTACGCTGTAGCGGTGTAGGATTATGTACCTTGGATGTTTCTTCCACTGGCCTCAGTTGTAGATGATCTGACCGTAGCGAACCTTGTAACGTTTGACCGCCATTTTGTCCTACTAGTGCAGCAGATGGAGTAGATGCCTGAAAATGAAAAAAGATTGTATTAAGTTTACGTTCAAGGGAGGAGAGGGAGGGAAGTAGCGACTTACCATTTTAGTTGGATAATAGAACAGGGAACTAGAGAGAGAGAAAATGTGCGTCCGTCACTCGTGTGATTCAACGATGGAATGATTCTCACTGTGGAAGGCTCGCTATTTATAAAGAAATGCTTGATTCTCATTGGATGATGATCCTCATTGGACAATAACATCAAGTTGATTCCAAATCTGGCATCCGTTTACCAATCCGATAGTTCGTTTTGAAGCTACAGCCCAAAACGTCCCAAATTCTAACTCTGTCGTTTTTCACCAATGTCCCAAAATCTTAAATGGCGTCTCACATCTAAACGAAGGCAGATACGAACAAGCCGATTCTTTCACTGAATTTGTCTCACTCTTAGCTTTCAAACGAGCTATCGCACGACAAAATCCGTCCACTGGAAGCAAGCTGTCCAGGGGGGGGGACGTCAGCCGAAAATTTTTTCTCTCCGATTTCGCTGGAAACATCCTTCCTAACCCAAAATTTCACGTAGATTCCGAATCTGGCCTCCGTTTTCTCATCCGATGCTTCGTTTGGACGCTACACACCAAAAACATCACACACTATAGCCTCAAGACTAATCCTGGCGGTCGCCCACGTCAACCTAGACGGTCGCCCACGTCAACCAGGCGGTCGGACCAACGCACCCGAGTCTCACACTCTGTCGTTGCAGAGGGGGGGGGGGACGTCAGCGAACATGTTGTGAACGTGGACCCACCCGGCCGGCACACCACGACAGACCACAACCTCTGTCGTTCCAGAGGGGGGGGGGACTCAGACACGAAGCACCACGGCGGCCGACCACGACACTCTGCCGTGCCAGAGGGGGGGGGACGCAGCGATGGCCGCCATCTTGCGCGGTCCAGAAGTGGAGTTTTGCTTACTACTGCCGTCATCCATCAAGCTCAGAAATGTCTCCGCTCTTCAATTCAGTGCATGCATTAGAATTTAAGCGTCATTTAAATCAATCATACATGTAAGTCCATGTTTATGTGTAGCCTCTCATGCGATTGAAAGGGAAGTTTCCTCTAAAAACATTTATTTCTGTGGAAACGGTCCCCAGATGTCTAAGAAATCAAAAATCTATTTTTTGCAGCCATGGTGGAATTAGATGAATGACTTTTTTTTATAAATTTGGCTTTCGGGCCCTTCTTCTGCACAAAACTAAGTAATAAATACAAAGAATCAGAAACCAAACTTGCATATGCTGCTCTAAATGTTCCAAAAAACAAGTGCTTCACAAATTCTCGCAATGAGGTTTGATCACGGGCAATACAAGCAATTATTATATAATAATTATTACTGATAATTATATAGCAATATAATGGTATATAATAATAATAAATAGTATAAAATAATAATCCTAGTTTGTATATACAAATTGTTTTTACTCGCATGCCCGTGATAATACCTCATCGCAAAGAATTTGGGAAGCGCTTGTGCAAGTTCAGTTTTTGATTTTTTGTATTTATTACTTAGTTTTTAGTGGAATAAGGACCCTTAAGCCAAATTTATAAAAATTAATCTCATCACTTTTTAAGCTTGTTGAAAACCAAAATAATCCACAACTATAATTTGAGCTTAGCATACATAAAAGCATTAGGCTTACCCGGTACCTAAGCTATTGATGTAGACGAGATGAGATTTCTGTAATAACTCACTAGTCTAGTAGTTTCGTCGGTTACTCAGCTATTACGTTGAGCCAGTTTTGAAACGAAACATCAATTCCATCGTCGCTGATTGATAAGTTGCTAAAGTGATAAATAGTCCTTTTCGTTCATGCATGATGTGGAATTCAAGGAGTAGTTTTTCACTAGATGCCACTGAGAGTGACTTAATCCTTTTCGCATCCCATTTTGCATGATATTACTTAGGATGCAAAACTATGAAAAAATATTCTAAAAATCTCTATTATTTTCAGACAGGTATTTGAAGATTGCTATGAATTTCAGAAGAAAACATAGCAAAAAAATTTTCCAAAAATAGTCAAAAATGTTGCTGAATGAAGTTTTTGTAAGAAATTTTCTTATAATACACGCATATGCGTGGTATTTCATTCTAGACTACTGCAAATATTAGATCTCATTTCTTACCTGAAGATACCTGGTTGACTAAATATCGTCCAATTATTGAACACATGCGCATTTAGATTCCATAATTTACGGCTACTCAAGTGCGCGTCGATTGATTTTTGGCTATTGTTAAGTAATTCATAAGACAAACAATTAAATTAAATGTTTTCCATATCTTTATTTGAAAATATTGCCAATTTTTTATCCAGACTATTTTATCATTTTAGTGCGAGCGTCATGGTCAGGACAGAAACATTGTCGTTTTCGTTGATCCGCACCTAATTATAAAGCCTATAGGCCGATGCTGTCTCGGATTGCGTAAAGAATGTTGACAAAGTATTGGCACTTTAAAAAAGGTTTTAAGGTATAGTACACCAGTAGAAAAGCTTTAAAAAACAATTCAATTAAAGTAAGCACTGCGAGTTGTTCACAAACTCCTATGCTGCACAAGCGATAATTCTAAAGGTTCACAGCCAAGGAAAAGTATCTAAAGGTGTATGGACATATTTATCTCATTAAATGTACTTGCACGCGTACACAACTTTCAGCATTGAGCATAAAGAATTATCTTTGATCTTTCACTCGATTTCTGTTTATAAATTTGAACTTGATGATCAATTATCCTTTCCGCTAGAATTTCCACATTGAAGCTAGCAAAATTACAGTTGATATTCTTATTTTCAGAAAGTTAGTGGGCTAAATGCTCATTAGATTTCATATATTAATACCTGCTATTAAATATATATTATATAATAGTACCATGCCTTTGTACTGTTTTGATTTTCATTCTCATCGAATATACAATTTCTATTCTATTCTATTCTAATCGAAGACATCATGTGATCAAAGGGATACTATTCCTTTGCACTTGCAGGGACAGTCGCCACTTCAGCGATATTTGCTCTTCAATTCACTTAGCAACAGTTATGTGGAGTTAAAGTCATCAATATCAGATTTCGTTTGAAAAGATAACTGTGGATAAAATTATGTTCAGATTGTTTATGAAATTGGGAAGGAATGAGATGTGTCAGCACGGCCCCCGCTGTGAAGCAACATTGAAACACTCGATGAAGCAGCTGTTCACCTCAGCTACAGTGAAATGTAAGACCCATCTTCTTCAGAGAGGTAAATTCCCTTCAGATTGTGACAATCGTATTCACGGTAATATTCGAAAAAGGGAGTTTGCAGGGGATTTGGTTAGAATCTCATTCTTGAAAAGATGATTTTGTAGCTGAGTGGATGATGATAAATGTCGAAAATTTAGTAGCTAGGATTCGCTAAACATCGATATTTTCTCGGCGCTTGCTTTCCTGATTGTTTGACAAAGCGTGAAGTCTCAGCTTTAACTGCTAGTTTCATAACAGTAAAATAATATACACATGGATGAGACTTTCTAAACTCTAGTGATTTCACTGTCCGTGCTAAGGAGTTTTAGACATGAAAAGCTACTGTTCACACCCACAGTGTTGAAGCCATAGTTGAAGCTAACTTCAATGCTCAATTTTCTAGCTGAAACTTCGGTAGTCATTATTGTAAGCCATAGCAAGCAGCCATGAAATTCACAATGCTTTTAGTATAACTCAAGTCAATCAATGAAATGAGAGACACTGCGAAATGAAACTGACAGATGGTTAGTTGAGGTTCCTGCTACTAAGGATAAGGATAAATCCGGTTGTGGGTATATGGACCGCATGCAATATATAGCATGACTACCATGTAAAATCCAGTACTTAATAAGACCCACTCTCTAGAAACGGTCGATCTAACTTTTGGATTGGATATCCGTAGATCAAGTCATCCACAAGATCCGAAACGTTCATTTTCAAAAATTAATGCAGACGCTACGACATTGAATATGTAAATCGGTAGGTGAGCTTACAGCAATCCATTTCGTTCAAAAATTCCTCGCATCTTGTATTATGAACATAATAATGCACTCATCAACCAAACGCGGACCTATTATATATTACATGTATGCTATCTTGGTAAATATTGTCAAGTAACCAGTTCGTCTAATTGCTCGATATCAACTTAAAAATATAAATTGATTAAAGCTGCAGTAAGGTTACATCCTAAAAGTCCCAAGCTTACTTTTCCCGATTTCTTCCTTTTAAGTGATTCACCTGCTTCTCCTCTCTTCTCAAGTTTTTCTGAAATAGAAATATGTGATATTGAGCAATGGAACTGTTGTGAAGCTGTAACACGAGAAAATTGTCTGGCAAGTAAATGATACCCAATTAATGCGCAATCTGACGGTATAGTCTATAACAGTGCTTCTTAACTTGTGAGGAATGCTGGAGTTGCCAATGGGGAATGAAAGGTTAGACTTGGTCGGTTTTGGGGAATGTGGAGAAAAGGCTAAGAAACCCTGGTCTATGACTTCTCACGGGAGCAAACTCTTCATTATGATTTTGCTGTATTTTTATCTCCCTCATTGTAAAATGTTGTGAAGTTAAAAATCCTTAGAAATATATGAGTATCAAATAAATTTAAATATAAGAAAATTTGTCAAAGGATTTTTCTTCACCATATTTTATCCAGCGGGAGATAAAGGGCTACAAAATTGTAATACGATAAATGTACACAGATTTTCCTGATACATACCTAACATTTGTAGCTGCTTTTTCAGCAGCAGGTTGGTCTTCTCTTGACCGGATATCACCATCTCCAAAAGGGAGCAAATCCTTGATTGGTATATTGAATGTAACTTTCTTCTTTTTGGCTCATCACGGTTCTCCTCTGACTCTATGCCTGCATCATAATCGGCAAATGAATTCGATGTTGCCGCAGGAATCATAGGTGTAGGCGTATTACCAACTTCCGTCAATGCGCAAGTTCTTTCCGTAAATTTGTTTGAGGCAGTCTTACGTTTATTAGTATTTACTTCCAAGTCCATCTTTTCCATTATAGCATCCGTGTCATAATTTAACAATAAATACTCTTCAAGTTTGTCAGTGAGAGGCACTAGCGTTGTTAATGAGCCCCGTGCGATTATTAAGGCAGAATAGGTCTCCCCGCTGTCTGTTATCTTCACTATGTCATTCTGTAAATAGAAGGAATTGATCAATTTGAATAGATATTGTTATGTAACTTTGAGTACTGTAACTACTAACTTAGAATGCAATATATCAGAAAATGGGGTTGCATTTAGAAAATTGAAGGTGGTTAATAATCGTCAACAACATGCAGATCATTTGATTATAACTAAATATGCTCAATCATCAGTCCGGTTAATTTATTAGGCCTATGTTGACCATTAACGATGCATCTACTCTATAGAAGAAATCGCTTAGTCAACAAAAAGGCAGCATTAAAGGAGCTTGTAAAATATATTTAATATATTTGAAGAGTAGTAGTAAGGAAGTGACAAACACCAGATAGCGCAAGATGGCCGCCATCGCTGACTCCCCCCCCCTCTGGAACGGCAGAGTGTCGTGGTCGGCCGCCGTGGTGCTTCGGGTCTGAGTCCCCCCCCCCTCTGGAACGACAGAGTGTGAGACTCGGATGTGTTGGTCTCGTATGGGTTGACGTGACCGACCGCCTAGGTTGACGTGGCCGACCGCCTAGGTTGACGTGGGCGACCGTCTAGGTTGACGTGGGCGACCGTCTAGGTTGTCGTGGATGGTGAAATGGCTGCCAGATTCGGATTCAGCGTAAAATTCTGCATCGGTAGGGTGAGTTTCAAGGCAATTGGCGAGAAAAAATTTTTCTTCAAAATTTTAACAGAGTTAGAATTTGGGACGTTTTGGTGTGTAGCGCCCAAACGAAGCATCGGATGAGAAAACGGAGGCCAGATTCGGAATCTACGTGAAATTTTGGGTTAGGAAGGATGTTTCCAGCGAAATCGGAGAGAAAAAATTTTCGGCTGACGTCCCCCCCCCCCCTCTGGACAGCTTGCTTCGATTTTGGCTTCTAGTGGACGGATTTTGTCGTGCGATAGCTCGTTTGAAAGCTAAGAGTGAGACAAATTCAGTGAAAGAATCGGCTTGTTCCTATCTGTCTTCGTTTAGATGTGAGACGCCATTTAAGATTTTGGGACATTGGTGAAAAACGACAGAGTTAGAATTTGGGACGTTTTGGGCTGTAGCTTCAAAACGAAGCATCGGATTGGAAAACGGAGGCCAGATTTGGAATCAGCGTGAAATTCTTTATCTGTATAGTGAGTTTCAAGTCAATCGGAGAGAAAAAATTTTCAACATTTTTCGAAAAAACGACAGAGTTAGAATTTGGGATGTTTTGGTGTGTAGCGCCCAAACGAAGCATCGGATGAGAAAACGGAGGCCAGATTCGGAATCTACGTGAAATTTTGGGTTAGGAAGGATGTTTCCAGCGAAATCGGAGAGAAAAAATTTTCGGCTGACGTCCCCCCCCCCCCTCTGGACAGCTTGCTTCGATTTTGGCTTCCAGTGGACGGATTTTGTCGTGCGATAGCTCGTTTGAAAGCTAAGAGTGAGACAAATTCAGTGAAACAATCGGCTTGTTCCTATCTGTCTTCGTTCAAAAGTTAGAGCGGTTACAAGATTTTAGGTCGGAGCTCGCTTACCTGAAAAAATCCTAAGTGTCAGAGTGACTTTGTATGGGTAAAATTTTGAAAATTTTCCAAAGTGTGGAATTTCGACCTGGGACCGTCACCAAAACATTTTTCATCAAATTCTGAAATTTCACTGACGTCCCCCCCCCCTCGGGAGAGCTCGCTTCGATTTTGGCTTCCAGTGGACGGATTTTGTCGTGCAATAGCTCGTTTGAAAGCTAAGAGTGAGACAAATTCAGTGAAAGAATCGGCTTGTTCCTATCTGTCTTCGTTTAGATGTGAGACGCCATTTAAGATTTTGGGACATTGGTGAAAAACGACAGAGTTAGAATTTGGGACGTTTTGGGCTCTAGCTTCAAAACGAAGCATCGGATTGGAAAACGGAGGCCAGATTTGGAATCAGCGTGAAATTCTTTATATGTATGGTGAGTTTCAAGTCAATCGGAGAGTTTCAAGTCAATCGGCGAGAAAAATGTTCAACATTTTTTCGGAAAAACGACAGAGTTAGAATTTTTGCGATGGCTGCCTACTGTAGAGCCAAAACGAAGCATCGGATGGGAAAACGGAGGCCAGATTCGGATTCAGCGTCAAATTCTACATGGAAATGGTGTATTTCCAGCTCAATCGGAGCACTAGAACCGGAGATAGACGGGTTTTTTAGTGTTTGGATGATGGGTGTTACGTCATCAGCTGATCGCCACACACTATATAAGCTGGGAACCGAGAGAGACTTGTCATTAATACGAGAGATAGTCAACGGTAAGTCGTCTCTCTGAGCTCCGATGATAGCTTCGGACATTCCAAATTCCAAGTTTCTGTAAGAAACCGACTTAGAAAATTTCATTGCTGATATCAGCTAAGGCGTCAGACTTAGAGGTTCGCCAGGAGATGGCCTTCGTCTCCAGGCCATAAAAGACTCCAAAACTTTAAAGGCTCGTAACTTTGCTTCTACAAGTCCGTTTGACTTGATTCAAAAAAGGTTCGGTCGCTATTGACCTGCCCTAAGTGATAAACTACTTATAAAATTTCATAAGTAGTGCTAAAAAATTGAAAAATTTAAATTCGCTATTTTTTGGCAATTTTCGGGATTTTCAAACCTTCTGAATTCAACTAAGACATTTATAAAGTTGTGGGAGGCAAGCTTCGGCTTGGAATTTGCAACCTTTGTAAACAATCCACTGATTTTCATGTCAAAATCGGGGTCCGGATACCAACACAGTGATATGACGCACGCTCTGTCCGCGGGAGGTTGGATTTGTGGGCCGAGGCCTTGGAGTTGGGATAAGATCCCCTCTGAGTAATGCCTGTAACGGATTCAAAGGTTCGACACTTTCCACCAATCTCACAATTTAGCTGTATGATTATAAGAATGACTGCCAATGTCGCCTGTTAGTAATTCTATTTCATCCTTCCTTTACAGATACATAAGTTACAAAATGGGAGGCAACTCAAAATTTTTATTTAAAAAGTGCTCTTGCGGAGAAATAAAGAGGGGTGGCGAATTCAAACGTCACATTAATAAGTACAAGAATACGCCTCACTTCCACGAGGAAAGAGCCGTTATTTCCGGCTGTACACATTGCCTGAAATTTTTGAAAGGCAAAGAGCATGAGGAATTTTACATCGCCCACGCCGACTGTCCGCTCAAAAAGGCAAACAATTACATAACATCAGACATCGGCAAAGTGATCGCACCCTTCTTCAACGAAGAAACAGTCGATCTTGACGCAGCACTACAAGAGGCTATTGCAACAATTTTGGAGCCTGCTGCTTCGGCCACTACCTCATCAACAGCAGAAGAGAAGGCCCCACTAAGCGATTTGGACAGCTCAGATGACTCCGATTCTGAGGAGGTCGTCATTACTAAAGACACGGAAGAGATAGGAAAACCAACAAATCAGTCTTCCCCGAAAAAGAAAGTAATCGCACCTTCCCCAGTAAAGAAGGGGATTAAGCAGCAGACGAACAGCTGGAATAAGGATACCCAGATCGCAAAAGTGAGCCAGGAATATGCACTCACAAAATTAAAAGATGAGCTCACTCGTTACAAAAATGAATGTTCGGCCCTTAGGGATGACAATTTCCACCTGAAGGGTCAGGTAGCCGAGATTCGGGCCCTCAAGACACAAGTGATCAATTTAGAATCTTTCCGCGAAAGGGCGCTTGCCAGCGAAAAACGCGTTACTGAGCAGGCGACTTACATAAAATCATTAAAAGCTGAAGAAGAGGTATCAAATTTAAAAATTGAGCAATTAAAGACTAGCCTGACTGAGAGTCAGAAGAAAGAAGAGAGACGAACAACGCTCCACATTCCCATCATCAAGAGCAGAATCGTCGACAGCATCATCCTTGAGAGTGAGGACTTGGATTCCACATTCGAGTGCTACGAGGGAGCAATGGCGGAGATGCGCTGTCTCCATGTCTCTATAAAGCATGATGGCGAAATAAAGGAGCTGCGCCACCGGAAGCGGAAACTGCCGGCCAAATACTTACCTCAACCATCACCATCGAAGGGGTCGCGAACCGGCTAAATTTCTCTTATGGTAAGTTAATATCATCTCTATCACTTGAATATATTTCATCTATTTTTCCTTCTATTTTCAGATACGACGAGAACGAACCATCGGCTCTCTTAAGGGCCACCATGGGGCAAGACATGATAGAACCTCCACGCGGTTTGCCCTGGGCAGTCTTCGGACTGGCGAATACTATCATTAAGTTGAATCTGCTATCAGTCAACTTGAACGTTGCAAATGAAGTTCGGTGTAATACTTCCTTTCGACGGGCGTTCCTGTAAAGGGCGGCGGTGAAACCCGTAGCTATGTATACCGCAAGGGACATTCGGCAATGGTCAATCTTGTTAAACCTCTCTGCGTCATGTTTGCAAGTGATTGCCTCTGTCTCAACGTAGTATGCATTCGCGCCAGGGCGACATTTAGCCAACTGTCGAAGGTTACCTAAAACTTTCCATTGCATACGTTATGAGAACCATGAGTTCTACCTGTCTCTATCACTGAGACGAATTGATGAATGGAATGAAATGGGAGGACACTCACGCGCCACACGCAACATAACACACTTCTCTCTTCCGTAGTCTAACAAGCTCTTTACACATGGATCGCAGTCGATTGCTATCCCTGTATCAGAAGTGTAAGCTATCTTAATTTTATTTGACACTATTTCATCTATCATCATCGTCCATATGAAATGTTTTAAGATTTACAAGTTAGACTAAGCGTGCTACTATTTCCCAATGAAAATGTATACATGGTTAAATCATCCACTTAACCCCATCCGTAGTCTAACAAGCTCTTTACACATGGATCGCAGTCGATTGCTATCCCTGTATCAGAAGTGTAAGCTATCTTAATTTTATTTGACACTATTTCATCTACCATTATCACCCATATGAAATGTTATAAGATTTGCAAGTTAGACTAAGCGTGCTACTATTTCCAAATGAAAAAGTATACATGGTTAAATTATTCACTAAAGCCCCATTCAAGTAAGTCAGTATGAAAGCAAAGATAATACGAAATAAACATTTATTATGGCATGTATTTTAAAAGGTCTTCATCGTCAATATCGTCCCAGAGTCTGACTTCACATAGATCACAAAAACAGTTGAGCTGCTTTAAACGTTCTTCTGCAGCGTCCCTCACGTTGTCAATGTACGCCCACTCCGCCACGGTTCGCGGTTGGGAGTTAGGGGTGTACCACTCCCATATTTGATGCAACTGCGACTTGCTGGTCATCTCCATCACATCGTCAGTATCGTACTGGAGATACTTCCACCTCACGCCTGTTAAGTCGGGACACTCCTTCTCACATACACTCTCCTCTTCCTCGTCCGCTGGTAATGATAACTTTCGTATATTGTCCAGTCGGTACACCTTCTCCACCTTCGCCTTTCTTGGTGCATTTGGTGTAACGAGCGCCTTTGGTGTTGAGCATGGAGAGGAGAACTCCAATGCGGTATTTGGTGTTGTTGGAGGGCTTGTCATGTTGACTGTGAATAATGACTTTGAAATGTTTTCTAATTCTTAAGTATACACAAGCAGCCAATCAGAATGAACATCCAATGAATGAAGAGAATGAAAGTATATAAGCAAAGTGATATCCGTATCATTTCACTCTGTCTTTGAGACGCATAATTGAACTGTTCTCTGACGAATTCTGTATTTGAGGCGTACAAGTGAACTGCTCTTTAGTGAATTTCAAATTTGAGTGAAGTCTCTATCTTGTTGAAGTATCAAGCTTAAACATAATTTCGTTCAAATGGTAAGTTGAAAATTTCCTCTCTCATCTCCCTCAAACGTGTAGCTAATAGCATCTTCCTCAATTTCAGGCATCAACTTCATCACCAACGCCCTCTCTTCTCGAGGAAAGTTTAGAGTTATTGAGTCAAGGTAGGTTGTAACACTACACTGAGGCTTGAACAGAGATGATAGAATGATTTCTCTTTCAGGTGATGCGAGTTCCAGCTCAGAACTGTCGCGATATGGCAACGAGTGGGAATGTGCTGACTGTGGGCACATCTTCACGAGGAAATGGGATCTCACCCGACACATCAAGCGAGGTGTTTGTCGACCTAAGCCGGCATCAATCTCCGAAGGTAGGGATGATTCTGTTAACGATGTCTCCTTTTCTTGCGACTTGTGCATTCAGTCTTTCGAGACACGTTTTGAACTATCTTCGCACAGACTTCAACATACACACACGAACGATACCTACACCAACGGTACCTCCTCTATCCGACTCACTGAGGTGTCCATAAATAATTTAGTGAGGAACTACCAGATGGACTCCTCAGAAACCATTGCTAACTTTGAGGAATGGTTTCATCAAAATTCATCATTGATAGAAGCGCTCTTCAACAATTTAGACAATTTTAGGATGAAGGCGCTCATCTATCTTAAAATAAAATATGTAAAAATCGACCACCATACTGGACAAATAATAGAGAGGTTAGAGTTTCACATACCCTCCTCTCCTGCAACCGAGGTTGTAGACTATGAGTCTTGGATAAATTTTCACATCCAAGGATTAAAATTAAATATTGATAAATTTAACGAGCGCGATAGCGGTCTCATTTTTGACGGCATTGAGTCCGCCTTATTTAAAATCAGTCTATTAGGAAATCATAGTGGTCGAGGCTCCTTTAAACTTCCAAAAAATTTAAAAAACAAAACAGCAGTCATCAATGTCGATTGCGAATCGCAATGTTTTAAATATGCTGTCCTCTCCATTCTCCACTATAATGACATCAATGCGAATCGAAATCGCACATATAGCTATAGGCAGTGGGAGAATGAATTAAACTTCGATGACTGTAATAGTGACGATATGAAAATTAAAGATATAGAAAAATTTGAAAAATTGAACAACATTAAAATAGTTCTCCATGTTTGGGAAAAAGGATTGAAGGGTGTGCGCTACAACTCGCGTTCGAGTTGTTATGAACGTACAGTAAACCTGTTATTAGTAAAACAGGATGATAGTGAGGAATGGCACTACTGCGGTATTCCCAAAATCTCTCGCTTATACCACCACTTAGAAAACTCGAGTAGAGAGTTATATTACTGCGACAGATGTATTCGCCACTTTAGGAGGAAAACTAAATTTGAAACTCATTATGAGTGGTGTAAGCGAGGTAAACTGCAAATGGAACGCATGCCCAAAGATAAGGAGTTTTCATATAGAGAGAATGGTGATGAACTAAGTCCTCTTCGTGTCATCTATGCTGACATCGAATGCTATATCGATGATAACATCCATCGACCAGCAGCCATTTCCTGCTATGAAGTATGGCATGATCACTTTAGGAGTAGGCAAAATAAAATGCGCGTCTGGCAAGGTGAGGATTGTATTTACCAATTCCTACAATTCCTCGAACAGGCTGTAAAATTTCAACAAAAGTATGATGGTGAACTCTATCGCAGATCATTGCATATGACAGCAGATGATCAAGCAAAATTTGATAGTTGCAACGTTTGCCCCAAATGTAGGAAAACATTTGACGATGATAAGATTAAGAAAGTGCGCGACCATGATCACATCACTGGTAAATTTAGAAACGCACTCTGTTCAAAATGTAATTTTTCGCTGAGGATGAAGCGGCGTACATTACCCGTCATTTTCCATAATTTCAAGGGCTACGACAGCCATATGATAATAAAAGGAGGTTTAGGTCAAATGAAAGAGTGGAAGCTTGATGTAATAGCGCAAACGAGAGAGAAGTTTATGGCCATGACAGCAAAAGTGCCTGTCGATAAAACTAAAGAAAATAAGACGGTCTATTTTGATATAAAATTTTTAGATTCCTACCAATTTATGACTGCATCACTGGCCTCTCTCGTGCAAAATCTAAAGTCTCTTCCACTAACACAAAATCTTAAGAAACAATACCCAAATCTAACCGATGAAGTCATCACACGGAAAGGAGTCTTTCCATATGCATATTTTGATGCAATTAGTAAACTCGGCGAGACTTCTCTTCCGCCCATAGATAAATTTAAAAATGATTTGACCGGTGCAGAATGTAAGACCGAAGATTATGATCATGCACAAGATGCATGGATAAAATTTGACTGCCATACATTTGGTGAATATATGATTGCCTACCTTAAGTTAGATGTATTTTTGCTGGCTGATGTATTTCAGGAGTTTCGACGAGTGGCATTAGAAGAAGATAAGTTAGATCCCGTCCACTTTGTCAGTCTGCCAGCCATGTCATTTAAGTCTGCTTTTAAAATGACTGGTGAGACCATTCATCTCTTACAAGATCCAGAGATGTATAATTTATTTGAGCGAGGAATTCGCGGTGGTCTCACATTTGTAAATAAACATAGGTTAAAATCAAAAATAGTAGGCAATGACCAGACTCATCTGAAGTATTATGACCAAAATAATTTGTATGGTAGTTCATTATCCAAACCGCTACCTCACTCTGAGTTTAGCTGGTTAGATGATAGTGAAATTCAACATTTCTCCAACCCTTCCAACATACTAGCAATTCCAGATGAAGGTGATTGGGGATATTATTTTGAGATAGATCTAATCTATCCAAATAATATTAAACATAAAACCGTGGATTTTCCACTCGCACCCGAATCAGGTGAAGTGACCAAAGATATGTTTTCCGACTTTATGAAACAATTTCATAAAGATTTAGAATCATGCGGTCAACCCGACTATAAGCCTTGCCGCAAACTTTTACTCACCCAGTATGATAAAGAAAACTATCTAGTCCACTTTAGCATCTTAAAATTTTATTTAGAAATGGGTATGATTTTAAAAAGAGTTCACCGCATTATTAAATTTAGACAGAAAGCCTTCCTCAAACCATATATTGATAGCAACAGCCAGAAACGTGCACTAGCCCAAAATAATTTTGAAAAAGATTTTTATAAATATAAGAACAACAGTCTATTTGGTAAGACGATGGAGGATGTTAGAAAGCGCGTAAACTACAAACTAGTTAATGATGATCAAAAGTATCACAAATTGGTCTCATCACCTCTATTCATCGATAGAGACATTATCGATGAGGACCTTATAGGTGTTAAAATGATAAAATCTGAAGTTGAGTTGTGCAAACCCATCTATATTGGTCAAGCTGTACTAGATTACTCAAAGCTTGAAATGTACCAACTCTTTTATAAAATACTAAAACCATGTCCTCTCGTAAAAGAGGTTCGTTTGTTGGGTGGTGATACAGATAGTTTCTTCTTAGGTATTACCACTCAAAAAGATTTAAATTTCAATGAAGTAGGAAAATCTTTAGAAAGATATTTTGATACATCAAATTATCCTGCTGATCATCCACTCTACTCCATCAAAAATAAGGCAAAACTTGGCTGCTTTAAGGATGAGACAGCAGGGAAGGAAATAGATGAAATGATTCTCCTCCGTCCAAAAATGTACAGTATGAAATTAAAGGATAGCGACGATAGCATTAAGCGCGCTAAAGGCATATCAAAATCCATTGTGCAAAATATGAAACATAAGAATTTCAGGAAAGCCTATAGAAATAAAAATATAACGTTTGTCAATATGACAATCTTAAAATCTAAGTCGCATGAGATCAAAACTCATACTTTTAGGAAACGGGCGCTTTCAGCATGGGAGGATAAGAGGTGCTGGCTAGAACACAACATATCTCTTCCACATGGACATCCTGACACAAACATACCACCACCCAAAAGAATTAAACTCACACTACCACATTCAGGAGACGTCTTAGCATAATCATCCTTAACTTAGTATTTTGATGTTGATTTCTGTAGATAAACATTGTTGTTTTATGTATCGCATGAGATTGTTTTTTCCTTGTGAATATGTGTCCACATCTGTACATTCCCCATGTGATGACTTTTCCACTGAAAGACATTTTTCCTATCCCTGTATATTTCCACCCTTCACGAAGTAAAAAGACTTTTTGTATATAACAATGTTTATTGAAGTGCGCTCATGTATATATTTTCAGTGGATGTTGTATAAAGTCTATTGCTTCACATTCATGTACATATTTCAATAAATGTTGTATAAAGACTTCACTTTGTTTTCCGAAACACTAACGTTATGAGGGATTTAGTATCTTTCACATGGATGCACTCTTGTAAACCATTGGTAATTTTGATAGCAATAGAGGGTATAGTTTGTTTGACGACGGGATGATAGAAAATAGATTCAAACATCTTCTCGACTATTCCATATGAAGCGTCTTTATCATGAATGAAATCACGTAAAATGTATTCTTTTTTCTCACCAACAGAAATAGGTAGAATCAAATCACTTTGAATGTAAAGGTGCTGTTCATGTTTATCAAGTGTCATTGGTGTTTCTATACCAATCGTATGCGCAGCAGCAAACACAGTTTGTAGCATTGAAAAACCAAAGAGTTTTTTCAAATTTTTACTCAATTGACATTGAATGTCATCACCCAGTTTCAGAACAACGCGTTGATTTTCAATTGAAAACGAAATGTGGTGTGTCTTTACATCATATTTACTTTTCATCACATGCTTCAACTTCTGTTGTATATAAGGATTTACTACATGAATGAAGCTTTCAACTGTATGATATAGACGCGGCATTATATTGATAGCAACTTTAGATTCTTCATAAGACTGGTAAATTTTCTTGATGCGATCGCCATAGATGTCCACCCACCATTCATCATTAACTGAATCAGCTTTAGTGTGATATTCATGAGAAGCATACACCACACCGCTTCCAATAATAGGTGTATAATGTCTTACAAAATGACGCAAGGTTGGAGAGAAATAAACTGTAAGTTTGTCATTATATTTCTGAATAACCAACTTATTTTTGTCCGCCATAATTTTCTCTCCATACTTCTTACCCACAGTCTCATTCCATCGTTTTACTAACTCAATAAGTGATAAAGGTTGAACACCACGCTTTTTCAAAATGATGCGTTCTTCGCATTCTACAACATCTTCATCAAATATTTTAAATCTATAATGAAATTTGTTGATTCGATTTGAATAAACTTTTCTAACATTTGCAGTAGCAATTGACGTTAGATGTAGTCCATGACCAAAACCAAGATGTGGATAGAATTCACTATCCAACCTCAGCGTAAGACCTTTAGTAAAAGAATGAAAGCGGAGGAACTGTCTCCCACTCCAATGATAGATAGTAAACTCATAAGCTTTCTGATTTTTATTCTTCATGATGGAAGTATTACCACTGTTGAATGCCTTAATAATTTTCTCATTCCCAAATGGCTCATAAGAATCTGATTTTATCTGAATCCATTCATAGTTCCACTTTCCATCTGATGTTAAATTGTATGGGAACTGAAATGCATTATTCATCGTTATTCCATCATGGGTGCGAGGAGTCAATATCATTTCTTCCAAATCATTCACATTCTGAATATTGCTATCATAGCAAATACTAGAAACGCCAACCTCCCATTCACCTTCTAAATGCAGTGGGCGATTTAATTCTACTCGATAGTCTGATGGTTTATTTTTGGGAAATTTATTCATAGAAGCATTACTGGGCAAGTAGATTAGAAACGAGTCCTTATTTTCACTTTCCATATTATTCACATTGGAAAAATATATTAGCATACGTTTGCATTAACTCTTCATTCGGAAATGGAGTGTGATACTTGTCACAGCATCTTTATGAAAAGGAATCAACGCACCAGCATCGTCATAAATGGCAATATCAATTTGTGGGATGTAGTTTGATTTCAGCTTTGTATAATGCACTTTCTTGAAAGTATGCTCAGATAAAATACTGCAGCTCTTTGGCTGGTATGGTATCATTGCTAGCAATGGAGCTTCAACATCTCCCACACGTACATCTTCACCAATATTGGAATATATCTGAAAATAGTTAATACGACGCGATAGCGACATGTCTGCGCTAGCTTTGGTTACAGTACCACTTTTAAAGATATTTTGGTCAAAACCCAAAATGTCCATTAGAGTTTTATCCATAATTAGTTCAATACCTTTTCCACTTATAGTGAGAGACAAAGTACCTTCTTTTTCAGAAAATGAAATATGTTGCTCATTAATCACTTCATTTAAATAATCTACAACCAATTTAACCGAAGTAATAATGCGAGGCATCAACACTCTTGTTTCATGTAAGAAACCACCAAAAGGCTCTACACACTTTCTGTATAAAGATACGGCCCATTCTGTATCAAATTGATTTGACCTTTCACATGGTAAATGTTGCATATCAGATTTTCCATGAACAGCTGCAGAACGATGTCGTAAGAACTGATGAAAATCTTTTGAACAAACTAATACTAGATCATCATCATTTAATTTGCTTATTGCAATATGATTAGATGATTTGATATAAGTCAATGTTGCCACTTGTTTACCATCAACTCGAAGGAGATAATTAAATTTCTTCAATAATGTTTCAGGAGTCATGTTTGTCTTTCTTGGTTTAATCACAATCTTCTTCACCAACGTCTTCTCATTTCTTGGAATAAGATCTACATAATAAGCTTCCTCTCGATATATTAACTGTTTATGACCACTTATGTGGTAATTAACGTTAAAATTATCATAGCTTGTTAAGGCGCTAGCGAGGTAGCCTAAATCATTTCTTAAACTTGGACTTAAACCAACAATCCAATCTTTCTCAACTACATGATGTACATAATTATAATCATCATTGTGCGGAGTAAATTGGACAATATGTTTACACGCTTTATTCAAGAAATCATATATAAACTTTTTACATGATAAGAGATCTTTCTTTGGCCACTGTGGAATGTATACTCGGCACCCCTTTTCACATTGATAAGCAGCTGTACGCCTCATATTAATAGTCATCACCTCATGATCAAAAGTATAGACACAGTTGCTATAAACAAGTTGAGTGACACCCACTTCCCAATTTCCATTTAGCTGTTGTGCATGATCAATGGGAGTAGAAAAGAGTGCGGCTCGATTGCTAGTAAATCTCTTTGTAGCCGCATTGCTAAGCAAAATATGATAAAACGACATTTTTATATTGCTAATCTGCAACTTTGCATAACATCATGAAGACTTGGATTTTGGACTCTCTACAATATATCAGAGTTGATCGTGATGGAAACGTACATTTCAAAAATTCTCATGGTCATACATCAAGAGGAATTACATTAACATGGCGACAATTTGTCAACCTCAATGATATCATGAGGGATTTGGAATATTTTGAAACATTAAGATTCATCTCCTTGGGTGATCAAGTTTGGCTTCAACATTACAGAAATGAAATTCAAATCTACCATTCTCATTCCGCAAACTGTTTCTCATTTCGCAAATACAATTGGGAGAAGTATAGAAGATACATACATCGCTCCATCATGACATTTATTCGTCGTGAGTTCATCGCCCTACTATGCAAATCTTAATCAGACATGACTACCACACATCATGAGTTGGAAATTGGATTCCCTACAACGTATTGAAACGGATCATGATCGAAACGTCTATTTCAAAGATTCAACTGGAAATGTGAGAAGAGAGTTTGCTTTATCTTATCGTCATTTTCAATCTCTACATCATATCATGAAGGACTTGAAATACTTCTATATGAAAAGACATTCACGTATTGGAAATCGCATCTGGCTGCGCGTCAACAATCGGCGAATTCAACTCTATCATTCCCAACTGCATACTAACTTCACATTTCATCAAGGTAGTTGGGAAAAGTATAAAAGGAAGGTACATCGCTCAATTTACTCATTCTTTCATCATGAAGCGCCATCGCTACACCATCGTCAACATTCTCCGTCGCTTCAGACTCTACACCAAAATCGATCTCACAACATTACACCAACAGCTTCCAAACAGCAAGTATTACCCGGGCCGTCCTCAAATGTTAGTGGTGAAGATGAACAATTCACGGAATCTTCAACTCTTCCCAAATGGGACTGTACAGATTCTCGGCGCCCTTTCTCATTCATCGGCGCAGTCAATGCGCTTAGAGCTACAAAGACTACTACGTCGGATATGGAAGAGGGAGAGGTGTGTGATGTCGAATCTGACTGTGGACAATATGGTGATCTCTACTCAATTGAGTGACAGTCTATCATTTTTGAAGATTCGTACCAGCAGTTACAGTTTGTGTTATGAACCCGAACTTTTTCCTGCAGCTCTCATTAGTTGTTGGTTACCTGTGCATGTGGCAATCTTTCATAATAGTAAAGTGATCATTACTGGACTAAAATCTCATGAACAAGCAAATATGATCCTAGACTATCTCATTGAGTATGTACGTACCCAGCGGATTGTAAAATAAAAAACAATTTTTCCAACATGATGTTTTTATTTCAAATCATGATAGAACTTACAAATCATTTTTTCATTAGAGGATGGATTACATGAAAAGTTTTGAATAACAGATGCAAATCGAGATACATGTAAACGTTTTAAGATGAAGTACAGTACAAAAGCACCACACGTTGATGAAAGTGGATGTTGTAGTATGCGTTCATTTCGCTGATATTGACGCGTATGTTTTCTCAACCACTGCTGTGTCGGTATATTTGGAGGTTGAGCAAGAGAGTCAAATAGTTCACCACGTCGGTCTTCTCCAATAAAGATCGCTTTCCAATGCTCACCGCCTAAATTCTGTGAATGAGTGTTTAGCACAATAAAGATGGGATAGTGATTTACTGCAGGTGGTAAGGTATCGAGTGAATAGACATTATCGAAAGCTTTCAACGTCGCTTCGTCTGCATTACGCTGCACTTTAGTCTTAATATCGTCAGCAGTCAACCAACTCATTAACGATTATACTGAAGAATCACGTCACGATACTTTGTAATTTCAATATTTGAATCGAAGACTGCATAAATTAATACATTGATCGTCTCAGGTAGTGTTCTTTTGAACGTCAAATCCAAACGAATATTATGAGGCACGTTCGCTTGACGATAGGGTGCACTAATATCGCTGTCAGCAGTTAAATCAAATGCATAAATAGTATATCCACTCTTAAACTCTTTCATAGTCAGTCCGTTGGTATCATCCGTATTGTAAAAGCCAAAAACATCCATAAAATCAACATAACTGCGCATAAATTGATCCGAAGCAAAATCTGGTTTGTAGGGTGGACCAGGATGGCTCACACCATTAACACGTAAAGCAATTTCACTTAACTGATTGTGTTTAAAATTGAAAGGATTCTTCTTTATATTACCATTAAATGCATCATTTTCAACCATTGCCACCATGAGGAGCTTCGGCGCTTCCGATGGAAAGAGGCCATCTTTCATGAAACTCTTTTGATCTTTCGGAATTGTAAAGGTGAGAAGCTTTGTATGCTGAACGGGGTAAATGGCATTTTGGCGGTTAAGACCTTCAGCATGCCCTCTAATGACACTTGGATTCGGTACTACTCGACGAATGTAAAGTGCAATATCTTCCACATGAATTCTAAAATTGTCAACTTTAGCAAATGCATTCAGCGCAAATTCAGGCTTATTCAATGTCAGCTTGAGTCGCATGCTGGTATTACACAGTAAAAACTTTGACTGTCTAAAGAAGTCTAAATTCAGCGGACCATATAGCTGACATACTCTACTATCTTTAATCATAGCAGATCGCTTTACAAAGCCACTGTTTGTTTCAACATCAAATTTTCCTGCTTCATCTCTGTACCATCCCATGGCTTCCATATGACTTTTTTGTGCTGCTGGATGAAACTGTGATACATGATTGAAATATGATTTATAGGGATAATCGCTTTGACCACCTTCCACCTGCTGCTCTCCAATCGTTAGAGAAACATCACGAAGTAATGTAGTCAATGGTAAATTGTTCAGTCCAACTTTATGTGCATCGTCAATAGCAGTTCCATCTGCTTGCTGAATTCTAAACCTCAAATCAAGCATCGCATAACTCAAATCTATGTAGTCATCACTACCACCAGGAATAACAAATTCAATGGGGCCAGCATTCTCAGCTGTTCGAGGATGATAATCTACAATACTTGAACTAAGAATATCTGTCTGTATGGCTTGTTGATCGAACAAACAAAAACCGGAAGTTTTACACTCCATGATTAGAAGTTATAGCAGCGTCGTCGTTTAGCGCCTGATGAATGATTAGAGCCTCTGCGACGTTTGCGTGAATGCCTTTTGACTGAAGATCGCACCTTACCAGCTCCGCGATGTTTCCTCCTTCCTTTATTCATTCGTTTAGGTGATTTCTTTCCTTGAGTAACACCAGCAATGGTCTGCTTCAATGTTTTTAAACCGCGTTCCTTCCCACGATTCAACAAACTGCTCTTGAAACTTCTACCTCTGGAAAGATCACTAGCAACATCACCAGCAAAGCCAACGGCATTACTTAAAACATTTCGTTTTAAAGATCTACCGACATTGGATATGAGAGGTGCTACAACAGATTTCAGTGCACCAAGTATGCTTCCTCCACGTTGGCGGCGAGCACCGATGTAAATTTGTCCTCCGCCACTTACATAGGAGGGTCGTGAATAAAATGAGGCAGTTGGATTCATAGCTCAAACCCTAAACATTGTTAGTTACAACTTTGCATGAATCACTGTCGATCACTTAGATGAAAGATGTCGGCACGACGCATCCAAGAGTTCATACTTGAAGGATAACCAGTCCATTTAACAAGACACCATTCTTCACCTTGCCGTTTTTTACATCGAATGATTTTCTCTACCAAATATGTTTCACTTTCAGTGACTACCTCAATCTCATCGCGGTAAAAGCTACCCTCAATTTCTTCATTATCGTAATCTTTCAACTTGTAGGTGGTCGGAGAGTCTTTTTGATTAATCCTTGATACTGTAAATACCTCCTCTGTCCAATTCGGAAGGTACCCTTTAGCAAAAACACTTTTCACTTTTGAGATACGAACTTTATCGCCAATTTTCACATCACTTTTCACATGAGTGCGTTTACGTTGGAATGATTCGCGCACTTTATCTACATTGTCAGCATTTACATCTACTGGTCTGAGTCCAATAGAACGATGGATAGAGTGATTGTAGGCATGGAGTGTATCTTGTAGAACCTTTGTCCAATTTTGTGTCAAGTTGGCAGTAAAATGTCGCCACAAGCGATTTTTTAATGTGCGATTAAAACGTTCAACGAGTGCAGCTTTATAAGCGCTCTTTACACTAAACAACTCAATGTCATGCCTCTCAAATAATCTTGTCACATGCTGATTTTCAAACTCTTTTCCTTGATCACTCTGAATTCTTTTTGGAATGCGACCTTCTCGAAAAATTGTTTGGAATGCTTTTGCTACTCCTTTCCCTTCTTTAGTTTTTAAAGGTTGAGCCCACGCATAACGCGAGAAAATATCAATGACGGTTAAAATAAAATTATTGCCCGAGTTATGTTTTGAAATGGAGGCAACATCGCACAAATCTGCTTGCCACTGTTCATCGATGTCATGAACAATATAATGGCGGGTGCGGTACTTCTTTTTCGCTTGTTTGTGGAGTGTATAGGTAGCCTGACCCTTTAACCATCGTTTCACTTGTGATTGTGGAAGACCACTCGCTTTTGATAATTTCTTGATAGATGCAAATCCTGCCGGATGTTTTACATCATAATAGATTGACTTCAAACGTTCAGTCGATGACGGCTGACTCTTTTTCCTCCTTCTCATCTTTTTTCTTTCTTGCCTTTCTACATTTACAACAACTGCAGCATTTAGCTTTAGCGGTTTTGCGATCGTGTTCACATTGCTTAGGGGTTTCATTATGAGAGCTGGCGCAGCAAGTGCAAGTGACAACGACATTCACCTCTGGCGGCTCATTACATGGCAAGCAACACATCTGCTTCATATTAATAGTCTGAGAACATGTATTTCCTAGGAGGAGCTGTTTTACGTTTTCCTTTTACCAGTTTTAGTGGCGATGTAGATCTACGCCGAGTTCTTCCTCTTGTTTGCTTAGTGAGTGTGGGAGGGGATGTAGCAGGTGACGTCTTAAACCAATTTGTTGGCATTTTCATCGCCTGAAGCATTGGAGTAGTAGCCACTGTTGAATCAAGTTCTTTCAATGTCTCATTATTTAAAGCAAATTTTGGCACATTATGCTTTTTCAATAGTTTAAGAAAGTATGACCAACCAGGTGGAACATAGCCCTGACGGCGCTTTCTACGTGTCGCATACTGAATCAAGTCTTCATAACGTGAAGCATCAATCACTTTATTTTCATCTGTAATGATTTCTCCTCTATCATTTACATTGAGATGGGGTTCAATACTGTTGAAAAGAGATATGGCATGTGCGCGAGATGCTAAAGGTGTAGCAGTCGATACAGAGTCACGCATCTTATTCTTCAAGTTTTTCAATTGCTCAACAGTTTCCGATTGTAATAATACAGCACGATGTGGATCTTTGATGTGAACATTTTGCTGATAATCTATTTCTTTCCTATACATTTGATTTGCAAGAGGTTGCTTTACTTGCTGCATGGCAGTCAATTGTACATATTCATCCTGAGGAATAACAATCATGCGAGAATAAGAACTCATAGTTTGTAGATAATCATGGGAGTTTTCAAAATATCACTTCGAAATCTAAATTCTTCCGGACACTCTTGCGTAAAGTCAATGAATAAGTAACCGTATGGTTTTTCAGTAGCTGCTTGAAAAATTTCAATTAAGGCTTTTGATCCTCTGGGTGCAACTTGTCGCGCTAAAATTTCAAATTGACTTTTATCTCGCGGATTCTTGAAAATAGCATAATAGTGTGTATTCAGGTTTCGTGTACGAGCTTCTTTTCCATCAGGAAACAAATTTTGTGTAATATAGATGATAAAACACCTTTTATGGTGTGCTGCGCGAGTGAACATATCTGTAACATCTTTTGAATTCTTACTTTCTTTTAATAAATCATCCAATACAACAACATCATTAGACTGAAGTTTATCCACTGGAATAATTCCTTCATGTCGAATAAAGTTGCGACTTTGCAATTCCTGAAACAGCGACGGTTGATAAATACCATAACACCAAATCACTCGATTGATAGGTTCCTTAAACAACTCCCTTCTTTTATCCAATAAATTCAGCGTGAAAACAGTTTTACCTGCATGAGATGGACCTGATACAGTCAGAACTTTATCACATTGAAGTCTGAAATCCATTTTATTACTTTGAGACTCAACATTTGCATAATTAACGCTTAGAGCCAAAGATATTTCCCAATAGGTTGCCCACGGCAGGAGCTATCATTGGAAGTATTGCTGAAAGGAAACCGCCCTTTTGTGTTAGAGTTTTCCTCTTTCTTTGAAGGGCGACTTTAGGATTGGAGATGAAACGCAATTTTGTAGCATATCGCTTAAGTAACTTTCGTTGTTTTGGTGCTAATTTCTTCGTCCTCAACTTCCTCACATGAGAAATAATTTCACAAATGAATTTATCGTTAGCATGTCGTATAGCATTGTATCGCTGATTTGCTTTCATTCGTCGGAGAGCTTGAATGGCTGAAGAAAACTTTTGACTTTTACGTTTCGCATTTTACGTTTCGCCATTTTCCGTGTTAGTCTTTGCTAAAACCTATCTTTACCACATTTGCATAGGTACTAACTATTGCGACATAAGTGACACTCGAAATGAGCAATGTCACAGTGGTTACATTGGCAAAGTTGAATGCAATTACGTATGAAACAGCGTTGACAAAAAGCATGCTTACATCTCTTGAAGATGCGCTTTTCATTTCCATCCTTTCGCTTACATACATCGCAACACATAGTTTCACCGTTACTGATGTCTATAGCAAGTCTTTTTGAAGATATGAATTTGCTAGCCTTTTCTAAATAATAGACGCATGTACAGAAGGAATATACTTCGAGAGTGAGCAGACATAGCTCGAAAACCAGTTGTGCTACAATCAAGTACCACTGCATTTTCAATTTTTCTTTATGGAAAGTTGAATGTGAATATCTGAAATCGCTTCAATCACTAGACTGCTACCATGATGGTTAAATGCGTTAAGACGTTCAGCAATTTTTATCATATGTCTTTTAAAAAATTCTTCGGGGTGATCTACCACTTCCATTGAATAAGAAGCAAAATGGAAAGAGCGACTTTCCACCTCTTCCTTTCCAAAATGACTAAACTTAATTTTCGCAACTAATCGCGCCATGACAATGCTATCAGAGAATGTATTCATTAACTCTAGAAATAGAGTGCTAGCATCATCTACCACTGCTTCGATGTCGGTCTCATCTTTATGAAAATTTATCACATAATCTTGAACAGCTCCTTTTAAACTTTGCCTATGAAAACGTAATGTTCCGCAGTCGTTTGAGAAAGACATGATCGCCCTTTAACTAACCCATCCATTGCATGAAAACAACAACTCTTCTCATAGTAACATTTATTGAATAACGGTAACAAGCATGCATTATAAATCAATGGTTTGAAAGAGATAAAATAGATACAGCTGATAACTATCATACAGCGAGCAATGATAACCATACAGGACTTTGGCAGTGTTGAGGTAAGGAGGAAAGAAGCATTGGTTATGAACGTAGCTACTACAACGAACAGACAAAATAGGAACACACAAATCCTTAAAACGTTTCGTGACTTCATGATAATGTTGATTCACTCTACTATCCCAAGGCGGGAGCAAAATATCATCAATGATTAGATTGGGAAATACTTTCCTCTCCTTACCAGGATTATTACAAAAGATGCGTATAACATTGAAAGCAGCTAACCATCGTTTAAAGTCAATAAGAAGAGCACTCTCACAAGAAAAGCCATAGTCTTGCAAATATTTCAGATTAAGTCCATGAATGTGTTTTCTCGCCCATTGATCAACATTGGGATCACAGTTGGCATGTTGATGATAGACACTAACAATCTGATATGTCCAATTGTTCATAGCAATAGCACTGAGCTCCTGTACAGGTTCACCCTCACAATCCATAAAAATGATGATAGAAGCCTAAAACGGAAATTTACACATCTAAGGAAGCGTTCTATAACATATTACAAAATGAAGAATTACATCGATGCTTTTCACGACAAAATACACAAATGATATGATGGCAACGAAGAAGTAAAATGTATCTAATAAGACCACGTCTACGACACTCAAAGCACATAAGCGAATTGTCATAGGGTAGAGTTAGGAAAGGACTAGTAATTCTCCTTCTTTGATTTGCGTTTTGATGTAGCATTCTTCTCCGACTTGCGCTTCGTACCACTGCTGTTAAGGATTTGATCAATTATGTCGTCCACGTTGGGTGGTTTCGGAATATATAAAATGGATTCCATATGCATGGAGAGAGAGGCTATTTTATTATCCTTGTGTCGACCATAATATAGCCCATTCACTTTGAAAAGGATATCCCAAGTACCTTCTCCGAGCTCATCACATCTGATGGGTATTGAATGATCTCCATCCTTCTTATAGTAAGTACACCAATGTGATACCGGTAGGCAAATGTGATTACCATCCCAAATCTTTCTATAGGGAGTATCCTTGTCATCTCTCGCCTTCCACTCTTGAGCAAGAGGAGTAGGAATGTCCATATTTAATGTCACGTACTCCTCAATAATATCAAGTTGGTGGCGAATGTACGGACTCACGGGGATCAGTATGTAGTCCCCATACTGATTGTGCATTATCTTGACATCCGTGGAAGGGAGCATTCCCGTTTGGAGTACTACGCTATGATCATCATAACGCAAGGCTTGTTTAAATTTACGCTGTAGCGGTGTAGGATTATGTACCTTGGATGTTTCTTCCACTGGCCTCAGTTGTAGATGATCTGACCGTAGCGAACCTTGTAACGTTTGACCGCCATTTTGTCCTACTAGTGCAGCAGATGGAGTAGATGCCTGAAAATGAAAAAAGATTGTATTAAGTTTACGTTCAAGGGAGGAGAGGGAGGGAAGTAGCGACTTACCATTTTAGTTGGGTAATAGAACAGGGAACT
The DNA here is from genome assembly GCA_907163375.1 of Prostheceraeus crozeri. Lineage (NCBI taxonomy): Eukaryota > Metazoa > Platyhelminthes > Polycladida > Euryleptidae > Prostheceraeus > Prostheceraeus crozeri. Next base: position 19,365 of record CAJQUW010000605.1, on the reverse strand, counting down.
AGAGAGAGAGAAAATGTGCGTCCGTCACTCGTGTGATTCAACGATGGAATGATTCTCACTGTGGAAGGCTCGCTATTTATAAAGAAATGCTTGATTCTCATTGGATGATGATCCTCATTGGACAATAACATCAAGCTGATTCCAAATCTGGTCTCTGTTTTCCAATCCGATGCTTCGTTTTGAAGCTAGAGTCCAAAACGTCCCAAATTCTAACTCTGTCGTTTTTCGCCAATGTCCCAAAATCTTAAATGGCGTCTCACATCTAAACGAAGACAGATAGGAACAAGCCGATTGTTTCACTGAATTTGTCTCACTCTTAGCTTTCAAACGAGCTATCGCACGACAAAATCCGTCCACTGGAAGCCAAAATCGAAGCAAGCTGTCCAGAGGGGGGGGGGGACGTCAGTGAAATTTCAAAATTTGATGAAAAATGTTTTGGTGACGGTCCCAGGTCGAAATTCCACACTTTGGAAAATTTTCAAATTTTTACCCATACAAAGTCACTCTGACACTTAGGATTTTTTCAGGTAAGCGAGCTCCGACCTAAAATCTTGTAACCGCTCTAACTTTTGAACGAAGACAGATAGGAACAAGCCGATTGTTTCACTGAATTTGTCTCACTCTTAGCTTTCAAACGAGCTATCGCACGACAAAATCCGTCCACTGGAAGCCAAAATCGAAGCAAGCTGTCCAGAGGGGGGGGGGGGGACGTCAGCCGAAAATTTTTTCTCTCCGATTTCGCTGGAAACATCCTTCCTAACCCAAAATTTCACGTAGATTCCGAATCTGGCCTCCGTTTTCTCATCCGATGCTTCGTTTGGGCGCTACACACCAAAACATCCCAAATTCTAACTCTGTCGTTTTTTCGAAAAATGTTGAAAATTTTTTCTCTCCGATTGACTTGAAACTCACTATACAGATAAAGAATTTCACGCTGATTCCAAATCTGGCCTCCGTTTTCCAATCCGATGCTTCGTTTTGAAGCTACAGCCCAAAACGTCCCAAATTCTAACTCTGTCGTTTTTCACCAATGTCCCAAAATCTTAAATGGCGTCTCACATCTAAACGAAGACAGATAGGAACAAGCCGATTCTTTCACTGAATTTGTCTCACTCTTAGCTTTCAAACGAGCTATCGCACGACAAAATCCGTCCACTAGAAGCCAAAATCGAAGCAAGCTGTCCAGAGGGGGGGGGGGACGTCAGCCGAAAATTTTTTCTCTCCGATTTCGCTGGAAACATCCTTCCTAACCCAAAATTTCACGTAGATTCCGAATCTGGCCTCCGTTTTCTCATCCGATGCTTCGTTTGGGCGCTACACACCAAAACGTCCCAAATTCTAACTCTGTTAAAATTTTGAAGAAAAATTTTTTCTCGCCAATTGCCTTGAAACTCACCCTACCGATGCAGAATTTTACGCTGAATCCGAATCTGGCAGCCATTTCACCATCCACGACAACCTAGACGGTCGCCCACGTCAACCTAGACGGTCGCCCACGTCAACCTAGGCGGTCGGCCACGTCAACCTAGGCGGTCGGTCACGTCAACCCATACGAGACCAACACATCCGAGTCTCACACTCTGTCGTTCCAGAGGGGGGGGGGGGACTCAGACCCGAAGCACCACGGCGGCCGACCACGACACTCTGCCGTTCCAGAGGGGGGGGGGAGTCAGCGATGGCGGCCATCTTGCGCTATCTGGTGTTTGTCACTTCCTTACTACTAAGAGTACCTGCCTACACGTACTACGTAGCACAAATGTTGCGAACTGCTTGTTAAACAGTTATAAAATTCCTAACTTGTGCATGTAGCTAAACGCACATTATCTCAAATAAAATTTTCAGAAGCCTATGTTCTAGTCTCTATGAATTTTCATAGCAGCAAAGCAAAAATCAAGCTTCTCTTTCTTTTCATGTCCACTTGCTCCTCTCGATCTTTGAAATCGCGGGACGCCGAAGTTCCCCCGCGACAGGCACCTGCTATCAATTTTCGTGAAAATTAGATATCCATCATCCGAATTAAAAATATTTCGGATAACCGCGTGTATTTAACAACATTTCAATCCAATTTGGCAACCTCCAACTCGATAGTAACAATGACTATAGGCACACCGAAAATTAATAGTCGAAGTTGTGGACATAAGAATTTGCACCATTTTCGAACTTTGAGCACGTCGATATCAAAAGTGAATGGCAACTGCACCCAAAATGCGCATGGATCAGATAGAACTAACATCAACTTAAAGTTTAATGCATTGTTCTAAATAAAAGACCATTGCATGTCTCTTACTCATCAAAGACACTGAAGTAGACGTTTCTTTTGGATTTGCCCTACTGCCTGGGCACTTGACAGTGGATAGTGGAGCATTGTCTGAAGCATGCAATCAATTTTGATTGACGTTGGACGTTGTCGACCCCGGTTTTGATTACGACGGCCTCGGCCGGTTCCAACCCTGACGCATCGCATATATTATAGAATTTTTCAGCAATGTGTTCCCAATTTATTGTGTATTTAGTATTTACCTAGATTTTGTAAAATGCTTTAAATATGGACATCGTCATAGATCAACAGATTTCTTTCGTTAAAAGACTGCCGGTATTTATATATCTATATAATACACATTTAGATTTATATATTTAGATAATCTATATAATCTATATTGTCACAGAATAACCGGATGACAATTAGTGGAGTGTCGAAATGTAGCGAGCCAAGATGCAAGTGTTGCAGCATCATAATTGAAGGCAACAAAGTTGATTTCGAAACCCATCTGGCATAAAGACATTTAACATTCGAAAAAACATGAATTGCAAATCAACAAACGTAATTTATAAAATGATTTGTGGAGGATGTAAAAAATTCTACATCGGCCAAACGGGGGATGAATTTCGATATCGGCTGACGGTACATCGCCAGCAAATCAAAGACAGTAGATACTGTGTGCTAAGTGTCAGTAAACACATAGCGAGCTGTGGTGGCGGTCATTTTTGTGCTATTCCTATCTTTCAGTTGTCCCCGGACGCTAATCGCTTGGACCGTGAGTCCAAGGAAGCTATGTTCATTAATTTATTTCATCCTTGCCTCAACGCTGTTTTATTTCTTTGATTTAGATATGATATCTGAAATTTCTGTACAATTTCGTTGAATAAATCAGTTGATTGCCTTGACACGCCAGAGACGGCTGAAATCGATCGGCAGCTGATAAAAGTTGTTTTTTACATATTTTATAGCATTTGTATTTTACTTATATGTTATTAATTACTTATATATATGTCATATATATATATATATATATATATATATATATATATATATATATATATATATATACAGGGTGACACAGCTAAAGGTTCAATTTTTATTCTCTCCTAATCATGGGGAAATTGGCAATATGAAGTCACTGCTGCCTGTAATGTGATCACTAGAATACATCATTTTGTAAATCACAACTTATGTTATCGTTGTTGCTCTATATCTATGATTTTGCTTCATAGTTTTGGAACCATCAATTGATAAGTTTTACTTTAATGTCGTAATTTCCTAGAAGGTTGCACTTGTCTCGTAGGTCAAGCAAACAGCTTGAATGTTTTGAATAAGTGACTATTTTAAATTGAAATTCGTCGATTTCTACGTTGAAGCGTTCACATTTTGTTCACAACTATTGATTGACGTTGATAAAATATCGAATTTGTTTGGGACAGCGGCGGTCATTGATGGCGTATCCCATTACAAAATATACAGTATATGCTGTGTATAAACAAAACAAACGAAGATCAGTCGGAGGCGTAGGATTCATCGTCGGTAAAGAATGGACTTCAAAAATCGCGCATTGCAAAATCATTTCTCATCGAGTCGGTATCATGACTATCCAGTTGTCAAAGAAAGTGACCATCAAGATCATACATGCATCTCCACCGGTAAAATTGCTGCCTCCATGATACCCAACAGGTGACCATCAAGATCATACATGCATAGCATATGCTCCCACCAACGCTGCAGACGATGACGAAGTTGAGGAGTTTTGCCAAGAGATAGATCAATATCTAACACCAAAGACAACATACACAATACCGATGGGAAACTTAAACGTAAAAGTGGAAAAGGACAACACGGTAAAAGATACGCAGGTAAATACGGACTCGGCGAAAGACAGAGAGGAGAACGTTTAGTCACAATGGCTGAAACAAACAGACTTTACAAAGGAAACAGCTTATTCAAGAAGAATATGAAGAAGAGATGGACATGGACCTCACCAAAAGATAAGTACCGACATGAAATTGGCTACATCATGGTAGGCAGACGACTAATTCTACACAAAGTGTCAGTCGCTGCACCGTTCAACACCGGCAGCGATCACCGCCTAGTAGGATGAAAAGTCAGAATTGAAAGTACCCATTACAAAAGAAAATTGGGACTAATTTAATGATATTGAAGAAGACTATGAATCCCTAATACATACATTGAAGAAGCGCATAACGAATGCGAAAGTAACAAACCCAAAAGAAACAGAAGGTAGGATATCCGAGGAAACGAAGAAATGATTAGAAAAACGGAAAAAAAACCATGAAAAGAAACAGTGCAGATCATCTAGAATCATCTAGTCGTCTGCAAAATCATTAGGCGATGCTTGAAAGAGGATTTCGAGGGATACCGAAATGAAAAACTTGTTAGAAATGCAAAAGAGAGGAAAAGTCGGAAGAAATATGAAAGGGAAATGTCTGTATACAAATCAGAAATAACAAAGAACATCAAAATTAAAATATTGAAAAATTAAAAAATTATAAAAAATATTTAATAATATATAACTTATTAAATATTAAAAAATTGAAGAACATCACGGCGAGGCGGTAACCGATAAGAGTGAAGTGGAGAAGGTCTGTAAAGCACTTTACACTGACCTTTTCAAATCATCCATAAGAATTGAACCACCGTCATATGGGCAAGCAGAAGGAAACGGGCCTCATACGATGGTAAGCGAAGTACACTGTAGAAGATGCTTTAAAAAAGATGAAGAACGGGAACGCACCCGGGAATGATGACATGACAGTCGAGATGCTGTAGAACGGCCGGAGAGCAATTTTTGAAAGTCCTAGATACACGCTTCAACCGATAACTAAGAGAAGAAAAGATACCGAGTAAGTGGAGAGAGTCTAAAACGGTCTTGATACACAAGAAAGGAGATAAAGAAGATCTCAAAAACTACCACTCCAACTGCCTCCTATCCCACATACATAAGCTTTTTACGAAAGTTATTGCAAGCCGAACAACACGTCAGTTGGACGAGCAGCAACCGAAGGAAACAAGAGGGATTCAAGAATAACTGCAGCACGATGGATCACATTTTCACATAATGCAGTTACTCGAAAGGTAGCCTAAGGTACTGCTATGCATCGTCTACGTCGATTATGAAAAGGATTTTGACAGTGTTGAGATAAACGCAATTATGCAGTCTGTAAAAAAGCAAGGAATCAAAGGAACATGCGTGAATATTTCTGAAAGAAATGAATACAGACTGCACATTAACATTCAACATGTACATTCCGTCATCCAGAGTACGTATTCGATTGAGAAAGGAATCAAACAAGTCGACATCGGCTCTCAAAGCTCTTCACGGCTTGCCTAGCGGAGGTCATGAGAGACATCAACTGGTTTGGAGGAATATGGATTACTGGAGAATTCCTTAATCACTTGCGATTCGAGACGACCTCATACTCCTCGCGGGGAAAACGTAGAAAAGCTGCAGAACATGCTACGAGAGCTAAGCTACAAAGGCTCAAAAATAGGTCTGAAGATCGAACGCTCAAAACTAAATGCATGAGATGAATGTAACGCCGGACGAATCACGATAAAAAGAGAGGAAATAGAAGATGTGAAAAACTTCATCTACTTGATACAGGAAGTGAACATGGAACGAGATATAGAAAATGAGATCAATCGGCGAGGAAGAGCATTCAACTCGATAAAGAATGCACTGAAATGCAACATTGACACAAACACCCACACAGACCTATTCAACAGTACCATCTTGTTTGCAATGTAGAATGCGAGCGAAACGTGGGCGGGAAACAACAAAGAAGGAGGAACAACGTTTGGCTGCATCGCAAAAAGGTATGGAGAGAACTATGCTAGGAATATCACTACTCCAACATGTCAAGAACGAAGAGATCAGGAAAAGAATCGGAGTCAAGGACGTCATCGAAGAGTACTGGAAAAACAGATACCGATGGGATGGACATGTCGCACGACTTCCCGCTAGAAAATGGACATACGCAGTCGCATAGAAGACAGAGAACCACGAGAAAATTTGGACCGACATGTGAAGAACAGCGCGATCGAGAGCAAATGGAATAAATGCTGTGGCCAGCGATGCCAACCTGGCATCCGATAGTTGGTTGGTCAAGGTAATCAAGGTAAAATAGTGGGATAAAATATCGTCACTCATCGGCTTTCTATGTCCGTCCCACATTATGTCTCACTTTACAGTTCACAGATAATAGCATCGGCTTCCAACCGGAAATCTACTGGTGCATGCTCATGATGTTGTCGTATTAAGAAGAATTCATATGGCACGAGACACTTGGCGAACATGTATGTTGCAAAATACAGTAAACGATACGTACCAAATTCTCGTTTACTCAGAGTATATAATTAATCCACGGGTAGGTTAGAATACTACTTCAAGTACTGATGTCATCCACTCGAACTGTTCGAACGTTTTTACTAGGCACCATATATTTAAATGTGCCTTGGCAGTTAGTCTTAATTGATTGAAAAGTTTGGGAAGCAAGTAAAGGAGCTGTTGCATTATATTATTATCAAGCGGTTCAATATGCATGTATTTCGACTATAAAGGACATTTGAAGATTGATCTAGTTATCTGAGCATCATGACTTTACGATGACACAACGTTGGCACCTCCCACCAATAATAAGCCTGTAAAAACATATTCCACAGTCCTGATTATACTAAAATATAAATAGTTCTTCGATGTTCTCTCCTTTCTATGTATTTCAGTCTGCTAGCTTTCGTCAGTGAGCTAGTGTAAGACAGCGCACCTCATCACGGAGGTAGGCCAGCAGGCCGAAACTGCAGCGATTGCATACAGATTGTAGAGAAAACCCTCGACATTTTTCATTGCCAACTCTCGAAAACTTGGTCAAATATGTGGTTTGTTTATGTCCACGCATCATGAGCTAATACTTACATTGAAAATTTTGATAAATGTATCCTGTCGCTCGCTTTGATGTTCGGTTGATGCAGATGAGCAAACATAATAACAAATACAGTGTCTTAGTATTTTATCCACTTCTTCATCACCTTCTTGAGTATACTTCGGCTATCGGAATCGAAGATTGTGAAGATTCACTAAGATCACTACTATCAATGGAAGTGTATCGTCGAACTGTGAACATCAGATGCATCGGGAGGTCATGTCTAATTCATTATCTGATGATCCCTCTAGTGAACTAAAGTGTTGGGAACTTGCACTCGATGTCGGAGATTCACTGTCTGATTTTTTCAGCTTGTACAGTTCTTTCATCGCTCGCCTGTCGGTGGATGACCACTCTTGCTGCTATCGACGTTTCGTATCGGACTATTGTCTTTCTTTATTCCATTTCTTTGAAATTTTCTATCACCTCTGACATTCGTCGATGCCGCCAAGGCTATGCGTTGACGATCAACCAAAAACATGTTTACTCACCAGAAAAAGCTACACATTACAGCTGTATCTGCTTAAAGTTGAAAGATAATTAAAAAAAATAATATAAAATAATTTTTAGGGTAGGAAAAAAACACAAGTGTGATTGACACATGATCGCGGGCATAAAGATGTATCAAGGGGTTTTCATCGTGATGTTGTTGCAGTGGAGCACGAAAAGTCTGCTAAACTTGAAATGAAACATCAGAATGGATTTGCAAATAACAGCAGATGGTTGTGGCATTTTTGTGCATGCGATTATTTCAAGAAATTACATTGTTTACTCAACAGTCACAACATATTTTCAAATTGAATTGCCTGATTGAGGAACTCTTTGCACAAATCAAAATGTTGCGTAATATATTTTGCCGCTACTTTTTGACTTGTGCAAAGAGTTCTTCAAAATCAGGCTGTTCAATTTGAAATTTTCTCAGAAGGAAATTCTTATCCCCCATGAAGTCTAACTTGTAAAGCAATGTCACATTATCGAATTGCGAGCAGTGGCCTACTGCAAGTATGTTGCATTTGGAATCATGCTACTTTCTGTCTGATGATGACTATAAAGATCTGAAATTGAGGAAAATCACTCTTCTCTGATTCCCACACATATTTCTATACAGATGTAAAAAAATTTCTGTCAGGATAAGGGTGCTCGCTTGGTGATTTTTGAATTGTGTTTGATCACATCCAACAAAAAGTCTTTTTCCAAATTAATTCATCAGAATATCCAATCGCTTTATATTAAACTGATGTCTAAAGTTATACTGAACACATATGTCTCAATTACTGATGTGGTTCACTTTTGTTAATCTGTGTCATTTTCTGACAAGATCTGATCAGATCTTATCATTCAATTTTGGTGCGATCTTGCAGGTCTTCGTAAGACAAAAGTCTTGTTCTCACTTAGAAAGTCTGGTACTTTCTGGTCAGAAAATGTAAGATCTTAAATGAAATAAGATCTGATCAGACTTTGAAAGAATCCTTATTATTTCTTCGACTAGATCATTATGATAAATTAAGAAAGAGATGGACGAGAGTTAAGAATGCGACACAAGGCATTGGAATCTTTATAACAATTTCTTTAGGCGCTCTCACTATTGTCATTTCATCTGGCGTTCTTACAATTCCTGTTGTTGCTACTACTCTGTGAAACAATGAGATTTTAATTGTACGTTAGGCAAGTTGTTTTAATTCTTGCCAGCGAACTCACATGACGACAAAACAACTGCAAACTGTCATCAGGTTGAAGATCGTTATGACAACGGTGACAAAATTGCTACTAAAGTTCATTTCTCTCTCTCTCGTCTGTCATTGCATCGTGTGCTCCGCTGTGATCAGTCATGGCACAAGAAGTTATCGAAGAGCAGTCAAACATTATTGCTTCGTTTCCGGAGTTATTTGCAGAAATTTCAAAACGATATATTTCCAATGATAAGAAGGAAGAATATAACACTTTTATCATTGAACAAATGGAGAAATTTCCTATTATTTTTGACCCTACATTTTTTGATAAGGAGAGAAAACGGAGAAGAAAGACAAAGCGCTTACTCGTGAAAGAAAAGAAAGAAAGAGAAAGGGGCGAAAAGATTGACAACCTTCATCATCAATTACCGACGTGTTTATCTACCCGATGTGAATTTGTGGATTCCTTAGAAGACTTTGTTGAGCCTTCAGTAGATACTGCTAAAGCCTTTGAAAATTTAAATTCTCTTTATGTGATTGAGAAGAAAAATAACGTTATTAACATAATGATGAAAATCTACGTGGGAAGCACGCGAATTATTTTACTAGATCTGTGTGAAAAGGATAAGGCATACTTTCAACATTTATTGCAAACTAATAACATTTCTTATTCAAGGACTGAAATTGCATTTGCAATTAAATTAGGTAAGATGGCATATATTTTTCCAAAGATTTGTAGACTAAATGTATCCTTACGTTTTTTGAAATCTAATTTATCATTGTTAGAATATTGTCTTCGTAAATATGAAAGCTTTTGGAAAGAAGCTTAAAAGAACTTAAAAGTAGTATTAGCATTAAGTTTCTTTTACTGGAGAACGAAAATTCGTTGTCCACGGTGTGGACATGTTGTTCATGCAATTTGTAATATTATAGTTAGTAGACGATTGTTGTAAAGAAGTTGAATAGTAGTAGCTGAATTTATTTTATTTTACTGGGGAACTAAAATTCGTTGTCCACGGTGTGGACATGTTGTTCATGCAAGTTGTAATATTATAGTTAGTAGACGATTGTTGTAAAGAAGTTGAATAGTAGTAGCTGAATTTATTTTATTTTACTGGGGAACGAAAATTCGTTGTCCACGGTGTGGACATCATTATTTGTAGACTTGTGCGGTTGCATTTTTGTAAATATTCATATACCCAAATTGAAATATCCATGTGTTGTTTTTAATTTCACATTTACGGGAATATAATAGAAACAATTTATTTTATGAAAAATGACAAGTCTAACTGAGTTCTTTAAATTATATGGAACGTAAACAACTACGAATTTAGATCTAAAGAAAATTGCTAATCAATTGGGAATAAAGAATTTTCACATATTGATGAGGGATGAATTACTATTGATAAAAGATGTGCGAAGCACTAGCTCTGCTAATTTCCCTGAAGTGAATTTCGTAACAAATCTCCACACTTCAGATCAAAAAGGAGTACATTGGTCAACAGGTGTGTCTAATAAAAATGGAGATAATTATAATTTTGACTCTTATGGACTTCCACCTACAAATGAAGAATTACTTGGAAATGGAATTTATAATACATTTCAAATTCAAAAACCAGGAACAACTTACTGTGGACAATTATGTCTTTATGTTTTATTGAAATTACAGGAAGGAGTACCATTTCTAGATATTATGTTGAATTGAATAATGATAATTAAAAATCACTTCTTTGTTAATTCGTTTGATAAAATCTGTCAGTGATTTCCTGATCATCAAACTCTTTGATTTCGTAAGTAATCGGATAAGTTTGATTTATTTTACAAACTTTCAAAATATCTCTTTAGTCCAATAGCCATCAAAGCCTCTTTCAAATTTATTCTTATACTTAAATATTCTAACTCTATCTCCAATTTTAATTTCCCGGGTCTTACGTTTCTGTAAATTCTGATTACTCTCATTCGAATAATTATTTTCGAATATTTTCTTTCGCATTAAATCAGGAATCGTCAGAAGCATTCTTTGGAGTTTCTTCAATACCTGAATGAACTTTATTATTGTATCGATCTACAATTCCTGGTAGTATTTTTAAACATTTCTGATTACCTTGCCTCAGTAAATTTCTTGAATATATTATTTTTCAATGTATCTATTAAATCTCTCTCGATTACTACAGCCTTTCAGCATTTTCTGTGGAAAATAAAACGTGTTTTCAAATAGTGGCTTAATATTTCTATTATAAAATTCAGACCCTTTATCAACGAATAGGCTTCTTTGGTGTTCTATTTACTTTCTTTTAAAGATTTCTCCAAACGTATATTTAACTGACAGGCCACTTTTGTTTTTTAAAGGCTTTGCCCAAGCGTATCGTGTATATAAATCTATAACAGTCAATGCGTACTTAAACCCTCTTTCATTCGGCTTATTGATTAGATCTGCACTCCAAATATCATCTTTATTAAATACTTTTACTTTCAATAGATATTTAGGCTTTCTATATTCCCTATGAATTTCAGACGCGTAGCGACTTCGGTCATTCGACATTTCAGAGGCATAAGTTTCATCTATCCCCTGACCAAAAAGCATTTTAGCTTGTAATGCTTTCTTAACAAACATTCTTCCAATTTTTTCTCTTAAGGTAGGATTTTCAATATTATCTAATTCTTGTATCATTTTCTTATCATCTACATGTCTAGAAGCTATATCATCATGTTTTCTGTATGCTAAATCATGTCTATAAGCTGCCGCAGCTACTCTATTTATTGGTTTACTATTTTCTCTAGGTGTATTATCATCGTCTTATCTTAAATCTAATCTTGTACCGGGGCCAGTAAAATTATGCCCAGGTAAATGTTTCTCTTTCGAATATTTACTCCAAATAAAACCAGGAAAGTTTTCTAATCTTTTTTGTATGTCGCCTCCGGAATGCTACGAAGAAGTTGGCTGAACCAAGGTTCTATGTACTTTTAAGAGATAGTCCATTAGATCTAGATTTGAAATTTCTTAAGTTATTTAAAATTCAAGGAATCCAACTTCGCTCATTTTTAAAGATTAAATATTAACGTACCATACTAGGATTATAGATATATGCAGATCCATCTTTAGTTTCTTTTATTTCAATTAAATCATCAATATTATGTAGTACATTTTTAAGAACTCGTTTCCCTTCATCAACTAAAATTTTAATTTACTAATGAAATTATCTACTATTCCTCACCCTAGCCGCTTTCTCTAACTCTCTATTATGACGTTTTTGTTCTTCTAATGCCGCCTTCTCTGATTTATTTTTATTTATTGCCTGGGACAATACAGCTGTCCCACCTGCAACACTTCCTGCTGGCTGATTATACCTCCTATTATTAGTGGAATTAATGGGAAAAATTCCTCCATTCTTTTCTTTTATAAATTAATATATGCTCTATCATTAGTTTACTTATGTAATACTTCTTTTTGTCAATCGTAATAGTTTTAGGTGTATTTTTGTCGATGATCTTACGTAGTTTTAATTCAACCGTTTTATTATTCACTTGCACCATTTTTTAATAAAAAATTTATAGTCTTGGGTTTTTTCTAACCAATAGAACCTTGTTCAGAGGCTTTAGCCGATCGGACCAAAGGTCCTCAGGTTACTAACCAATAGAACTTTGTTCAGAGGCTTTAGCCGATCATAAACGTAAATATTTTTCCCAAAAGTCAAATTTAATCCTAAAAAATACTTATAATTTATAAACACAATCTTAAAACATTTTACTTCAAATCAAAAAATTACGAATGCGAGAACAATCTATGAAACCTGTGTACACATTATGGACAGTATAGAAACAATTCAAAAAGAAGGGGCTGGCATCTTTTCTGTATTGGAAGTATCGTTAACTTGATTAAAAATAATAAAGATTTGATTTCATCTGCTGCTAAAGAAGCAGCTGCTATAGGTAGTACCAGCTAGTGCAATATCAAATGCTGTTAAGTCACAAAGCGAATTGAAGCAACTAGAAGCTATTCGTTAACTAGGAATGATGCTAAAGAACTACAAAAAGATAAAAAGCTCTCAGAGAGGGAAGCAAAAAACAAAATTGCACAATTAGCGAAGATGGAAAGCAAGACATGATAAAAAATCAATTGAAGAAATGAGAGGAAATGGGATGCAGTCCCTAACCACTAACGTGAGAAATGGATTAGCAAAATTCTAGTACCAAACTCATTTTTCTAATAAAAAATATAATGTCAACTCTGATTGAAAGCAAATTTAGATTAGACGATCCCCCGTTCGTTTAGTTATAATCAAAAAAGAATGATTATATAAGGAGTTGCTATGAACCCCGGATTTCAGGTAGAGTAAATATGAAAGGTGATTTAATTTTTGAAAGGTTGATAAATCAACAAAGTTATTTATATTTACCTGATTCCTTTTTAGACTGTGAATATTCTCTATATTCTGTGCTAATTTTACAACACACATTACCTGCTACGGATTAATATTACATTAGAAAAACCAAATTTTTTTTCAAGATTATTTACCACAAATGCGTTTAGATGTTGCCAACTCAAAATATTAGAAACAATAAGTGCATTCTCTCCAGGGATTATTGATTTCGATGCTTCGATTTGTCACAAATAAATGAAAAAATACTAAAATGCATGGAAATCGAAGGATGGTTTCCAGATAATAATGATGGTATAATTATAGACGATTCTAACTCACGCTGGAACAGACGCAACAGGAATTGCGAAAGATGTAGAACAAATTGCAAAAAATATATAAATAAAACAAAACAATAGTGCATATAAAGGAAAGACGTAATTTTAATAATAAAAGGTAAACCAAAACTATTGATTGGTCATTGTCTCCATTATTCGGGTATTTAGATACAATAAAATATTCATATCAATTAAAGTTCTAAATTAATAATTTCATCGCACTGTAAATAATGAATTAAATATTTTATGGAAAGGCTGGGAAGAAGCATGCCTAAAAATTGGATAGATCTTGAATGGTGGATAAAAGATATTACTCCTAGTTTAGTAGGGTTGAATTTAATATATTACGAAAGCGATTAAATACTAATAAAAACAATTCCCAGTAAGTTTTATGAAAGGCGTTTACTTGCGAGTTCTGTCACTTTTACTGAACAAACATTTAACCTGGCATTTCCACAAGGACATCAAAACTCTCCGAGATATTTTTTACTCACTTTTCAAAAGAATGAAAACCACCTAGTTTTGATAAGGAACAATAGTCTCTTCCATATTAGTTCAATTAGGTAACAAGTTTACAAATTTCATTAAATCAAACACGTTATTGCCAATCGAATCCATTAAGATTTGTTATAAAAAAAACTCGAATAATCCAATTCTATGGAAGGATATGACGCTATATAGAAATCTATGTCGAGAATTTGGAGGTGAAGCACAATTAACTCCTGTAGATTGGAAAAATTTATATCCTGTTTTCTGTGTTTGATTTAAGTGGCGCAATCTGAAGAGTATTATTCTAAAGACTGGGTTGTGTGATGCGACAATTAATATTGAAAAGACAAATTCCACAACATCATTGATGGCTTATGGTTTATTGCTAGAAGATGTAGAATAGTCAGTTGAAATTCTTTAATGGAAAAAAAATGGTTAGGTTAGGTTAGAAAAACCCAAGACTTCGTCGATCGGCTAAAGCCTCTGAATACAAAGTTGTAGTAGGTTAGTAACCTGAACAAAAGTTCTGCTAAAGATTGAACTTGTGTGAATGGACAACAACTTCGTGATAACTTTATTTATTTTATGTTGCACTTTATTCTATTGCGTCAAGCAGCGTGTGAGGTATTTCAATTTCTTTTCTATTAACTTGCATTTTTCTTCTCATTCATCTTTAATTGCTGTTTTAAGAGCATTTTAATTATTTTTAGAACATTCAAACTGTTCTTTATTTTTTCCTTATAATTTTGTCTTTATTTCATTGGTCTAAATTCGTTTCTAAGTGTCTTTAATTCATTAACTTTTGATTAAGTGTTTTCACTCATTGTTCATACTATCTCATGAACTTCGCTTGTGTGTATTCTGTCCTCAATTTATTACTATGTTTTGAAATGCAAGATTGTAATGATGTAACTGTGTTTGTATTATTTTTGATCCCTTTTGGGTAAGTTTTTCTAACTCTTTCTTTCAGTTGTTATTTTGATTTGTATTCTTTAGAATAGCAGACTTAAATTTACTGAAAGTAATATCAAATTTGATTGTTCAGGTAGTTCTATGAGTGTTGATTTGTTATTGTTTCTCTAGTTCTTTACTTTTTTATAAAGTTTGTAACAATTTTACTTCTAAGCTCTTTATCTTTTTATAAAGTTTTGTATTTTTTTGTTAATGATTTTGTCATTCTGTTTTAGAAGCGTTGTCTTTCATTAGTGGAGTCAGCTCTTCTTTCAAGACATATTATTTGTCGTATACCATATTCTTTATTGCTAACTCAGTATATTGTTGTGGAAGATAGAAAGTATGTAAAGGACATGTTGGAAAAAGTCTCAGTTTTCATGATTTAGTTGTTAGATCTATTTGCTGATTTTTGATTATTGAAAATGTAAGCACCTCCTCCAAACATTTGTCAACTCATTTTTTCTGTTTAAAAATGTCTACATGACGACTTAGTCAAGTTATAATTTTTTTTTCAAACATGTACCAGTTTTAAAGATTATCGTCATCCTACAAACCCTGGTCAATTCGAAGAAAGAAGTTAGATTTTATTATCATCATAAATACGTGGCGCTGGTTACAGATTATAAAACAAAACATGGTATTAAACCGTTTGTTAAAACAAAAGACTTTCCACTTTGACTACGAAGTTTTAGAGTATTCTTAGCATACAATAATTTAAGGTGGTAGGTTACATAATACAAATGTTAAATATAATACATATGTTAATACGTTAAAGTTAATACATATGTTAAAAAAACATAATTTTTTCTTTTAAAAACATTTTGTTTCTTTTAAAAAATATGAATTGTAGAATGAATAACAAATTAACGCATACGCTTGTTGAGTTAATAAAGAAACAAATAGATGAGTTTGATGCACAATAAACGTAGTCGTAGACGTAATATTAACGGTAGACGTAAACGTAATATTAAAACGAATGTTAGAACAAAAGAAACATCGGTACAACCAATTATGTTTAAATTCTTGATGTAGATAGGTTGATGATCTATTGAATTGTTTAATCCGAACGGAATTAGTATGGAAATGAAATTTTTTACTTAATGCAGTAAATACTATGCGTGAAACTTTTACACAATGGGAAAGTTTTAAATTTTTTTGGTGTTGTGATTAAAGAAGATGGAACCACAATAGAAAATTTTTTTACGCTACATTTTATAATACCAAATTCATTTTGAAAACATGGTTGTGTAATCTAGAAAGAGAAAATCGTTGCTAACGAATGGATTTTTAAGGTAGTATCAAATACGAAGATTTTGGATGAAGCTAGTGCAAAGAATCACATAGAGGTGCTGGTATTAACATGAAATAAGAATCAAAGAATACATCGGGACAATATTGTACTTCCTTATGATGATTTTGTTTTATCAAATGTTTCAATGTTCAATCTAGTACAAGCATAAAATTATAAATCGAGATGTTTTAATGACTTTTTTATATAAAAGAAGAAAGCTACATCTAGAACAGGAGTATGTCAAACTGCAAATTTTCCCAATTGAAATAAATATTTGGAGAATGTTGTACAGCATTACAGGTATAAATCTCTTCATTTAATCCTAGAGGTATTACAAGTCTCATAATTACGTTTATTTACAAATTATTCTCACGAAGGTTATTAATAGGTCATTTATTGTTAATCAATATAATTCCATAAGCAGAAGCTATAAGAGAAATGAAAATAATTTCAAACCATATATAAAAAGTTACTGTGAAATCTAACAACTTGCGTATAAAACCATAATAGAAAACCAATTGACTATGGTTCAACATTATATGGGATCTGAAAACTTATCAAGATTCCTGTTGTCCAACGCTCATCCTATTCCATATGCCTATAGGCGCTATAATTTTAATAAATGTATTATCTTGTTTACAATGCAAAGATTGAAAAAAAATAGAACACGCGTTGTAAGTGTTATGAATTAAATAAAAAGTAGTAAGATGAAAATGAAATAAAGACTTAAGAAAAAGATAGTGAATATAATAACTTAACTGATATTAGAAATTAAAAAACTTCAAGTTGTGTGAAAATATTTGTAGAAAACTAGATGAATTTTCGATCGGGGGGAAACCAGAGGACTTTTGATGGAAGCCATCAATTTTTAAAAACTCTTGGAAAATATAATATTCGAAAGTAAAACTTTAATAGCACACATTCTTCCAGGATTAGATGAATATAATTCCGATAAAATCTAATTTTAAATTAACTAAACACCGCTTTAAAAAAACATCAAAGAACTCACTGGCTTCTTTACCAAATCTTATGCAACTGAATAGTGTTTTAGTAAGTATATTCAAGTTCCTCTAGATCTAAGATTAAAAAAACCCCATCGAACCAAAAATTCATCAAGTAAATTTTGGCAACTATTGTAATGAATGTAGCTATAACACGTGAAAACGAGTCTTTCCAAATGGTGTGAGAATTTAAAATTCCTACCATATGTGTGTAAATTAAATTATGAATGGCGAAATTACACATGAGAGAATTATAAAGAAAAGAACTGAGTGGAAAAACGTTATTTATTATCGATATTCTTCTTTAGCTTTTGGTATCTACAAATATAATAATGTTATGCGAGATTTAGGTTGGTGAAGATATAACTACTAATTTAAACATCCTCTGCTTGTAAATTCAAAAGGTGGGAGAAGTTGGTGACAAAGAGGACAACTAATATTCATTCGCATACTGATTTATGGACTAGAAACTATGTTAGAATATCTGTTAAAGGTGGAAGAGTGTCAGCAAATATAAGACATTACGAATCTCCATTTTGAACATCTTGATACCAATATTACAGCGGTATTTAACTGGACGCTACGCTGGGGGACTTTGTCCCCTGGTAATAATTTAATAGAGCTAATGAAAGAGTATAATCAGTTGGAAGACAAGAATGCTCTTTGTAAAGAAATTGAACATAAACTACTCGGACAACAAAATGAATTCTTAATGGCTTTTGATGCAACATCTTTATATCCATCAGCTATGTATGACGAACATTCAGAATACCCTAAAGCTGAATCAGCTAGAAAATTTCGTCAAGAAGAAGAGCGGGAAATAGTATATAAATTTAATACACAAACATTTAGACCTAAAACTGGAATATTCTCTGCTGTGTTTCAATATCCGAATGATATGTTTTTCCAACCAGTTCCTATAAAAGATAAAGTTAAAAATCAAAATAATAATTCTCATGTAAAAGTAATCAGGTTTAGAAATGGTATATGTTATGATGTATTAACTTCTGCAGATATACAGGAAATTGTTAGATGCGGTGGAAAAATATTATCTATTAAAGATGGTATAATTTATGAAGAAAATTATCACGTTTCACCATTTCGAAAATACATTGAAAAGCTCTTCAATTTAAGAAAAAAATACAAAATAGAAGGAAACCCTGTCGGCGGTGAGTTAATTAAATTATTAATGAATTCACTATATGGAAAAACCGTACAAAAAAAATAACCACTAAATATCATTTATGGAATGAAAGTACATTGAGAAAAAATTTCACTCAAGAAGTAAAAGATTTTGAGAAAGTAAATGATGAACAATTCTTAGTGAAAGTAGAAATGGAAGATGATGAATTTCTTAAAGCTAATATTCAAAATGAATCTACGGCCAAAGCCCTGAGCAGCTGCGCTGCGACATCATTCATGCCATCACATTTAGGTTCTTTTATTCTTGCTCACTCTAGACGAATCATGAATAACTTTATTTTAGAAATTAATGGTTTCAACGAAAAATACATTCGAAATAGATATAAAGTATTATATGATGATCCCGAACAAAGTGACATTTATGAGTATGATGAATCTGTCGAAACCGATGAAACTTTTTATGATATTCTATCCAACTTTTATAGTATATTTAGAAAATCTTTCAAATGTTATATGAATGTAGAAGTATGTTACACAAAGACTGGAACCTGATGGAAATATTGAAGAAATAGTACAAGGCCATTTCAGTCAAACACAAGTAATTCATAAATGTAAAATGATATACAACTATATTTGAAACAATGATAAATAAATTAAAAGATGCTATAACTGAAGCTCAATTGCTGTGAATCTGGTTGGAAGTTGTTAGAATAGTATCCAAGAAATTAGTAATTAATAAATATAAAAATAATACTGGAGGTAGTTACATACCCACTACCTTTTCAGTTCCACCACAAATAATTTAAACAATACAAAACGGACGACGACACTATTGTTTTCTGTGGAGTGTTATAGCACACTTTACATCCTGCACGATATCACAAAGAAAGACTAAGTCATCACAATAAAGAA
>CAJQUW010000603.1:0-13399 GCA_907163375.1 Prostheceraeus crozeri | reverse complement strand
GGATAAGATTAAACAATCTAATTCTGTGGTCGCCACAGTTTTCTGCCGAACTGACATCACTTCCTCGATGTATGAGCTGCATGAATCATAGATATCGAACCGCGTGATCAGGCCCGTCGCCAGCGGGGGGGCAAGGGGGGCGCCGCCCCCCTGTTAAATAATGTTCACATGTGTCTACTTTTAGTTGATGGCAATGGTCATACAAGAAAAGCCTAATAGCATAATTCCATTGCATTGTGAATGGAGTTTTTGACTGACGATAAACTATTGACACATTCAGCGTGAACATTTCCCACCTGTTACTCATTGCGAATAATTTATGACTTCATCACTGCAGTCCTTCACCACTATTTTGTGTCTCTTTCTGATCATTAGTTTCTATTTAAGTTATTAGGTTCTAGGAGTTTCCCTCTTGATTAATTCCTCTGCTGCTCGTCTTTTTGTTATTTCGTGAACTTAACCTCTACGACTGATCTAACCTATCCTAAAAGAAAATGCAGTTAAGTTCGGCTAAATTTGTTGATTTTGAAATAGATGATTTGTGGAGAGGAAAGAATGTACAATGATATGTACAATGGGACGAAATTGAAGCCATTACTCGAGACACGTTGGTCAGGACATCACGATGCCACAAAGCGTCTTATCGCACAGCGAACGATAACAAGAGTTCCCGTGCAACAACCAACTAGTGCAGGGGTTCTCAACACGTGGCCCGCGGGCCATTTTGTGGCCATCAAGCTTGTTGGCGGTGGCCCGCGATGAAGCGAGTGAGCAAGACATGCGTATATTTGGCGGCTTGTCAATTGAGCTTGTCTATCAGTTTAAGAACAGCTAATTTGTAGCGCACGCTATTTCTCCCACTCAATTCAATGAGAAGCTCTGTAGAGAAGAGTGAAGCAAGCTGATGATATGATAGAGAGCAATGATGATAGAGATAAATGTAGATTGGAGATGTCACAACTTGCGACGACTTCTGAAATGTTATAGATATGTTCTTACCTTTTATATGCATGATTAACGCTCTTTAATACTTTTTGAACCTCATTGCAAGGAGACATTTTTGCCAAGGTAAGCGTGGCCAAAGATTCTATTGTTATAAATTGATTCACTAGTAAAATCGGGGCTTCTCACACAACGCTACACCTGCGTGAGATGGAACTCTAGATATGATTCCGTTTGTAAAGCTATTGAAAAAGAGCTTGTTTTCAGGAGATAATCACATCAAGTTGCTTACCACAAAAACAAGTAATATCTGAAGTAGCGAAACAGCTAATGATTCTTCAAAGGGATGGATCTAATGCAATTGATGTAACTGAAGCATTCCAGGCCATCAAAGCTACCTGGCAGACGATTGATTTTTCCATCAGTTTGGATCAAAACCAAATCTTAAATGACATTTTTGAAAAACGATGGACAATGTTCACCAATTCTGGCTTAGCATGGTGATGTCATTTTTCAGCTCCATCCTTAGAGTTGAATGATTTTCCTACTCTCAACACCGAGAGAAAAATGATCAATTGAAAAAATGGATATACCGTATGTTGCTGACAAACGGTCACATTGACTATCAAAATGAAAAAAAAATATTCAAGATTCTATGATAATGAGTGAATAGCGAGGATGAAGAATGACAATGGTACAAAGTTGTTTTCAAGATTGTTATGATTCAATAGAGTTTTCAAGTCCTTTAGACTTCCTTAAATATAGTCGTTATTAATAACTTTTTAGGTTCATTGTTTTCTTTGTGTAATATGAAGTTTATGTCATGGAGGTCTTGTTTGTACTCATGTATGCCTACTAAAGGTAAGACGCAATGTTTCTAACATGTAGATGTAATGTCTCTTAAATTGAAATGTTAATTGCAGTTGGGCTTTGTTGACTTCAATGGAAGTTGATTTATATTGGAAGGGAAGTATAAGCATTCTACAGGGCAAATTACAGTTGCAAAGCTAGTTAAATACAATTAAATATAATAAAAGCTGTTCACAGCTAACAGCTTGGCTGTTACTGTTAACAGCTAGTATACTGTTTAAACAGCAAATACAGCATCCCTCTGCTAATAAGTTGTCATCAGTATTCATCAGCAAAGCACTGGCAGGGAAACTGTCAAAAGGTGAGCTTTTGTATGATGCTGTTGGATGAAGATCATTAATTCACATTAGATATGAATGCATCTAAACACAGAAGTTTCAAATCCTTACTCCAGGAATGCGAAAATCAATATACGGACTTACTGCATGTTGAATAATGTTCGATGGCTCCTTCCCGTGGAAATGGTTTTGGGAACGATTCGTGAGTGTCTTAGAAGAGGGTAAAAATACTTTTGTCTGATCGCAGCACGTCTTTTAGTGAGTTGAGAGACGACGAATTCGAATTCTGACCTTGCAATTTTGACAGATGTCAGTGTGCAATCTCAACAGACTCAATAAAGAGTTACAGGGTAAAGGAAAAGACAATCGCTGATTTGTACGAGTCCATTAATGGATTCAAAGACACGTTGAATCTTTTTACAATGCAACTAGATAAATAAAAACGATTTTACGCATTTTCCTTATTCAGAGAGATATCAAACAGATCCGATACATGTCAATTGTTAAAAACTTACATACTGAAGGTTCAATCGATTTTGACAATCGATTTCATAGATTTTAATGACCTTATTCATTTGATAGGATTTATGAGAAATCCTGTAGAAGCAAATGTTGAAATCTGTGCAGGTCAATTCGAAAAATTTGGAGTGAAATAGAGCTGTTGGTGAGCTGCAATTGATTGCGCTGAGAAATAGTGGTGTTGTTCAAGAATGCGTTAGAGGTGCAACAACTATGGTTGATATGTTACCTACCTCTACTTAATCATCACAAAACAAAAAAAATATTTTTTTCAGAAGGATTATTAATGAAACATAAATAGGCCTATAGGCGCTAGTCAACTCTAACTAATAACGGTACCTATGTATAAACAATATAATAGGCATACAGGGGTTCTTTGGTCATATATTCAGTCGATTGGCCGGTAGTATATTCATTAGAAAAATGCCAGGAAATGTGGCCCGCCGAATTTTTGAGTTGAGAACCCCTGAACTAGTGGATTGGTTATCGCACAGCGAGCTTTTTTTGGTTGCTTATTGCACTCCTCGAAATCATGGCTGTATGCAATGTGTGAATGCCATTGTGTAGGAATGGAATGAATCGCGGTGTTTACATCATCAACACGAGTTGAAAGTGACGTCTGTTTGCGGATGAGAATGCAAATGTATGAAGTCAAGTCTTGGTCATGTCACACAAACTCAGTAAACAAAACATGGATCGGGCGCTTAAGATTTTGTGGTAATTAATGTGACTTCTTTTAGTTTGCTCTCTATAGTCGGGATAAAGTTGTTTCAATTGTAATCAGCACACACAAGAAGATATAAAGATTTCAAGATTCTTAATTAATGCGGGAGAATTTTAAAGAAAGTTCTCATAGTGATGAAAAATAGAATTCGGATACAATTGCACATGAATAGGTGAAAAAGTAATTAACACCAAAGGAAACGTGGGAGACTTTCTCGCTCCTCCAAAATTGATGACATGGTGAAGTGGTATTAAGTATATTGCTTGTCCGCCAGAAGGAAAAGCGGTTTCCTTCTGCGATTATTATGATAATTTATAATAAATTTATGCTAACTATAGTAATGAAAGCGATAAATTCTTAGACGAAGTGTAGATACTTCTATGAAAAGTTATAAAAAATTACCCAAAGTTAAAAAGTATAAATGTCATAATAAAATCCTTTAAACATGAAGTAAGGAAAGATGAAGTTCTGGGAGATGATGAAAACCATAATACATATGAATTCACATTAATAAGTTAGTAGTTAGATAACTGACACCAAAGGAAACGTATGTGACTTTATCGCTCCTAGAAAATTGATCACATAGTGAAAGTGGAAGAAATTAATCGATGTTGTAAAAAGAAAGCGGTCAGAACCCTAATGTAGCGATAAAATGGAGAGAAAAAACATGGAGTCCTTTAAACATGAAGTAAGGAAAGATGAAGTTCTGGGAGTGATGAAAACCATAATACATATGAAATCACATAAATAAGTGAGAAGATAGATAACTGACACCAAAGGAAACGTATGAGACTTTATCGCTCCTAGAAAATTGATCACATAGTGAAGTAGAAGAAATTATCGATGTTGTAAAAGAAAGCAGTCAGCCCTAATGTAGCGATAAAATGGAGCAAAAACATGGAACATGCACACTTCTGTCAAACATTTCTAACTGCTTGCGTCTTACAATCTTTAAATTTCTCATACTCCAGACTATTAATCATGAAGTAGTTAGAGATAATGGAAAAGCAAGGAAACTAGACACTTCAATGAAAATCTAAGTGTTTGATTCGAATCATCTTCTCTCAATTCTCGGACTGTAGACTCCCAATTAATTATCCACATTTCGCTGTCAGTTCCATATTAGAGAAATAATTACTCCGGGTTTCTATTCCACAGCGGTATGACGCATGCTCCTCATAAAAACGTTCCATAAAACATCCCATAAAATCACACTTAGAAATTACAATAAAATCGAAGTGATATAAAACGAACAATCAATAACGTTGTATGTTTGACGGTTAGTCCTCAATGTGTGGAGATCATCTAACATAAATGCAAGGCACTAAGATACAACACAGTGAAATTCTGACTACATATTTAACTTCTCATCTTCTCTTGAATGTGTCTGCCAACTACACGAGAGAAATGTCCAGTTCGTGTTTCAATGCCAGAGCGGTCTGAAGCGTGCTGCACGTGTGCTACACATGTGCTCACACATGGCTCACACAAGAAAAAGGGAAGATTTGTGTGACACCGTGCACAGAAAGCAGTGCCGATAAGTTAGTTATCGCACTGGAAGCCAGTCTCGCGCTACGCGCTCGACTGTTGCTCCCAGTGCAATAACTATTACTTATTGACAACCATGCAGAAATTGTCTCAACGTTGAAAGAGATCAGTAAGTCAATGAATTTGGAGGGCGATCTATCATCGAGAGCCATCGGATTGCGAAAATTTTTGTGTCGACCTAATTTCATGTTCATAGCTGTTGTTATGAAGCGCATACTGGGGATTTTGATGCCAATCGACAAAGCATTGCAAAGTCATGCATGTGATCTGCGAAAAGCCATGGAATTAATCTCACAGGTCAAAGAAATGCTCAATGAAATGAAAAGTGAGAGAAGTATTCAGTGATATATTGACAGAAAGTAATGCTTTCATAAAGGATCAAAAAAGTGACCATACCATCTCGCAAGAGAAGTACCCTTCTGAGAGACAGTGTTGTTTCTTGCGGCTGTCAGTGGCCATCAATCTGATATAGACAGCATAAACACCAAGCAGTGTACTTCGAAATCATCGACCCTTGTCACACAGGATACTTTATCGACGCTTTTGAGAAGAAAAGGATTGGTTGTACAAGGCTTTGCAAGTAAGTTTCTCTTCTGCTCAAACACTACATAGGAAAATAAAATGTCGTCAACAGGTTTTGCATGTGGAACAATAATAAATATATAATTAGCATTAACATCTATTTTCATAAAGTCAAATAATAATCTTGCTTTTAGGCCTATTTGTTATCGTCATTATACT
This sequence comes from Prostheceraeus crozeri, assembly GCA_907163375.1. Lineage (NCBI taxonomy): Eukaryota > Metazoa > Platyhelminthes > Polycladida > Euryleptidae > Prostheceraeus > Prostheceraeus crozeri. The sequence continues at coordinate 7,777 of CAJQUW010000603.1, read as the reverse complement.
AGACAAATCATTGTCTATCTCTATTGACATATCTAGATTCCTTTTATGAAATATTTTCTAGACTTCATTTACCAAATCGAAACTATTTTGGTGATAAGATCATCAAATAACAAGCAAAATCCATCATCAAATGTCCATTTAGCTGGAGAATTCCATATGCAAGCCGTGTGTTTTAATTCTTTACTATCGAATATTAAATTTCCTAAACTTAATAGGTGCTGTAATAGTTAGCTACTGAATAAATTGAGTAGTAGTTGCTTTTTTTATTTTCTGTAGGGAACTATACCAGATGGAGACGAATTTTTAATCAATACTACGATTGACCCGCTCACGCCGACCTGGGAAATTACGATTCCCAGATGAAGGGAATTAGATTTGGTGAGACGCTATCTCAAGAAGAAAATCTACGGAGGAGGCCTACTTCCACACTTCTCGATGTTTTGCATAATCAAAGAGAGGCCTTCCAGTGCACATACGATTTATTTGCGGTGGTGTCAACAATGGCCTGTTCCACTGCTGTCTGTGAGGCGTCGTTTTTGGCACTTATCCGCATTGATCGGCCACAACGACGAAGCATGGCGCATCGGAGTTCGACGAGCCAGTTTGCGCTTTTTGACTTTTGAGAAAGATAGGGTGGAAAATGTTGACGTTCAGTCTGTCTTGAAGACATTTAGCAATGTTCACAAACGCTTACAACTTTTTTGAATTACATTTGAATACTTAATCTGTGCATGTTTTAATTTAGCTAACTTGCGATTACAATAGAAAGTACGAAAATACCGATATGTGAAGCACAGGAATGTCAAATATGCATGATTAGGTATATTGGTTATTTGCTTCATTGAATATAAAAATCACAAACGCTTGCCCCTCCAGTCAAAAGCTGAGCCCCCCCCCTGTAAATCCATTCTGACGACGGGCCTGCGCGTGATCAAAGATTTCTGAAAGCGCTTCTTAACTATCGGCAGACAGATGTTTATTAATCAGTTGCCTCGTCGTCTTTGCACGGACTCATTGTGCATAACTTAAGAGTGCTGCATTTATGCAAGATATTCATTACTCGCTGTCTATCTCTCTGCATGCAATGTGTTGTCTATCCCTTTGGAGCTATTTTTAAGATTTATTTACAGGTAACTGTTGTTGCGATGGAGGGAGCAACAAATGATCAATTAGAGTGCGCCTTTAATTGCTCCCTATTTAGACAATCGCAAGCCAAAGACAGTCGGACAAGACATCAATAGTTCAGACGTGTCTTCCATCTTTGAAAGGTTCATCTTAATGTTATACATCAGGGCACAGAATCAAATGATTTCTTTGTTTCAAACTCATTCATTTTTTACCTGATTGTTGAAATGTAGATTCCAGGCAAAGTTTTAGGAAATACATATAGGCTAATTGCTGTAAATTCAATTTCAGGCACATGCAGTAATTGATGCATCTGTAGTTAAAATAGTAAGTCCATAGTCAAGTCATTAAAGTCATCGATTCGATCAACGAAATATCTCTTTATCTACTTCGCATTTACTAAATCACTCTATAGAACTTGTCCTTTAACTCTTTGATGTAAAGGTTGTCAATCCTTCAAGAAGATCAGTGCCATCACATTACATCGAAAAAATAATATTTATAGTAACAAAATAAATTTGGATTCGAGTCCAGCCCTGCGAAATCTTCTTCAAACGATCGCCTGACTCAGTATATTTTGTCATCTGTATATTTTGATTTGTCATTTTCATAAAAAGCTGTTGATTTTTGAAATTCATTTATATCGTCGCAGTAATCAGTGCATGCCGGAATTTTTATTCAGTAGATGTTATTTATATTTGTCTTAAAAGTTTACATTATTATGGCAATATTGTGCTACATAGGATTTATTGTGCGAGCATAGAACTATAGGTAAATGTCTCTTAACGCATGAGAATAAGCTACAGATAAATTCGTCCTGCGAGCATGATTGCTAGACAGCGATAATTTGGGTGAATCACCTAAAATGAATTTTTTTACCTAAATTCGGGATATTTTTTTTAAAAACACCTAAATCACCTGTGTATTGTCATTATGACAAAAGTTTGCTATTTGATTAACTCATATACATGTACTGACATTGGAACACATTGAGAAAATCGTGGCAACGGAGACATTGATGAGTGATTGAGTAATGATTGAAGTCATTGATGAAATACGACGAGCAATTTTGATCTGCTTGACACATACACAATTGTACAATTGAATTGTCAATATACATTTTGAAGTATATATGCTTAGCTGTTAATGTCTGATTTGTGCAGTTGTTATAGTTGAAATAAAATCGTTCCGAATCGCGATTAAATCTAGGACTAGCGTGTCATTTTCTTTTCCATAAATAATTTTTTAAACTTATTTAGATAATTGTCATGGTATTTTTTTACAAATTAGTTACCGAAAAAAAGCACCATTCATGAAGATATACAAAAAATGCCATTGCTCTCGATGAATCTAGATATTTTGATGGATTTTTGATTCACCTAAATAAACAGCCTAAATTTGTTAAATCATTCACCTATAAAAAACATAAAATGACAAATTTATTCAGCCAAGACGTCGGTGTCTAATGATTACATAAATTATTCGCATAAATTGATTGAGATTGATATTTTTCAAGCAATTTCACGCTGAACGTTTCCATTAAATCCAGTCAGTACAGCATTTTAATATCGTGTACCGTGTTACCGCATTCAGATAAGCAGAATTTCACACCAAGAATTGTAGTTGTTTTAACATTGTGAAATGTCCACTTCTCTATTATAGAATGCTTCAAAAAAAGCAACGTCACAACAGATGTCAAGATTAATCCAAGAAATTGGATTTACATGTAATTTCATGATGCAAAACAGCAGCAGTGCGTCGGATTGACAGCTTCACTCACGGTAAATGATTCACAGATGACTTTATCTTCATTACAATCAGTTGCGTAGATAATTTGCCAATTTCAAAATAAATTTATGAAACAGGAGTTGCAGTTATTGACACTGTCAGTATGACCGCTGACAGTGAATTTGTCTTCTTTAATTACCATCAAAATCAGAGATTATTTCGCTGTAGCATTTTAGCTTATTTTGTAGTGATGACAACTTAGGTGCAACAAAGTTAACTGCGTAATTGAAGCAGTTGTGACGATTGATAATTTTGAATAAGAATAGCGTTGAGAACATCAGGTAAAATTCATTAACTTCAGTTTTCTTCAATAAATTTCGCCTGATGCTCTTAACGCTATTCTTATTCAAAGTATGATGGAGAATACTAGCATTATGCTAATTGCGCTGCGGAGAAATAAACACTATCTATTGTCATGCTTATACGCTAAAGTCTTCAATGCCCATTATCACACGATGGCATTAATATAGTTATGAATTATTGCAAACGAATGGTCTTTGCGGCCATGGTGACCCCGGTCGCAAATATTTCATAAAATCTCTTACAACCCACGTGTTACCCGATCCTTAGACTTAATCTAAGTATAAGAGATTACTGAAAGTTGCGAAAATGCATTTTCAATCTTAGTTTTCAATTTGATCAGACTCGATTTCCATGCACTCAAAGAAGATGATGTTTAGTTATGATACTTCTCTGAGATCTGCATTGTGCAGCTAAATAGTGGATACAAGGACACAGAGAATAGAATAGAATAGAATAGAATATGTTTATTTTGTCAAATGAAAATCAGAAATACAGAAATCAAAGTAAATACAAGTTAAATGTTGGGCCTCTTCGTCAAGTCTGTGAGACCATTATAGACTAGGGTAGACATAACCGTGAAACAGTTCTGTCGGCGATTTGTTTTGCAAAAAGGCACAGAAACGCGACAATTCATTCGGTGGGAAACAATCGGAAAAAGAGGATGACATTCATTTTGGCACTTTTCAAACATTTTTCTGAAACATTATTGCGGCGCATTAAGTGGAAGAAAGTTACATTATATTGTTCTTACAAGGACACAATTTGAAACATATGATTTTTCTGGCACGTCTGAACAATGAGCTAATCACATTTTGCACATCACTTGAAATATCCCGAATAAAGTAGTACAATATTGAAGCATGCTGCCGACAGTGGTGTGAAAAATTAGCCACAGCTCATCGTGACTGAAGATTGTCTCTCAGCACTCCTGAGTAAATACAGTCTACGAGAGCAAGAATGCAACAGAAACTTGAAATGAGCACTCCAGTTGAGATTGGAATCCCACACAACACCTTAAAAACCTGAATTCATTCACGATGCTGAACGGAAGGGGAAACATGATTTCAAAATTTTTTCTTAAAAGACACACAATGCTTTTGTTTTTGAGGCGTTGAGTTTCAATGAATTATTTTCTGACCAATTTTTAATGTTGAAAAATTCCTCTACAATGACTGCCACAGATTCGCCACATCGTTGCTAAAAATTGGACACAGTTCGCAAATGTCGTCCTGCATACATGCACAAAAATGTCTTTTTATGTTTAGGATAAATGTCACAACAGTACAACACGAACAAAAAAGGCCCTAAGAGGGAACCTTGAGGAGCTCCACTTTTTCTGGGAAGCATTGAGTAAAATTAAAAGAGTCCTAGAACCTTCACGTACTGGAATCGATCCTTCAGATACGAACACATCAACTGAACAAAGCCCAAGGGAAAGTTAAGATGGAGCAATTTTGAAATCAGAATAGGATAACTAATGCTGTCAAAAGCCTTTGAAAAGTCATAATTGATAAGAAGACAGCCACCAACATCAGCTTCATCAAGATGAGCGGTCAACTTGTCATGAATGGCTATCGAACAGGAAGAAGTATTTGACATAGGTCGATAGGCCAAAATGATATGCGGGTATTTTTCTGATTGATGAAATCACGCTTGTTCCTGAGGATCAAAAATTCCAAGAGTTTGGCGGGAATGCTCAAAAGAGTTATCGGACGAAGTTCATCCAGCGATGCGGGATGGCATTTCGGTATGGGTGTGACAGCACAGATTTTGAACGCTGATGGCACATGTCTCTCACTTATGATGCAGTTGATAAGATGACATAATGGCTGACAAATGAAAGGAGCCGCTAGTTTGTAAAATTTGTTGCTGATGCCATCTGAACCAGTTGATTTTTGTGACTGACAACTTGTCGAGATACAAAAAGACAAATACATCATTCGGCTCCACCAGTGGGCACCAACTGTCGTCCAACATGAAACCCGGATCATCATTCTGAGTACAAAAGCTAACAAAAGTTTCATTGATTGGCATTAGCAGGCTGTGACATTGTCTGGAAAAAATCTAACAACAAGGACACCAGGGATTCGTGGCATTCTTTCCTTTGACATCAGCAAAAACGTTCCACAAGCTCCGGGTTTTCGTCTTTGAGGCGCTGTACCCATGTCCTCTTGCATCGAACGATTTCTTCTTTACACTTGCTCTTGTAGTGATTGTATAATTGGTAGTCTTGTTCGTCGAAATGCTTCCCATCTCTTACTGATTAAGTCTTTCAAAAAAGGCGTCATCCATGGCATTGGTCACGAGAAGTCATGGTGACAACTTTTGGCAAGGTATAGAAGAATTAGACACTTTACAAATGACGAATAGAATTGCTCACATTTACTGTCAATGTCATTTTCACGATATAGCTCATAGGAAAGAACACACACTCAATTGACGTAGGAATTCAGCTACATTGCCTGCAGCGTCTCAGATCATACACTACTCGAAGATGATGACTCGGATCACGATCTTGGCAGATAAATTGGGCTTCATGAACACCTGGCAGTGAGATCCACGGCGCATTGAAGTCAGTGGTGGACCAATATCTGCATCAGGATAGACACTGTCCAAAGAGCGACTGACCATAAATCGATCCAAAAGCGTGGCCATTCCGCGAGTGGGTGAAAGCACTTTATCCACCAGATCATGGATCTCTTTAGAAAATTCACAGCTGAAACGATTGAAATCTCCACCAATAATGATTTGCAAATCCCGGTGTCATTATTATATTACACTGATCCAAAGCATCAGAAATTGAGTCAGATAGTTTGGGATCTTGAAAAGCTGTAAGATTTGGTGGTATATAAATTGCAGCAAGAAGATAGTCAGAGTTGTTATAGTGAATAACGGGCAAAGAATGGATTCAGAATATTCATTTACACATGAAAAGGAAAGGCGTGTCATCCGAAGTGATGAACTTATCCAAACAGCAACACCACCACCCATTCGGCCAGTCCGGTCACAACGCAAAAGTTGATAATTACTTATTGCAAATTGTGCACTATCATGGGAATCATTCAACCAAGGACTCAGTTATTATGACTATGTGAGGATGAAGGAAGGTTCCACTGAAAGTCTGAGCTCATCAATCTTACCAAGGAGTGGCTATTGAACGAGCATTAGTCATCAAACAGAGTGGGAGCAGTGGGCATGTCAGGATTGAATTCGGTGAACAAAAATTTTGCCTCGTCGAATAACGACGTCTTCTCCAGCTTCTTTGCGTCTCATTGCACTCAAAACGAAGCAGCTTCTCCTCCTTTTTCCTCTGCTGCTGAGGAGTTAAAAAAATCAGTTTTAATGAAAACACGATCGAAATTTGCTTGTTTCAAACTCATTCCTCCTGAGATTCGGAGCTGACTTCAGTATCAAATCCCTATCATCCGATTGACTCACAAATGACTTTTAAAGGGCCTTGGTCTTGAGCCACGAATTGCCCAAGCGAAAGCAACCGCTTAGGATCTATACCCGAAATAAAAACCGATGGCAGAAATCAGTTTCAAGAAACAGTCTCAGAGTCATCATTGGAATCGTTGCGATGATTGTGGGGTTTTCGGTTCTGGGTAAGACCAAACAAAAACAACCAAATTCTTTCCTTCCTCATCTCCTCGAGATTCGAGCTCCTTAAAATGACGTCGTTCTTTATCTCAGAAGTTGTACATAAGAAATTTCTTGTGACCAATTAAATTCATTTTGTTTACAAAATCTTTTTTTCAATATCAGCAATGAGTTTCATTTCTTGATTTTCCATTAATGCATTTCAGAGCCCAACGGCTTTAATAGCTTGATGATCACCAAACGCGTGGGAAGGTAAATCACGTTTCTTGTTTGATTTCATCAATGGCTGCATTTCTCAATACAGTAGAGTAGCTGAGACTTCGAAAATTATTATTGATTTGGGATGCAGGACATGCGCTCCCCGAACACTTGAAGAAGGCCAAAATTTTATCATCCAGCATCGAATTTTCAGAGGCCTTTCAGAGCCGCTTACTATCTAAATCCTCCTTTCACAAAAATAATATGATGACAAAAAAGAATCGATAGATTTGAACCCAAGACCAAATTAAGAGTATTCTAAATCTGCAGACGAGATTAAAGGCCACAACGAACTTGACCACCCACGGAGTTGCCAAAAAAGCTTCCAGACTTCCCAACCAAATCCGATAATGCAGAAAACGCTGTGCAAGAGTGGTCAACGTCACGGCTTTTGCCAAATAATGGCAACAGCACGCAGGCCACGGAATAACCACTCACAAACCAGCGAAGGCCAAATAGCATCTGAGTAGACTGTTTTCTGACGATAGCAGGCCGTAGGCACGAAGTAAATCCAAGAATGAATGCGGGAATATCACAGCGATGGATGTAAGGATCCGAACGATGTTAAAAAAAAATTAATTGGTGCAACTGTTGTTGTAGACACTCAAACAACAGAGATTATTCGATGTTTTCACAAAATGGTTTGCACGAGCGACGCTGACCCAGCACAGAGAAGAGCTAATAACAAATGTCTGAACCAACA
>CAJQUW010000601.1:0-297171 GCA_907163375.1 Prostheceraeus crozeri | reverse complement strand
TAATGTTTAAAATCCAGGGTGGCCGGCACGGTAAACCACCAGAGTTTTTTAAACTTTTTATTACTCCTCAAAAAATTCCTTCTGATCGTCATGAAATTTCGACTCCATACTAGTTTGGAGTATAGGATTTGTGATGATTTATACCTGTGTTGTACTGAGAATTGTCAGAAAATTCTGATTCTTATTTGGGGAAAATCCGAATGATATGTAGTAAAATATTGGCACTGCCAACATGCATCTATAACATGTAAAATTTAATGATAATCCTTCTTCCCTTTTATTTCCCCCACGTCTTTATCAATATTGACCAAAACGAATTAATGGTAAATGGTCATATGAAACATTTATTAATTGAAATATATAAGAAAAAAGTGGGGGTTTTAGTAGTCATCGAACCCCCCTCCCAAATGTCCTCCTCCATTTATCGAGTAGGACGTATTCGAGTCGTCTTTTGATAGGCCAGAGCAGTTTCTCGACACATTCTCAGTGTGTCACTTTCTTGAAAATGCTTGTATGATGCGGTCTTCAGGTTTTGCATTGGTATGTTTGGCCGTGTATGGTAAACCTTGGACTTGACAAAACCACCACAAGAAGAAATCGCAACAGGCGTCAGGTCAGGTGAACGCGCGTAGGCCAGGGCATGTTAGGAGATCCACGTCCCTTCCATCTGTTAGGCAATCTTCTTGTTTCAAACACTCACGCACAGGAAGTCCCCAGTGTGGATGGTGCACACATCCTGCATGAATATGATGCTCCTGCCTTCTTCTTGTCCGGACTGTCACCGCTGCGTAATAAAATTCCTCCATGTTAACAATCTTGATGATACCCGATCCTTGTTGACGGAAGTGGGGGGTGTCAAAGAAAGAAACGGTCTGTAGTAGATAACCTGATTGGCTGATTGACCGCCCAGACGGTTGGTTCGCATGCCGAGTGCATAGACTCTTGCTTTGACCCAGTGAGGGATTCTGGTTGGTCCCAAAATTACTGGGACCAACTGTGGCGATTCACATTACTCATCCAGATGGAAGTGAGTTTCATCGGGACCAGGTTATTTCCATCCTAAACTGGCTCGGGTTGGCTTGGTATGCGCTGTAGCTATGTTCTGCGAACTCCGATTCGGGTTTTCCACGATTATTCTTTCGGTGCAATCGCTTGCACCACCTTGGTCCTTGTGCAGATGTCATCCATAGTCATGGAGGTAGGATGCGCTGGACGAGTGCGGGCGCGACTCACTTTGAAGTGGCATTAGATTGCACGATGGGTAGGATGTGTTTGGGTTCCTCCTCGAAGTGACTGCACAACTCGTTTCCACATTTTTGTCCCTCCGTTCGTTCAGAAGAGGACGGTCCCGCTTGACACGTCACCACTTATACCATCTGGTCAAACAGGTTTGTGTGCCACCGCTTTATGCTACAGGCATTCCGGTGCTCTTCGCGTTCTTGCCATGCTCTGAATGATAAAAGCCTTTGTACCTCCACTGGGACATCTTGAGCCATTCGTACCAAGCCGCGCATTTTGGTCGTTCTGCAACCGAATAATCATCCATTCTTCTATGCTCGATTCTTTTCAGATATTGATTTAATCGTTGAATGGTATTTTATATGGCATGGAAGTAACTGAACAATATTCACTTCAAGACTGCGCACAATTCGCTGTGCAGAATACGATTCATGTTAAGTTAATTAACTTGATCTAGATTTTCGATGTCAACAAAATGAGTACATGTCATTCGGTCAATAGAATCAGAATTTTCTGACAATTCTCAGTACAACAGGTATAATCATCATAAATCCTATACTCCAAACTAGTATGAGTCGAAATTTCATGACGATCGGATGAATATTTGAGGAGTAATAAAAGTTTAAAATTTGGCGGTTTACGTGCGCCACCCTGTATATTTCACGTCTGTAAAATGTATAATTGAAACATATCTGTAAGGAGAATGAATTTATTTTCTATTCTATTCTTAATCTCCTGTGTTCCTGCTCACATTGCAATAATAAGCACATTTTTAATCGGCGCTGACCATTTGTAGCCAAAATATTGACGCGTTTGACCTAGTTGACAGAGACCTGAGTCAACTTTCTATTGTTACAAGTAACTTGAGCGCTTATTCACTCATCCTGAAGATAACAAAAATGCTTGAGTCGCTGCAATGCTCAAATTATTGATGAGTGAGAGAATTTTGTTAATTTATTGTGATCAGATCACAATCAGAGTGAAAAAATTCATGGCAACAAAGAAATATGTCAACTCTCATTTGAAGTAGCATTGAAGAAGAAAAGCTTTTTCAAATGTTTCTTGAAAATGTGATTCCTCGTGATATTCACACTGAAAGTTTCTGGAAGGGAATTCCAGAACTTAGGACCCTAGACTGTATTTTATGTTTGAGTCATATGACGTTAGCACGGCTGATAGAGAAAAGGAGTTTGGTGCAAAACGAAGTAAAAAAGTTGATTTAGAACCAAGGAATTCGATTTGATCCTACTAAGTAGGTGTATTAGGGCCTACTTGAACTGAATCCTTTTACAAGTTAGTAGCTTGCAATTTAGAGCATGAATAACATGAGATGTAGGCTCACGACGAAAATTTTTCACTAAGCGAGCACTTGAAATCTGCATTTATTGAAGTCTTTGAAGGAAGTGCAAAGACTCAAAATTTAATTGCAATTGAATTTGCCGCAATTAAAGCGATATGCTACTGTCTTTTCTGTGAGAATATGACATAGGCCACTCAGTGATCATGTCGATGAAAATCAAAATTAGGCCTATTTAGGAAAAATTGAATTGCAATCGGTAGACACATTCTCGTCCATGTCCTATTATAACATGTATGGACTGTGCATAACAGGTATTGCTTGTACCGAGAACTCGCGTAAAGAGCGCGCATGACGAAAAGTCCCAACCCAATGAAAATTCATTTAAGTCATATCACACGAAATCAGCAGCCTCGGTCGAGTTCGCGTTATCGGCACTCCTTGCTACCGAGATTACTTTTTCGCGTTATAAATCGTTAAGAAGAAGTACTTTGGTCATACTCAGCAGATTTTGTTCTGTGCATGTGATCAGTCCATGGGTGGCACTGTCTTTGGGGAAGCATCCTCTAGCAAAACGAATAGACTATGGAATAGGCCTATAACTGCAGCAGCAACAAATCATCATGCAAATGCCATGAACATCCGACGCATAAGGATGCGACACGAAATGGGGCAAACAATTACGCACAGCTTGTGGTTGGAAAGTTTCATAACAATGATGCATCATGTGAGTTGTTAGCCAGGCCCTAGGCCTACAAGAAAAAGTGTGACGTGCGGTGAGGTCGCTATACGATAGCGTTGTAAATGATATCGGTAATTATTGCCCCACTACACCATCGGTAATAATTAACGGTAATGTTTGAAGCTTCGATTTCATTTCAATGTGAATTAATCATTCATTCACATAAATTTTCCCTAAGTTAACTCGTATTCTGGTTATAGCAAACTGTGTTGTTTTTATTTTGCCTTTAGGTCTACTTGTATTTGAAATCGCCTCATTAAATCTTAATAACGCTCTAAAATTTCTAGTATCAATTAGAAAGGTTGTTATATCGACAACTCAATAGATTAATCAAGTCAATTATATTTATGTTCATCCCTTCTGTAGATTATTTTAAACGTATGCATATCTCTTATGATTGCCAAAATGGAGTGATTTAGGCTAAGTAATTTTAAATACAGAGGCTTCGCTAACAATTTTCATCTTTTGTAAGAAGTATATCAGAGCAGATCCCTCTATCATGCTATGCTAGAACTAGCACTATTTTTAATGTATAATTTTCAATTTACTATAAATAACTTTATTTATTGGTATAGCCTACCAATGCTAATTGTTTGCTTGCATGTAACTCTAAAAAGATTTGTTCGGATCATCTTAATTGTTAGGAAGCATGGCCTTATTTTCCGCCCAATCAAATTTCGCTTTTGGAAAAGTGATGGACATCCTGCCCCTGCTGCTGAATTTGATACTCAGCGAAAGTTGACTGTGGTTGCAACAAAGAGACGTCATTCTAGCTATATTTTTTCTTTAATTTGCTTCTTTCAATTTCAAATTACATCCATATGATAGAAATGATAATAATCAAAATCCTCTGATGTGTATTAAATGATCATTGATTATGCTGATATCAATGTAGGACTTGCTTCAAACTGTCAAAAAATATCCTTATTTTAAACAGGTTTCCTGAGGTGATGTAGTCTAATAACACGGTTCCGCACTGCATCTACAATGGTGATAAGTTCATTTTATCATATAAATACATTCCTAAGCTTCCTAAAATTGAAGACGCTTCACAGTGAACCAGGAATGGCATCATTTATTATTTTTGTGGTTGCAGCTGAGTTAGGCAATGACATGATCATGCTAAATCATCGAAAAAGCACGCAGTTTGTTTGCAATTGATTAGTTGAAGCGGATTCAAACTAGCGTAGGCATCATTTTTCAATCATGTGCATGCATAGGCCAAATAGAACATTTTTACAATCAGAATTGCCGTTAATTTGTTAGTGGATTTACTTGAAGGATTCCGCCATTTATCGGTGGACAGCTAAACCATAAAAGGACCTTGTTGGAAGAGATGATCTGAAGGAATCAATTTCATAAGCGTAAAACAACCTTGCACCTCGATTAGAGACTATTTTGAAATTCCTAGCGCGATTAGTCTAAAACATTCAGTCTGATCTATATACACGCATTATCTATGCAGCGTGTCACTTATTGTATCCACCATAAACTTGAATATCGGCACAGACAATTTTTTTCCTGTTTTTCATGTCAATAAGGAATAAAAATTTAATGAAAATAGACTTTAGTTAGGCCAAACAAAAATGATAAAAACTGCTTATGCATAAGCAATATGCTTAACGCTCTAATACTTGAACAACAGGCCAGTTTGTACGTGTATGATAAAACATCATTCGCAACCATTCTTAGATCACAAATCCAATTCAAATTCGCTGATTTGATCAATTGTAGGTTTTATCAGAACCTTTCTGAAGTGTTATGAAGCCTATTCCTTATCAGTTTTCGCATTGGTGTTTCAGAGTTTGTGCTTGTGAGAACATATTTGTAAATATCCCATTTTTGCCTACTGCCTAAAGCTAATGTAATCTTGTGAACATCGAGGAACATTTTAGCGTCTGAATCTAATTGCTCCAAGTAATTGAAATCCAGTATGAGTTCCAGCAAGCCTATCGAGAAAGCTATGATTACAAAATTTGCGCATGAGTTATCCATTGCCGGTCCCCCTGGCTCCACTCATACCGCTAACACGGTTTACCGCACATGTTGACTGCTGATATGAAGGATTCATTGAGATCTCGGACAAAATGCATAGAAAAACTCCTGCGAAATATCAAAAACTGTTCTATTTGTAAAATTTTTGTTTTAAATTACCAAAATTAGGAAAATCAAAGACTCTCAAGAACTGTAAATTTTTTGAAAAATGACCGGTAATTCTTACAAGTTATTTTTGATTAAAAGACTAGTGGTAAATTTACAACACTATTACACGACCCAAAACATCGGTACATTGTTTGCAGCTTACTCAAGAAATTGTAATTCATTATGAGAAAGTTACATTTGATCTTTTGATTATTGTAGAATGAGATCATGAGTTATGTCAATCAGCTACCTTGATCATTTCGGCCAGAGTAAATGTTCATGGGCTGCATTTGTCACTCAATTTGCGTACAAACATAAGTCTGGAGTCACATGCGTCCAAATCGTTTTACATGACTGCATGCTTTACAAAGTGTCTAGAAGATTCTTTGCTATGTGAGCCCACTTTGTTGATCTTTGATTTTCAAAAGCGTTTGATTGCATCTCGCATTTCAGACTGTTGAAAAAAGTGTTAATTTTAACTTTCCGCATGTGTTTATTTTGTAGTTATTGTCGTATGTAGAGAAAAGTTATCAAGCTGTTAATTATTAAGATTATAATGGGTAGGGGAAGCTGTGAAGGTATAAAGGAAATTTTTTACAAAATGCTCCACAAATAATTTTTTTAATACAATGATATGTAATTTTGTTTGCGCACAGACTGAAGTAGGCCCACTGTGTGGGAAATATAGCTCTCAGGCATGGACTTCTGCAATTTACACAAATTGCTAGGATCATCGAAATGTCCCAATGCTCCTCAGCTGTAGTGGGACAATAGCCTACATGACGTGGTCTTGGACAATGTCAAACAGGATGGTGTTGGCTATAGCCAAATAGTCAATGTCCTGATTTTGCATCATATTTTAGATTCAAGGTTTCAGCACTTAATAATTCTAGGGCATGTCTTTCTGTGATGTCGGATTTAGCTGTATGATTGCAAAATGTCATGATACATAGATTTATGATTGATGTTCACATCCTCACAAATGCATACCAAACACATCCTCACAAATGCATACCGAACACTTGAATTTTTATAAGACTTAAGAAACAAAGTGCTCATGCCTTGAAATTTAAATCTTGAATGACTAGCAGCTTGAAGAGTGAAGAATAATTAATAAAGCACTGACATGTTTGCCATTAGCTTGCCAACCTGGTTGTATAAGCAAATATAATCCAGCAGAAAAAGAATTTCTTCGAATGTTGATTAGTCAAATTGTGTGTTAGCTAATGCTAAGTAAACAGGAACACTCAGAAAATCAAATATATCTCAATCCAATAAATGAAACCAAAGACTGTATCATATCAATGCAACAAAAGAAAAATTACTTGGATAATTTTTTCTTCTGTTGCTTGTTGTTCAACTCTTTGAGTGGTTGATAGCCATCAAAGGAGGGAACTACGTCGATATCATTATCGTTCATCTGACAGTTGGTGTAGTGACGATGTCTCGAGGACAATGTACAATGTGAGTGACAGACTGCCTTTGATAAATATTCTTCTACATCCTCCACACTTTTCTCCGCAGATATTTGATCCTGTTAATCGCTTTCTCAGCATTTATGAGGACACATGGATCCGTTGGAATAACTTACCCATATATGAAATCAGCCCATGTTGGGCGCGGCGTCGATCTTAAAACTGGCACAGTTCGTCACACGATGTTAATAAATAATTTCAAGAAGGAAGTAAGTAAGCTTTTAGACTGGAAGTAGCTTTAATATTCTGACTGTATTGACCACAGAAATAGATTTTCTTGTCTGCATATTTCGGTCTAGAGATCACTTTCCTAAATACGTATGGTCACGACCAGAACCAGTCTCGAGGGGCAAGAAGATCAATTTTCCAAGCCTGAATTCTGACAAACCAGAAGATTGACACCACACAAAGCGCACACAGTCAATAAATTCAGATAGTGAAGAGTAGACCAGTGTCAACAATATTTCCATTTGACAAATTTATCCTGGAGGAAAATTGAGTCAAAAATACATATTTTTCACCTGACAGGCCTGCCTACAATATGACCGTTGAGGTTCGCGTGTTCTCTATACGAGCTACTTCTGCAATGCGCATGCTTTGCCAATCACACATGCCAAAGAGAGACGAATCTCTATGTCATTTTGTGAAATTCTATGTGTTTTATTGCTCTCTATCACATAGTTAGAAGGTTTAAGCGCATCACTTTGCCAGAGGTGCAAACTGATTCAAAACGATGACACATGCAGGAACTTACAAGTGGGCAAAAAGAAATGTGTAATGTCCCAGTGGGGAAAAATTGTCGTGCGTCGCTTGAGGATTGCTATGAATTCCTTCAAAATGCTCCGATCGCCACGATTCCTTCAGATTCGAAGAATTCAGATCATTCCGTAAACGTTTTCTCGATAATGTTGGACCTTCTGATCATTATTAAAAAAAAGGTGCACGAAAAAAACGTTCACAGACTTCTCTGTTGGGCTTGACATAGACTGTCTCTTTGCTGTGTGATCCTGTTAGTAAAAGTCACTGAAACTTCGCACAATTTTGCGTGTTTGATGTTGAACTGGTCATTATTCGATTGCTATGGTATCATTTCAGCACATTGTGCCACTTCATTAACGCTAGGCCTCAGACACACTGCGAGCTTTTCCAAGCGTTTCCAAGCAAAGCGTTTTGCAGCAAATGTAAAGTCATCATTGCAGAAGTTGTAGACAGTCACACTGCGAGCAAAGCAAACCAGAGCGATAGCTTGCGGACACACGTTTGCTCGGGACGCTCGAGTTTTCTTTTAGTCCGGCAGCCAGAGCGAGTTTCTGCAGGGAACGAGGCCGAAAGTGAGATGATGCACACCCTATGCCTACTACGGATCGGCACGTCTGCCGAGTTCTAGTGAGTTCTTCTTCTTGTCAAGCAGGATCAAAGAAAAACACCTGTAAATCCAATGGGACGCAGATTCCAGTTTTTGGCTAAAATGAAATTTTGTATGTTTCTCTGATTAAACGAAAAGTACTAAGCCCAGAGTCACAATTTTTGGCATGGAATGTCTTCAGGTCATTTCCTTTCATTTTCATGCACCCCTGTCTGTATAGATAAACACATTCAGATTTGGCGAGCCTCTTAATGTCGGCAAACACAAACATTTTGAGCAACCTTATCCACATTCACCCACATTCTCACATACATTACCGATCAGAAGCATGATAATAGCACATGCACATAATAGGAAATGACCTGAAGACATTCCATGCCAAAAATTATGACTCTGGGCTTAGTACTTTTCGTTTAATCAGAGAAAACATACAAAATTTCATTTTAGCCAAAAACTGGAATCTGCGTCCCATTGGATTTACATGTGTTTTTCTTTGATCCTGTTTGACAAGAAGAGGAACTCACTAGAACTCGGCAGACGTGGAGATTCGTAGTATAGGCATGGGGTGTACATCATTCTGTGAAAGTCTCACTTTCGGCCTCGTTCCCTGCAGAAACTCGCTCTGGCTGCCGCACTATTTGCTTTCAGTGTGACTGAGACCTTACATGTTCCAATGTTTCTTTCTAGTCAGATAGAAGAAGAGACGACCTGTCTAATTCTGTGCTTGCTACCATTGCATACAGTGACTGCGGTTTGTGTCCGTTCTATGCTAACCCAAACGGAAATGAATCTATCTCTATGATTCAAACACTGAAGCATATGCCTCCACTGAAGCTCGGTTCTTATAAGCAAAGGAATCAAACGGGCAGAAAGACGAAAGATGATTTGGGTTTGAATTTACATCCTTATTGTTGCATCACATCTTGGGGATGTGATACATTTCTGCGATATTTCATCATTAAAGGCCGCATCACATCACCTACGTGTTACGTGTTGCGCTTCAAACGTCGTGCGAAATACGAAGAGGTACATGCAAGCAAGCAAGCAAGAAGTTAAAGGCCGTATCGCATCACCTATACATATGTGTTGCGTTTTGAACGTCGTGTGAAGCGCAAACATGTACATGTAGTCAAACCATACAAGAAGTTATTGCACTGCAAAGTCATAACAAAAATGGCAATGAATAGTATGATATAGAATTCCTCATCATAGTATTCATGGATCTTCCTGGTCATAGCTGTCACATCCAATCAGATTGTCTCTAGTTGAACTTTTTCAACTTCTGCGTTTTGACAGCTACATTCACATTTCATTCCTCTCATCGCGCTCCATGTTCATGTACGTGTTTAACTGTTACCTTTTGCACTCGAAATCTCACCATAGATATAAAAAGTATATTAACTTATATCTATGACTTTGAACACGCAACACGGAACACGTAGGTGGTGTGAAACGGCCTTAATGCGATCAAATGCGCATCAGCACATGACCTTCTTGCCCCAAAAACCCAATTGCTATCGACAGTCACACGATTACGAAATTTTGAATGAGTCATTTTTTATTATTTTTTTACTTTTGAGTCCAGTTTTGCTGCAAGTAATGAAAGCTTTTCTGTCTTCTATTTTAGAATAAAGAAAATACAGCAATTCGATTTCGTTCAACAAAAACTTGAATTTGGGAAACAGCGACTTCAATTTGGACATTAAACCTAAATATTTCAAGTCAGTTATTCAACGCTTGTTTTTCAACGTTTTGAGACATGTTTTGAAATTCTGTTTAGTACTAAAACTATGGTTTATCTCACATGCTATTTCATCTATATATAAGTGTCTGATATGAGGCATCTATTGTCCAAATTGATGTATTTGTTATCCCTATTGAAGTCGTTTTTGATCATTGAAGTATTTATTGTCCGAAATCTCCCATATACGTACAGTCAAGAGAAATCGAACTCTTTAGAAGTAGCAGCTGGGGCGCCAGCACGAGTTTTTGCAGAGAACGAAGCCGAAATGAAGCATTTAGAATGATTTTCACCCGATGACTGCTAGTGTACCTGCTGAGTTCTATCCGGTTCCTCATCTGGTCAGACCTGTAAAAGAAATCGCATATACACCAAATGGGACTGAGGATTTGGCATAAAATGACATTTGTCTGCGCTTTCTCTGATAAAGTGACAAGTCATAAATTTTGGCACAAATGTTTTCCTTTCGGCTCCGTTCCCTGCAGATGCAGATGCGCGTGATGGCAGGCGCACTATGAAATCATTAAGACTACTGCATCGCAATTTAAGACAACGGAAAACAATAATTTCTTTTTCCTTATGAAGCATACCCTCGATGACATTGTCGTTCTAAATTCTTACGTTTTAGACAGTGTCAATAACGAATAGTATTACAAAATATCGTTTTATTCAATCAGAATCTGACGTGCAAGATGTTTTGGATATAAGCGGAAATCTCGGAATATCTGTTTCTGGAAAATTCTCATTCAGTGTATCTGGAGGAATGCAGTACCTGCAACACAGTCAAAAAATGGACAATGAAATAGAATTGCTATTTGGAATCTCAGTGCTTGATGTAAGTTGTTTGGTATCGATTGAAGTTTCAGAATTTGTGTAAAGCTGCTGTGGTGAAACGAGACTTATTCTGATTATCTGTATCACGTAGATTTCTTGTAAGTCTCGTATCACCAAATTGCAAATGAAACCATAAGACCGACTTTTGAATACAATATGCGAGTACAAAATGCGTAACTGTAAATGAATCCATAATTGCATATTAATCATAATCGCAAATACAATTACAACACAAGTCTGTAAATAGTATACAACACAGTCAGCCGGTTATTCAAATTAGGTTTATGTCGATGATTGCCGACTTTCATTCTAGAATTAACTGTTTGTTCAGTTGAAATATGATTGAACATTGTAGAGTATAATGACATAGTTTTTTAGAGCGCAAATATTGCGAATCGTTTCTTGAAATTTATACTTAACTTATTATTCGAGGCGGCTGACAGACACCACAATATTGCTGAAAATTGACGATGATAAAGAAGCTTAATGCCTTGAATAACCGCAACAGCGCATGAGGAAAATTCAATAATTTTTGCTGCTTTTCCTTTGTGTAGGGAATAATGCTCAAAACACAACTATTTGGAAGTACATCAATAAGTTAGGGTAATGAGTCTATTCATTACTGAATTCACGACTGTTTTTGCTTGGGGATCCTGATTGTAGCTTTAGTTCGGTTCTTCGTAATGAGTGCTACGAAGTTTAGTTGACTTCAGTTGTTGCTAAAAACAGCTTTCGTCTCTCCTTGAAATTTATTGACCAGATTAAAATAGTTAATTAAAAGATATGTACAACCCCTAAACGTTTCAAGCGTTCGCTCTTCCTCAGGGGTAATTCGCTAAAACCAGTAAATTTAGTTGATTTGACGGCAGTAAGGGCACGCCGATGCTGATTAAATTCTAATCGCTAGACAATGATTTGCTTATGCATCTAGTTTTAAGCCGTACTCGATTTCTAATATAGCTCCCAGAATCGCATGCTCTGTATTGACTGCAGCGGTTGTCGACCTGGCCCAGCCGACCTTTTCTGAATGCCGGCCCGGCAACGACCTTGGTTCTGACCGGTTCCAACCCTGGTACACAATACTATCCTACTATACTGCTTAGTGCACAAATATCCTATTAGCTTAAAGTACATAAGTTTCATATTAGCAATGTGCTTTTTCTATTACAGCATGGCTTTATCGTGTAAAGTCGCGATGTTTACCAGCTCATCATATTCATCTTGCATGCATATTATGGACTTATATAAATTTGCATATTACTGTCTTTGTAGCAACTATTTCATTTTCTTTAACTCGAGTACTTGTAGCCCTGTACTATGCAACATCTTTTCCGTTTCTAAAACTTATAGTTTCATCACGTTGCTTATGAACTATGAAATGTCTAAATTAGGTTAATTTCTAAAACTGTGACATCGCTTTTTGGCATGCTTGCATATATTATGTTATCGTTTATGTTCCTCTTCCCATGAATTTGGTAAACTGGCATTAATAATCTAAGCCAAGGCGTGGTGCAGTAATGTACGGATTTTATTCCTATGCAAAAAGTAAATTGTTTTTCAATATCAAGATAGTTATAAAAACACCAAACGAATGATCTAAGCATTGTTCATCATGGTGTTGTAATATTGAGACTATCTTTTAAATAACATGATCTATTTGTTTCAGGGCATGCAGGGCGATAGGTTTCAGGAACCTTAGCATGTGAAAGTGATATACTATCATATGGACAAATTAATTTTCAAAATTAATTGTTTTTTATGCTTTGTAAAAAATGATACCTGCCTTTATCTGACCGATTGTCACAGCATCATATAAAAGAAATAGCCCAGAAATGGAGACCAAGAATTGAAATTTTGGTTATTTAGCACAATAGTGCGAATTCTACAACAGCAACGTACCATGAATGGTCCTGAGGTTTAGAATTGTTATACAGGGTCTACATAGATAGGTTCTATAAAACATATGATTATTAACCGGTTAACCAGTAAAATATTCAGACCGGTTAATAGCCGGTTGAGAAATTTTGATCGCTTCCATCCTTGGTAACATGTAAATAGTTTTGCGTCTTTTGTCTGATTTCGTATTGTCATAGCTTTTCTTAAAATATCTAGATTGCTATTTTTGTCGTGAGTCATTATTAATAACATCATTATTTTTTTGCTTTCTCTCTCAGTATTATGAACTCGCAAGTGATATCGAAAACGAGGGACGTCCAGATTGTAAATATCTTTCTCCTCAGTCAAAACAAGTGACACATGTCGTTGGAGGCATAGTACATGGAGCAAGATGCATGATATCCGTTAAATGGAGGTATAATTCTCAAAGTCAAAGAGATAAAATTATGGTAAGATTCATTACTTCAACTGACTGAATGCTCTAAATTCATTGATTAACCATTAAGCAAGCAGGAAAGCCTTTGTGTCAAAGATGTTATGTCATGTTTTCATCTGTGACATAGAGAGCAAATCGTTTCAAAAGTTCTCAAAAACTTTCTCAACTTATTCCAAACTTTGGTTGCAGCATGTTGAGGGGTCTAGTTGGGAGTTTTAGCTGGCTATAAATGATCGCAGAAATAAATTTAGGACTTTTCTGAAGTTACTGGCCAGAATCTCGTGCGAACCGAATATTTCGGCCCTGGCTCAACTTGTGATCATCAATGCAATTTCGGTCCGTCTTGTAAGTAATCAGTTGAATACAGTTGAAAATGATGCTTGAAAATCAATAATAATATTTCAAGATTCTCTCAGGATTTCTTCAAGATCGGTATTGCAGCCTTCATATGCAGTCGCCACTCTCACCAGGTAGACTAGTAGTGAGACATAAAACGTTTGTGTGTACAGTGCACTCCGGATCAACGGGACGGTTTGGAACGAGATCTCTCTTCCGCTTATCCGAAGTTCCCAGTTCTGCAGAATAACAAGTTTCGAGCTCATTTCAGCTTGTATAAATGATATGTGAGCTAAATTTTCGTTCTTTTATTGATAGTAGCGTTTGTACATACCATATCATACCCAATGCCATCCTGTTTTAAGTTTAAAGATAGGGCTTGTCATAGAAAATGAACGGTGTACTCTGAGTCCAGAGCAGCTTGATAAAAAATTTTCTATGAGATCGACAGCAGGTCTACAGCCTTTTTGATGGTATAATCTTTTAATTGAGCTTTTGATCAAATTCAAAGTACTTAGTAATTTCTTTAAGCTAACTGCAGTCTGTTCCATTGAATGCATTTGAAATAAATCACTCGTGTTACAAGCGGTTTGAATTACGTGCTCGTGTTGCGTTGAGTCGTGTTTCGCATCGTGTTCGTGGTGTTTTGGCTGAAAAACTTCATCTCGTGTCGAAGGCGAATTTCCAACGGTTTCAGACCACTAATGCGAACAAAAGCCAGGGTTCGAAGATCCATGAAGAATTACTTACTTTTTGCACTTGAACAGCAGCTGTCTACCAGATTTGTGCTTTTCCCTGATACTGATAAAATCTATGGGAAATTCGCATTTTGCTTTTATAATGCACAGATGACACACAAGGTGTTCAATCATCTATTCAACATGCATAGCATTTTCAAAGCAAACATACAATCACATTTTAGAGCTAAGAGCGTTCAGTATTTACTTCACAGCAATTTCAAGACATTAAGAAATAAGGTACAGAAAAATTAAGATCTTTAAGCATTAGAAAGAAAATGTTTTTTGCGATTAACACTAGAAAAACCATGATGAACCTAGAAAGACCTTGGCTTCGATTTTGACAACATCCTAAAAATTTTGAAATTTTTGTGCCATCATAATGTGTTGTGAAATGTATTGTGAGAGAAAAATAGAGAGAGAGAATCCTTTATTTGCAATTGATGATCAGAAATACAGCTCAATTTCGAAATATGCATCTGCGAAGTCAAGTAAAATCACGTTTGAACACAGATGCAAATGTAATCAACAGGAAAAGATAGACAAGGGAATAGACTGCTAGAAAATTGAAATTAAACCATTGGCTGCAGCACAAAACCGCAGGAAATAAATTTAA
The DNA here is from genome assembly GCA_907163375.1 of Prostheceraeus crozeri. NCBI lineage: Eukaryota > Metazoa > Platyhelminthes > Polycladida > Euryleptidae > Prostheceraeus > Prostheceraeus crozeri. The sequence goes on along the minus strand of CAJQUW010000601.1, from coordinate 282,314 downwards.
ACTCCTACATGCACTGAAGCTGAATGGTGTAGACAATAGTGTCAAGACCTCATAAGTCGTTTTGGAACGAATTGATAAAAATTGAAAAAAGAGATCCTGATGCTCTCTGGGTGGCTCCATTGACCGAGGCAGTGGATAATCAGTGGGATGCCTTTCAGCATCGACATTGGGAACGGTACAATTTTTTGAAGGCGAAGAATTTGAGTTAAATTTGTCTTCCTTAGCATGAATTTTTTGAATGAATTGGTTAGTTGAGTTAGGCATATATTTCGTGTTGATTTGCTTTTTAGTTACTTCGGCCAAATACTTAGGCCAAATACCCACAGTGCCAATGGTATTAACAATAGATCTTGCTCCTTTACTTTCGTCATGAATTTTAGTTGTTCCATATAATTTACCTATTGAGCTACCAGAAAGTGAACGTGCTAATTGGTATTTTCGGCTTCACACATTTGTTGAAAAGTACCTTGAGATTCATTCATCCTTACATACTGGGCGATTATCTAAAATATTTCGGATAGGTTACTTACTTTTTCGAATTTAGAAGTATCCTTTGCAGTAGAATCTATTTTTGCACTATGCTGTTCACTATCTAGTATCACAACACCGCTGCCTCTATCATAATTACAGATTTTATTACTTTTATTTTTACTTAATCTACTGAGAATGCACAGTGCATCTTTTTATTTTCATGACTATTGCATGATGCTGCTGCATCCTTATCAAATTCTTTAGTTATCATTACAAATTCTTGCTTTATGTCCTTCGACATGCTATCACATGCAGCAAGTGATTTTTCAACTTCATATGGTCATTTGTATGCAACTATCTTTCTAGTTAGGACATGGTGTCTCACACCATAGCGTAATGATTCTTTTTCTACCGCTAATTCCTATGTGATTTAATTCATATATTTTCGCTTCAGGAGCTTCCCATCTTTTTTCTACCAAGAGTTTTGTAGTATTTTTAATATGTGCATCCATCACTTGTTTTTAAGAAATGTCAACAATTTAGTGCATACATGTTTTTAAGATAGTGTACGCAAGTTATTTTGCTTAAGCTCAAGTTAGTAATGTTCCGTTTGCGTTGTTTTGAGATCCATTTTATGTGATCATCAATTATTTGACTTTTATATTGCTCTCTACACCTATCAGTTGCTACACTAGACGGGAATTTTATGGAAAGAAATTTTGGCAAAACATTTAGGAATTTACAGTTTTGAAAATTTCCAATGTCTAGGTTCTGTTTTTTTATTTTGTACGTTAGTTTTTCAGTACGTCGTTCAATCAAACAATTACAACGTTTAAAAAGAAAAACACATGTTAATCCAAAGGAACGCAAATTGAAGTTTTGGCTAACATGAGATTTTCTATGTTTTCTCTCATTAAGTGAAATGTGCTAAATCTAGAGATATAATTTTTGAGATAGAATGTCTTCAACTTATTTTCTTTCATGTTCATGCACCCCTGCCGATGAATCTAAACACATTTAAATTTGGCAAGTTTCCTAATGTTGGCAAACACAAGCAATCTCACAAATTTGATTCATATTTAACCACGTTCTTGCATGCATTGATGATCAGAGGCATGATAATATAACATGCACATGATAGGAAATGACCTGAACACATATCATGCCAATAATTATGGCTCAAGACTCAGTCTTTTTCACTTAATATGTGTTTTTCTTTGATCCTGTCTGACAGAAAAAGAAACCAGCTAAAACTCGGCAGACGCGCAAGGGTTTGCTGCATATCATTTTGTAAAAGTCTCATTTTCGGCCTCGTTTCCTGCAGAAACTCGTTCCGACTGCCGGACTCCGTCTGATCGATTTCACATAAAATCTTGAATTATGAAGAGTGTCTATGAAAAGATTTATTGTCATAATAGTGTACAATCAATGTGTCTATAAGTTGAATCTTGCCGAAACATTCATATCAGCTTGACACAACAAATCAGAGAATGTCTGGACACCAAGTCATGATTAGACTCGATCTCATCATATTTTGATACGTCAGCAGTTATTCAAGAGATGCAATCCATTTGCGTCACAATTCCTGATCATGGAATGTTGCTGCATTAGCAATTATCGACAGGCTTTACAATATCTCTCTAACACCTTGAATAAACACTTCGCGAAATTTTACTTTTACAGACGCCATACTGTTTCTGTTTTGTTTCAAATAGAAACCGCGGCGCCTATTCGAAGAAACACGATAATATCTATCAATCTCCAAAGATCTATGAATGCTCACTGAAAATATAATTTTCTGATTTCATGATTCTCTCATGCATTAATTTTCTATATTCAAATTTTAGGGGAAATTGAATGTTGCCGTTGGTGTCACAGATGAATTTTCTGTGTCTGCTGGAGGAAAGGTAGACAAAGACAAAATTACCCAAATCACTGGTAACGATTACACTTTCAGCACCGCGTGCAACATCGAGTTGAGTAGTCTACCGAACAACTTCACACAAATTTCTAATTTTTCAAAGTCCATTGCCAATGTTTATTACAAGCAAGCAAACCAAGGGAAAGCTTTATCAATGTATTTAGTACCTATTAGCGAAGTCAAGGCATGTAAAGCCATAGCTTTTATGGACAAAACGAATGAAAATCCAGTTGCAAATTTTGGGCAGTAAGTTCAATTGTTTTATTTATACGATAAAAAGCTTTTCACAAAGCAAATTTCACTCGGCGAAGCAATGCTAGGGAATTCTCGATCTACCGATAATCACTTACGGGATATATAAAAATTTATAATAGCCTGTGTGTGAATTATACAATTTCTCATGCCAATGTAAATGAATGGTTATGGAGTGCTTGGCGAATGGTTTTAATTAGAATCATCTATCCTTTATCCATGTACACAGACTGAACGCAGCTGACGACGTTGCTTTCCAAGCAAATTTTATTGACCAAGTGATTTAAAAGATTTCAATACTTTAAACGACGATAGATTGGAAGGACTGGACGATTTTGCTGTTTTTATTCCAGAATCAGTGTTTTTCTCTTTATTCCCATGCTCGTTATCAAAACTAGATTTTCCATCCATCAAACCACTCGATAGCAGATTCCTGAGTATATTTTACTATCGATGTATTTCAAGAAATTATCATTATATTTAAATTCATTTTCTATAACATGCAATATGGCGTTTTCAAACATTTGTCTGTTCACATTGATAGTTATATCTTCGAATGACAAATTCGTAAATGGTGCGTTACCCCTAATCTTGAAACCCTGTCACATACGCAAGGGCTATCAAAAATTAATTGCAATTAACTTTTGGCAATCAATCAATTAATTAATTGCAGTTATTTGACGGGAGCAATCAATTAACTTTAATTGCAGCAAGAAGCAATCAGTCAATTGCAATTAGTTTTCACCACCGCTTGAATAGACTAATTTTTGATTTTGAATTTTTCATTCTTTTATTTCAATATAGCGAATTCGGCCACAGCCTACATATTTTACAAGTCGAATAATAACCTGTATTAACATCTTGGACAGTGACTTGAATAGACCCATTACATGAAGTAAGGGATCAATTTGATAGGACTCCGACTCCAGTGCATGTATATAAGGCTAGTTTTTATAAAAAAGCTGGCAACCTACATCATAGATCATTTTAGGTTTACCTTGAACCTATTTTAGTGATCATTGCTGTATCGATTATCAGTCATTTTCAATGCGGCCGCACTGACATACGACCCGGCTCCTCCTATCTTGCTTATGTCTGCTTCACACGGTTTTTCTCCATTCTCTACGAGGCAGGAAAATCTCCCATTCTTCTCCAAAAATTATGAGTACACTTTCGATTTTGATATGCGCTTTGGAGGAGACATGACACACACGATTGTTATACACGTATATTGTTATATATAATTTATTATAGTGAGAATCAATCATTCAGACATGTGAATGAATAATTCGCACGTGCGTATGACTAAATCAGAGTTTTTAAAGCTACCATAAAAGAATAGCAATATGGAGATACTAAATATACTAAATACGATATGTACCAAAGAGTTCCTAATTGGATTTCTGAAAGCGATCAGCTGTATTATGTTTAGTAAGCACAAATCTCAAAAAATCACTAAAAGTGGGATGTTTTACTTACTCGTAAGATGGTGAGCGGTGACGGCATTGCGCAAGGAGATTAATTAAGCAGCCACAAGACGAATATCTTATCTTGTTCACTTTTCGCATCAGAAAGTTTGTCGCCTTTAGCAGACATGACATCCCTCAGAGTTTAACGAATCAGAGTGGAGATACGCAATTAGCGCATTAAGCAAACTCATTAAATACTACTTTTAGTGCACTACATGGTGTCACGGAGAGTGCGGTTTCATTTTTGAAATTTCCTTATAGATTTTTCTTCACATTCCTGTCTAATTTGACCTCTACATTCTGAATATAATGGTTAAAAAATCATCCATCGAGGGCATTTCGAGAAAAAGTCAAATACATATTAAAAACGGCAGGCTTTGAAAACGAAACTGCACAGTGCCTACTTCCACAAAAAAAATCCTAAAAGATTTTTCATCACATTTGCCCTCTAGATTCCGAATATGATGGTTAAAAATCATCGATTGAGTCTTTCCGAGAAAAAGTCAGGAATTTCAATACAAAATTCATCAAAAGTATTATTAAAATATTAAAAAATATTTAATATTAAATTAAAGTATTATGTTATTAATTAACAGTTTTCCAACAATGGCCTTCATGTGTTATTTAAATCAGCTCTAAGTATTGATAATAATAATAAATCGTTTTATTGAGAGAAAAATCAGAGCCCCAATATTGAGAAGTGTGGGGCACGAAGTTAACACAACATAGTCACTTGATAAAAATCCTATCAAAAGAAAAGACATAATGCAAATAAACTTTTTATACAGAGAATTTGCAGTCGTATAGTTTTGACATTTCAATTATGTAACTATTAGCACGTACAGCGGTGGTTATCATTGGCAATCGAAACTTTTGTGAGTTTTTCAAAGCGTGAAGAGTCAAGTGATGGAGTGGATGACCATGGTCTGATATTATGTCGTGAAACAGCCAGAAACCAAATACGTTCTTCGATAACTAAGAGGGTCGAATTGAACACAGTCACAGTTGTAGCCTTTACAAATTATGCCATGAGCTCGGCGCTGGATCCTTTCAATGTCATTCGAGAATTCATATGTCAGATGAACAAATAGTGGCGATGCATACTCCAACACGTTTCGGATATAGTTCTGGTAAATTAAAATCAGCTTCCATTTGAAATGTTCATCAAAGATCACACCTAAGATACGTAGCTCCGATTTCACAGGAATATCCGGAATGATAAAGGCACTCTTGAAAAAGTTTTCCTGTGACTTATAAAAATTTGATGGCTTTTCTCCTTCTTTATCAACATTTGATTAGTGGCTGCCCAGTCTACAACGGCCTCGTATTGTTTATGAAGTGGTGCTATGTCATCTGTCTTCTTTAAAACTCACAATAAGAAATATGTCGTCTGCGTATTTGACCATACGCGTCTGTTCATTAGAGTCAATAAGTAAGTCAGACACAAAAAACGCAAAGATCAAAGGTCCAAATGATGATCCCTGAGGGACCCCACCGTGCATCATAAAGCATGTAACTCCAGAAATTGTAAAACTATGTTACTTTTGAATTCATGAAACATGAAAGGGACAGAACCTCACCAAAATTACATTAACTGCGGTGTATTTCCTTCAAAATTGTCTTAAATTACAATATTCAGGTTCGTCTTTTTCAAAAATGCTCATAAATAATTTTGAAGATATTACAATAAGAATTCTCTATTACAATAAGAAAAATATTATCATCATATAATCATCAAAAAATTTATCTAATCAAAACCAAAGCTTTCAGCATATTCCCCAAATGCCTTCTGTTGTAATTTCGTACAGCAGCCAGAAGTTTTCTGGTAAAGTTCGGATTAGCGGTGTCTCTCACTTTCCAAATCAGTTTCCAAATGAAATCGAAGTTTGAATGCAAAGTTTCGCTCACCTGTTTACTGTAAATCCCCAGTCCTTGTTGCTTGGACATATAAAATTTGGCCGCATGATGAAATATGCAATGAAGTTTGGGTGTTACTGAAAAATTCAGAACTAAAAGGTCATTGAGAAACCTGTCTATATATTCGCAGAATTTCACGTCCAAATCTTTACCAAAACATTCGGTAACTACGCAATCCTAAACTTTAGAAAGCTGATACGAAGGGCAAAATTTCGATTGTTGCAATCGAGCGCAATTTGTTAACATTTTTAAGGAGATTGCGCGCATTATTGTCATTAAACGTTTCTCCGTAATGTTGTTCCTTAATTATGTCACATTCCTTCAGCCAAATATGCGCAACTTCCGAAGAAACACTTTCCAGTGTGCAAAAAAGTTTGAATGAGCTTTTAACCATCATATTCGTAATCTAGAGGTCAAATTATATAGGAATGTGAGGAAAAATCTTTAAGGAATTTTTTTATAGAAGCACAGTGCAGTTTCGGTTTCAAGGTCCGCCATTTTGAATATGTGACCTTTTCTCGAAATGCCCTCGATAGATGATTTTTTAGCCATCATATTCGTAATCTAGAGGTCAAATTATATAGGAATGTGAAGAGAAATCTTTAAGGAAATTTCAAAAATGAAACCGCACTCTCCGATACACCGTGACTACTGGCATGTCGTCTAAGTTAGTGTGTCTGTATAGTAATTAGTAAATGCTGCATTTTGCAAACACAATGTACATGCAAATAGAATAATTGATTATTGAGTTCATCCTCAGTTGAACATACTTGACTAAATAGCTGCCACTACATCCAATATCAGGAATCTCATTTGTCAACATCGACACAACTCTCTATATATTTGCTGCCATACCTGGGTTAAATTTGAGACAAACAATTAGCATATCAAGTGAAATTAGCCAGTAAAACTTCTTTCAAAATTTATTTAATTCTAGTAACATTGCGCTTGTAAAAAGGCAGCATTTATTGATTATTTCAGGCACACTAGCTTAGACGACATGTCAGTAGTGTGTCAAAAGTAGTATTTCATTTCAATGGGAGCGTAATGCAATGAGTAAATTATTTCTTTGTTAACCAACATCCCATCCCGCGAGAAGATTTGTCCTCCTCCTTAACTTCTTAAGTTACATGAGATTCTAAAGACAACATCCTACAAATATGCGAAGGTAGTCTGCCATGATAAGAAGCAGGCCCTGCCGTCTGGGAGGGCAGGATAAATTTTCATAGAAATAGAGAGAGAGAGAGAAACGTTTATATTTTGTAAATGAAAATCATACATTTCAATTTATAAGTCAGATATACACATGCACAAAATAAACGTATAACCAATTCGATATATTAAAAATCAGACCAAAAATACACAAGAAATGCAAAATTTGTTAAAGAGTATTTATGAGACCATAATAAATAAGGAGTGGGAAAAAAGCGTTCGAGCGTTTAGCGGTTGATGAGAAAGGAACCCGAAGGTGTCCAGTATTGGGAAGTCGGATTCGCATAATCACATTGGTTGTTGGACATTTGCCATAGAATTAGAGGATAGGCTATTTTATGAATCCAGCGGGCAAAAAAACCATAGAAATCCTTGCCTACTTCGCGTCGTCGGATTTCTACATTTTCTTGCCTTTCTGGCTTCATAGTATACCTATGTATTTTGTGTGAGAACTATCTAATGGTGGCATTCATAGTGGCTCTCTCATCTTCAAAATTAAAGCTCAAAATTAAAACCAGCAGATCTTTACCGAGATTTGAATATTTTGAAATACTTTTACGGCTTGGTTATAACGCTCCTGTGTGATTGCTTATTATTTACGATCCCAGTCTGGTTTAATGCACTGAAAAGTTACTTATGGGCATAAAAATCTATTGATAAGATTGATTTTGCTAGAAATACTACTCAAACATTCGTATTATGAAATGTGGAAGATACGCACTTCAAAAGTAACTTTTCCTATGCATGTTTGAAATTTTATCTTGCGGTTCTAAATAACTTCAAATGTGATGAAGAAGAGCAACTTTCACATGCCCAAAAATTCAAATGATTAGGAAAATTCAAATATATGATAGCCTATACATCTCCCATTACTAATAGAAATTGTAATAAGTAGCATTTGTATAATATTTGAATTTTCGCTTTGTTGGTGCCCATTTGTATAGTATCCAAATTAAGGAAAACGACATTTATTGCCCGGCGCTTCGTCCGTTCTCTATTGGAGCGTACACGGAAATGAATCAAATGCAATAAGGTGGACAGTTGCAAAATACCGTCATGACAATTATTCACATTGACTGGCAGATACACTACACACAACAAAGCATGCAATGACGTCATACGCAAATCAGAGACAAAGCTACATGGCTAAGGTAGAAGTCATACATCATAAATTAAAGGTCAAAACATGTTATTATGTAAAAACAGTATTATGTACATAACATGTTTTGACCTTTAATTTATGATGTATGACTTCTACCTTAGCCATGTAGCTTTGTCTCTGATTTGCGTATGACGTCATTGCATGCTTTGTTGTGTGTAGTGTATCTGCCAGTCAATGTGAATATTGTCATGACGGTATTTTGCAACTGTCCACCTTATTGCACTTGATTCATTTCCGTGTACGCTCCAATAGAGAACGGACGAAGCGCCGGGCAATAAATGTCGTTTTCCTTAATTTGGATACTAATATTTGAATTTCCAACACTATATTGAAAGCAGGGATAGGACTCCGACTCCGGCTTTTGATAGGACTCCAGGTGACAAGTGTAAAAGGCCTAGCTTTTACATAGTTTTTATAATTTAAATATAGGCGTACTGGTACCCTACATCATAGATCATTATAGCCTTACTTGAGCCTATTTTTGGTGATCGTTGCTGTATCAATTATTGATTATTTTCGATGAAAATTTATCAAATGTGGCTTTAAGTTGGATGCGTGCGACTCGGCTCCCCCCATCTTGCTGATTTGTGCTTCACACGGTTCTTCTCCAGTCTCTACTAGGCAGGAAAATTTCCCATCCTTCTCCATAAAATATTTGTACACTTTCGATCTTAATATGCGATTTGGAGGACACATCACAAACGATTGACGTGACGGTAATAGGTAAATAAATGTTCTCAAACAAACTAGTACTATTTCATCTTTGTCTCTCATGTGACCTTTGGTGCGTAGGTGTGATAAAGGCCAGGAAGGCTTGTCTTCTCTACTAAATCACCGAGTAAAAGACAATCCTTTTCTCACTATCACGGTTCATTCCCTCAAATATTGCAAGCTTTCCATGCACTGCTGTCTCTGTACTTTTGTTTGACGGAGAAAGTTGACATCAAGACAGTGACAGCTATGCACGAGGATAAATTATTTGTTTGTATTATATTTCGGGTCTAGTTATAGGCCGGAGTCCGGAGTCCTATCATTTCATAGGACTCCGACTCCATCAAAAATGATAGGACCCCCGGGACTCCGACTCCGCATCCCTGATTGAAAGTCTATGACATGCTAGAGATTCACAGACTTATATTTATACACATATTGAAAATCGAAGCACTTCGTCGAGACTTATCACACAGAATCTTTACAAAATAGCAAAATTTAGACTTTCAAAAAAGTACGGTACTTTTCAACATAGGTCGTAAATTTGACTTTCGGGTGGGCCAAATCCATATTTTTGGAGATAGGGCGTTCGCAAAAATTGATATGAATAATGAATTTTATAAATTGAAATTACTTTATGTCATTTGAAGTTCATCAGAATTGTATACTGATTTGCTTATTTACGAAGAACTGCGTCAGGCCACTTATTCAATTGATAACTTTTACCATCATCGGTGAAGATGTGAAAATTGGCAAGCTGTAGGATAAGTCACTGTCTGATGTATTTAAACGAGTAGGCTATACTTGATGACGAGGAGATATTGTGGCTGATATTGTGCACTTTTCCGATAGCAGCTATAAATTGTTCTGTCAAGTGGTAGACCTACGCCATACTACAAATTGAATGACATGTTCTGATAGGGAAAGCTTTATCTTAGTCACAGCGTTCTAATATATTGCGGCTTCGATTATTTGGATGTCTGACGCATTTTAGATACTCCACGACCACTGGCTCATCAATCGATGCATGTAGGTGGAATAAAAAATAGTAGGCCCTATAAGAATTGTAACGCCAATTTTTCTATATTTTAGAACTGACGCTGTGTTTGTCGCTTGTCGGCGACGAATCATGCGGCTGTGTCGCATTGATTGTATATGTGCATTTGTGGATCATCGCAGCAGTGTTGATATAGAAGCACGTCATTGCTTTCAAGAATAGAAATCACTAAATAGAATTTTGCATGAAGAAGCTGCGCATGCTACCTCATTTTGCTACCATGGTGTAGCTGTAGCCTTTAGTAAATGCACCATCTCATAAAACATCACAGCTTATGATAATTGCAATCAATTCATGGAATTCACTGAAATTATGGAGCATATTTCCAATGGTATCAAAAGCGTGATGTCATTCACTTTCTACAGTACTGTTGAACTTAATCTAAGAGATTTGCAACAATTGCTGGGACCTACCGAAACATGCACTGTTATTGGTCTGGGCATCATGATGCTGTTGACCATGCATTGTCATTTGTCACCACTCCATATAGATAAATTGCCCTGTCTGCGTGTTTGGGTCTAGAGATCACATTTTTCAATACTGATGGTCACGACCAGAACTATAGTCTCGAAGGGCAAGAAAATCAATTTTCCATTGAACGAAATGCAAATTCAAGTCTGAACTCTGACGAACTAGAACATTAAAATCACATTAAACGTACACAGTCAGTAAATTTAGATCGTGAAGAGTCCAACAGTGTGAATAATATTTCCATTTAACGAATTCATCACTTAGAAAGACTGAGTTAAAGATATGTACTTTTCACTTGACAGGCCTTACCTGCAATCTTACCGTTGAGGTTCGTGTGTTCGCTAATACGAGCTATTTCTGCAACGAAGGAATGAAGAATCTCTATGTCAATTTTTATCGCTTGCTACCATTGCTTGCAGTGAGTGGGATAGGATTATGTCCGCTATAGACTGACCCAAACACAAATGCTTCTATCTCTGTGCACCACTCCAATGCATAGAAATTGACAACAATAAAACCTCTAGAATGGAAATTAGGCTTCATGCAATGCACAATAACGGCACATAAATCGCACGCATTTTCACTTAGATGCACCTGCCAACGCCTGCATCATTGGGCTAGAATCAGTCACATGAGTAAATCGAATCTTTTAATTGGTTCTTCATGCCCCAACTTAGTTCCCCCTGATGTGCCGCGACCTTGAATCAATTTCCATTCTAGCGAACTTCAGATAAACAGTTTATTTCTATGCTCCAATGAAAGAACGATTCTCTTCTGCAGTCTCAAACCAGTCTTGGAGTAAAGGAACATGTTATAGCATTCACTGATGTCGAGACCCGAAAAGATCTCTGCGTTTCAGATGCAGCGTTTTGCATGTAGATCTAAGTCTTCATAACCGAATCTGATTCTAGTATTTAGAGTCGTCTGAAGAGGAACTGTTCTTACCACATAGGCAGGTGGGATGCTTCCGACAACATGATTTCGAAGTTTATGATTTCAACTCAAGTGTTGCAGCAAAATTGACCTATGTCATAAATTTTGCTTGTCAGAAACTCATAATATTTTGTAATGCCAGTTGAGGGAACTAATTGTGTGTTTCAATCAAGAAAAAATTAGTGCACTGCTGTCGGCCAAATTGAAATGAGTCGTTCCATGATGTTTTCAAGGTTTGGGTGCAGACTATATTTTAGCAAGGATTTAAAACGAGAACGAGTTTTTTTGGAGAAAAGATGACACTTGCGGTCATGTCCAATCACAATCGTTCTGTGCTCGATGCACAGAATTAGATTCATCTGCGCGCGCTTCGGTTTCCTAGAAAGGAAGAATTACATGTAGCCTTAATTTCGAAATGGCACATCACAGAATTAGACAGCTTGCTGCTTCTCGAATGGATAATTCGTGTATCGCTTGCTATTGGAAATGGCAAACAACAAGCTGTCAGCAGAGGACACCAGAGCTTTTTTTAGAGAAGTGATGACACTTGCGGTCATGTCCGATCACAACATCACGTCCGATGCAGTTTACTGCAACCTTCTTTATTATTTATTTATTTATTTATTCAACGAACAGTTTTTTGAGTGGCGTTATGTCAGTGGTGACTTCCAAGCCACTGAACAAAATCAAGAGTAAGAAGACAAAAGCAATTCCTGAGGGAAAGAGCGACTGAAAAGGGACGTTTTCAAAGTCATTTTGAAGGAGAGATGAGAAAACTAGCAGGTTACAGAAGTCGGTAGCGAGCTCCACGCACGTGCTGCTGCAGATGGGAAAGAACGACTTCCAATGGATCGGCGGGAGAATGGAACATTCAAAGCAGAATGAGCTTCGGAGCGTAAGTGCTTGCAAGAAGCAATCTCTGATGCACCAAGTAGGGACTCGTCGAGATAGGAAAGAGCAAAATCATAGACACCGAAAGTTGAGCACTGCAAGGCGAAAGTGAATCCTCTCTTGAATGCGTAGCCAGTGGAGGTTCTTTAGGATCGGAGTGATTTGGGAGTGGTTGGAGGAGTTGACAAGAAGTCTTGCGGCAGCATTAAGAATGAATTGCAGTCAACATGCCAAATGTTTGGGAGACCAACAAGTACGAGAGTACACTAAGGATACGACGAGCGATCCAAGGATGCATTGGCGAATGGACCGGATTTGCCTAAGTGAAGCGAAGCAGCTCGAAACTTAGCTTGATATGAACGCTTGCATGGACAAATGGGAGTCAAGATGCACTCCTTAATAAGGAAGGATTTTGGAGGGAGTGATAAAGGCACAGAATTAGATTCATCTGCGCACGCTTCGGCTTCCTTGAAAGGAAGGGTTATATGTAGCCTTAATATCGGAATGGCACATCGCAGAATTAGACAACTTGCTCCTTCTCGAATGGATAATTCGTGCATCGCTTGCTACTGGAAATGGCAAACAATAAGCTGTCAGCAGAGGACACCAGAGCCAACGAGAGATGCCTGCGTGCTGTGATATTACTTCGCACACACCAAAACACACATTGCTGTCTTGGCTAACATTCGATTCAGTCTATGCACTGTACAGTGAGAAATGAAATGCCGAGGAGAGCATGTGAAAACATCAAGTGAACTAATTTTCGTGCTCCTGCTACTCTTTTTAGTAATGATCGGAAGGGCCAACATTATGGAGAAAACTTGTGCGCAATGATCTGAGTTCTTCGAATCTGAAGAAATTGTGGCAATCGAAGCATTTTGCTTGAACTCACATTAATCCGCAAGCGACGCACGACTTTTTTCCTGTCCCTGTAAGGTATTAGGAATTCCTTTTTGCCCACTTAACAAGTTCCTCGATGTGCCGTTGATTTCGTATTAATCACACTTCTTGCAAACTGAAGCAGATAAACAAGGTATTTAATTCTGTGGATTAGGGTGGAGTCGACAATTATTGACAAGTTGAAGGCAGCTCGTCTTTCTTGCGGTTTGAAGAGCATCACAGAACTTCTGACTGGGTGCGTTGAGTCTAACGGCTGGTTCACATTGAAAATCGCTGAAGTTCTACGTGCACGCGTTTCTTTGACGCTAGACGCCATCTAAGAACTGATTATGACAAAATCTTTGCATCACTTCCCTCACTTTCTGAGGATCCTCCCAATTGAACTCCAAGCATTTTCTTTCTTTTCATTATCTTTATAGTCCGGAAGGGTGAAATCATATAAGGAATTGTATTTTCAAACTTCTTCGATCAATTTTTCAGATAAATTCATGCTGAAACTTAGGAGTACAAAGGTAACGTAGATAATAAAATCGGTGGAAAAAGTTTTGAAAATTTAAGATAGGACAACCAAAAATAAGTAGTTAGAAATGATTTCTAAACCCTAGCGTTGAACGCAACGTCAAGTATTTGGACAAGCTGCCGATATCATTCGACCTTGTCTTCATTTCTTCAACGCTGCGTCTCAGCGCGCGTCGATTGAATGACCTTGACTGCAAAATATTTCCAACGCAATTGTCGAACTTCGGGTGATGTGAACCCGCCCTAAGTTTGTTTGCGCTCAACCAATGCTGGATGTCTTGATGACAAAGCTCCATCCGCCACTAGAGCTGAGAAGTGGCAAAGGGACAGCAGGAGCAGTAGATACTGTAGTCGTCTGCATAGGCGTGAGCACGTAGTTCATGGCGATCAATCGTTCGAAAAAGGTCCCCGTTGTAGAGGATAAAGAATAGTGGACATAGCACTTGACGCTTGATGGACGCCATGAGCATTCCGAGATGGAGCGGACCATGAGTTATTGAAACGAACAAGTCTTGATTGAGAGGACAGGAACGAGTCGCACCATCATCAACTCATCGTGTTCAAAGTTAATGTGGAGCTGATTTTAGCAAGCTTTAGTTACTAGATCACCAATATCATCATCAATACTGCTACTTGATTATGGTATTGGAGACAGGTGTCGGTCAATGTCTTTCATTCATTAATGAAATTTAGTGTATATGACGTTATGAGGCTATGTCCTAGTGCTGAATACTTTACTTCCTAGAATCGAAAGGGTTAAACATAAGTTTCTACCGTTTTGTACTTGCACATTAATTATAAATGTTTTTTTCAAAAATGATTTTAAACAGTTTTCTACAATCACGTTTTTCAACAGTTTCTCTAGAGGTGTTTTGAAAAAGAGTTAATAAAGTATTCAAGTCTAACCAAGAACAGATGCATCAAAAATTTAAAACTGAAGAGCAAAATGAGTAAATTGTAAAAGAGCAGAAGGAAATATACTCAAGTAATAGCTCTCACGTACTTTTTCTCTTTTGACTTCACGCTGATCATTTTTCCTTTTTATATTCCTGCAAAAGTGTGCTTGTGCATGCACTGTATGTGCTACAACGTTTGACTTTATTGCATGACACAATCAGAGATTGAATATAAACATGTAATTTTTCTCTTCAGGGCTGTGCAATTCTTATATCGGGATTTACAAGCCAGGATAGCTGATATGGGTACTGCACTAAAGACTTTAAAAAATTGCGAAACCGCGGGAGAGCTACCAAGAAACGAAGTAGGGAAAATGTTTGGCAGAATGTTCTACTTTGTCTCAAGAGCAATTATACGAAAGAAAGCTATTCTCATTGAGATACTGAAGAATGTTACTGATGAGAAAGTGTTCCTCGACGTTTCACTGAAATTTCGACAAATTTATACGGATTTCTTGATTGCAACTAATGACAAACAAATCCTTAATAAATTGAAGGATATTGCAGTTCGAGTTACTTATGTTGTTGAAGGAGATGATCGAGAAATGAACGTTCCTGCTAATGAAATCACCAAAGTGCCTGGTCAGCATGTGTGGGCGACCAGAATTAGAGAATTGTGCTTTCTTCGAGCTATTGAATCAAACAAATTTCGAAAAGTATTTTGATATACAAATAGGCCTATTATATATGTCAAATCATCTTAGAAGAGGTTTCTTATTTTTTGGACATGAAAATACAACACATTCACTCACCATGAGATCTATGAATATTTTAGACAGTCATTTCCAAAAGGTATATGTTCAACTTGCAACATAATTATGACCAGTGGTTGTGAAAAGGTGTTTTGTTTTCTTATTGAAGGAGGCATGCTGTTACTTGGGTTGTGCAAAATACGTGATATTGCCTGTCTATATAAAACTATCAGATACTTTTACTATCTACGTAAATCGACTATCGACTTCATTGTGCCACATTAACTGCTTCATTGAGATTCTCAAACGTGAAAATATTTCACCCAATATCAACTTTTACAGCTGTATCTTCACCTACGTAATTAACAAACTGTGGTGCAATTAGGGTTTCGAAGCCGTGGTCCATGAAGTCACCCGACGAGATGATTCAACCACTCAGCTGTCAACCCTTTAATATTCATCAATCAATTGAAACAATTGAATATTACTAAATTGAACCGAAGTTCTCTTTACATAAATCACTTCTTTATAAGTATTTTAATGCTTCTTAATATTTTGAGCATCTTGATTTTTATCACCTCTAAGCATAATTACTAAAAATGAGGCGCATAAAATGCAACAATGCATTTTTAAGGGAAAAATAATTGAAAACCAATAATATGCTTTAATAATACCTACATTATATTTGAGACGAGAATGCATGTGCACGTTGTTCTTCAAGAGCTTTACGCCGGACAGTTACACAATTTCAAGCAATTTTGAGTCCCCGACTCCTTTAAAATCCAGATAAAAGAGTCGCTGTAGATTATGTATTGATAGGAGATGAAGGCCAGCAGATTTTCGGAGGTCTGCAACGATTGCCTACAACAATGGAATACTTGCATTCGTTTCGGATACACTGTCAAATAACACTTTTTCTCGGAAAGTGACTGAATTCAAATACATATAGAACCTCAAGCCGTAGTCGAAGCCGTGGTATTTCCTATCGGCTGCGGTTCCGGCTCCGACCTGTTATCAAGACTCTCGGCGGTTCCAGCTCCGGTTCCGAAACCCTGGGTGCAATGCATTTCACTAGGTTGGAGCCTTGAGCTTGGATGAACCTTCAAATGATCTATCCACAATAAAAATAAAATAATTATTTATTGAGTTGCTTTCTCAATTGAAAAATGAGAATATGCCTGAACAGCTAGCACTATACATCCAACATCAGTAATCATCACCAGGACTAGTTCTCAACACCGACACGACTCCAAATGTATACTTGCAGTCATACCCGGGAACATGAATTATCATAAAAGTGAAATTGCTGAGTTGAACGCAATTAAGCGAATAAGTGAAGACTATGTGTTAGAGTGCTCATTTTAAAAAAATACGTGCTAGAAGGTTCCCTCGCTAAGCAACGTGATCATTTAGAAAATCAGCAATTTTACTCATTTTCACGGGTTTTTGCCTTAATTGATAAGTCAATATTTTCTTTTACCATCTGAACTGAAGAAAATTTGAACAAAGAATTATTCAATAATTGCCTCTGCATCTCAACTTTGTTCAGTTGAAGTTCGTAGAAATTGATAAACCTACTTTTTTTGAACAATCTGTTGACAGAAAATCAGTTATAATGGATAAAGTCAAGTGTCGAAGCATTGTTAAATTCCTTAAGCTGCGAAAATTGACGCTAGGTAAAATTCTGCAACAATTGTCAGAAGTCAGTAAAGAATGATGCCTTTCAAGAATCACCGTATATCGTATTCGTGAATTTCAAGTTGGAGGACAGTATTGTTGTGGATACGTCGAAAAATGGTAGCTTGCTCAGCCAAAATTCTAGAGGCCAAACAAGAGGAATGCATTGCTTTAAAACGAGAAAATTAGCACATTAGAATCGATGACGCAGTTGATATTCTGCGAGTAAGTTACGGAACAATATCCAGTCTCGTCTCCTATTTTGCAGTCAGGAAATTGTGCTTTAGTTTTTCTCCCAAGCTCCTCACTTCAGCGCATTTGTCAATATAAGATTGTGCTAATTTATACTTTTATTATTAATGCAAAATCAAATTTAAAAGTAATAAATTCTTAATAATTCTTAAAGCGCATTTCTTAGGCGCATTAAAACATTTCTTAAACATTCGTGCGCGCTTTTTGGCTGCACGATTATTTCTAAAATAATCAAACGTCAAATTACATGTGTTGTTGGAAATGATCAAAATTGTCGAATAAGTAGGCTTTAACATCTAAAGCTTTACATTTTGTCTTTAAGTTATTCGAAAATACATAAAAGCGTTCACTGCGAGATGAAGCCTGTAGTGTCTTAATGTTAGATTTGAAGCTCTTCTGAAAATCTGATATTTTTGTCATTCCAACCTTCTTATGCTATGAAAGTTCCATGTTCTTTGTCGCATAGCTTGCTCTCAAGTATATGATTGTATAAGTATTGCAGATAGTCTACGGACGAGTAACTTAAGAAGATATTACTATTCGTGTGATTAATTATTTGGATTTCACTGTAACTAATAATTGGTTATAGTTAAATTAGTAATTAATAATTAATGCTGCTCTGAAATACTGGCAGCATGGTACAGCGACCATGCGATGATCCAGTTTTCAGTTTTCTCGGCTCAGCTTCTTCTGGAAAACATCATTCGGAGGATTCGCGCCTTCTCATAGAAATGAAAAGATTCAAGGATGTTTCTTCCTCTGTCATAGTGTTTCAGCGAAGCGACTTCCAAGCTGATCGAGGAGCTCCAAATTTATAATGATATAAAAAGTATAAATTATCACAATTTTATATTGGCAAATGCGCTGAAGTGAGGAGCTTGGGGAAAAATTGTGCTTGAGGAGCTCAAGCACAATTTCCTGACTCCCAAATAGGAGATGAGACTATACATTATTTGAATTGAAAATATGCCACTATAAGTTACGGAGAAATGTTTTTTCAAAAAGTCACGACGTTTCGGAAGACACTGCTTCCCTTCTCAAGTGAAATAAAATGGTAAGAGATCATTGTACACAAAATCAGCGACGAACACTATTTACAACGCGCTTGGCTGTCAGCAAATCAGGCTGGTGGAAACCCATATTTTGATTCATGACATCAGACTGACTGACCTTGATAAAAGAGGATTCAATTATGCGTCTAACACGAAAATCGCTACACCGAGACAAGATATCATGGTTATCAAAATCAATAGCATGATCAGAACCTATACAATGTTGAGCTATGGCATTATTTGGATCAAAGTTTTGAACAGCTCTTTTATGTTCTTTACACCGAACATCAAACGTACGACCTGTCTCACCTACATAAAATTTGGGGCAACTTTTACAATTAATGCGATAAACGCCGCCTGTAGGTTTCATACAATTATTTTGGATAAGATGAGACTTAATACTGTTAGGAAATTGGAACACAACTTTGGAATCGTAGTGTCTAGCCAGATGGTGGTTAGTAGGACGATCCAGACAAGAAACATAGGGTACTGACAAAAAGTTCACGCTTTCCGAATCACCGGGGTGGGCCACAGGCTTGAAATAGGAAGACTTAGCCTTAGACAAGGCCTTCATTAAAACATCGTGAGGATAAGCAAGTTTCATAAGTTTCCTAAATTACGTACAAATTGAAAATGTACCTCGGTGCGGGATGCATGCAAAGCAATTGATACCGCATATGGATGATTCAAATGAAAAAGCTCATCCTTTATCGATACCGGCTATATGAATTTCGCTATATTTTTTTATTGACAGCCTCAATAGACACCGCCTTCACCTTCCAAATGACATCTGGGAATGTCTCCATACAAATACATTGGCAGCTCTAATGATTATGATCCATCCAATAGTTCGGGATCCATGTTATATATTCAAAAAACCAATCCACTAAATTAATAGATTCTGGAAACTGAGTTTTTAGCGACAGCTTGCCAATTTGAGAGAGATTTTTCTGGCTAAAACAGTGTCAAGACCAATGGAAGATATGATGAATCCTTTCTTCTTAAAACTTCCTTTCCTAGACGAACTTCATAAGCGAGAAACTATTAATTTGTTAAAGATAACTGGCTTCCAATAGACATGTCAAGTTGTGTTTCGATAGTGGCAAGAATCTAAAGAAGATCTTTCATCCTCCAAAGGGATGTAAACACTGTGATGATGATAGAATGACGTGTGCATGTGCCGAGCGCTCTAAAAGATGCGATAGAAAGTTTCTAATACATAAAGTTACCAGTAAACTCTGTAATAAGATTGACATAGGAAAGACATTCAATTTGCGCGTGAATTAAAGAGCACTAGTTTATAATGATAATTTTTGCACACTTAAGGTTTATTTTTGGAGATGATCATTGAATGAATGTAGGCCTACACCATGATGAAATTTCATGGGAAATTTAACATGAGAGCCTAAAATTTCAGAAAAAGACGCTCCCTGAAGCTTTTTAGTAGGTCCATTTCTTCTGATGAACACCTGTGCTGGTAGCGTTGCACATGTGTATGAGTGATTTCTTTCTGTTGCACTCATTTTATTTTATATATGAAAACCTTTTTATCGCAGCTTTAAGTTGCAAAATCAGGTTTCTCTTTCTATCGGTTTTGCTGCTATACTTTGGAATGTAAGACATTAAAAGTTATCATACAAATCAGGGTTGGAATCAAAGTTGCCGCCTGGAAAGCAGTCGGCTTCTTTGCAACCGACATTGGTTAAGGCTTAGATTGTCACTTGTCAGACATCAATTGGTCAGCTTAAACCGCTAGTTTTCAATCAATTTCGATGTAACATACATGAAGTACATGAATGGCATGCCCAACGGCACTGCAGATAAACAAGAGCTCACAATTACAGTAGAATTGCACAAAACAATTATCTATAACTTTGATAACATATTTTGAACATTGAAATATACTCAGCAATAATATGCGTAATGACTACTTACCAATCGAATGACATATGCCTACGCTATGATTTACAATACTGTGATCATAGAGTAAGTATAAATAGGTAGAGTGTCGACTCAAAAAAGTATCTGTATACTCGTACAGTGAAAATTTTTCTATATCAAAAGATTCAGTTTTTTGCCGAGGTTACGTTCCTGCTGCCCAAAAAATTATTTGAGCAGTTTTTAAAAGGCCAAAATTTTTCAAATTTTTCCTGCATTTACATGCGACCGAGATGACGTCCCTTTTATAAGTACAGTAGACGCCGCCTATCGTGGACAGCCGTATATTGTGGACAGGTCACCACGGACGGAATTTTGCCCTAGTGAAATCCGCCGGATAATGTGGACAGCCGCCGTCTATTGTGGACACGTCATTGAGGCTATTTTTGACATCTGGTTTTCCCAGCTTCTATCAGGTTCGGCCTTTCACTCGTTGCTATTTTTAGACATCTGGTTTTCCCAGCTTCTATCAGGTTCGGCTTTTCACTCGTTGCTATTTTTAGACATCTGGTTTTCCCAAAATTTATTTATTTTACATACATACCACTGCATACTCTAAAACTGTTTCTACACATGATGAGCAAGCGATCTGCTTTCAAGCGATTCGACAAATCGACGTCGGAGAAAGTGGATCTCTTCGATCGCTTCAACGAGCTCAAGAAGGAACTCCCCAACATCGGCGTCCGTCAGGCGGCAGAACGATTAACTGTGTCGAAGAGCTTCCTCCACAAGATCATAAAGCAAGAAGCAGAGATTCGCCTTCATGTGACTGAAGATGGTGCTAGCCGAGCGAAGCGCAAGAGACACGGGAAGGATGTGGACGTTGAGAAGGCTCTCATGGACTTCTACAACTGGGCCAAAAGCAAGAACATCCCACTTAACGGTCCAATATTGATGCAGGAGGCCCAGAAGATCGCTGAAGAAGCGGGTGTGGAGGATTTCAAAGCGACTGATGGTTGGTTCTCAAGATGGAAGAATAGGAACGGCATCGTTTTTGCCACTCTGCGGGGAGAAGCAGCGGAGGCGGACACATCATGCGCGGAAGCTTTTCTGAAGAACGAGTGGCCCGAATTGCAACGCCGATTTCACCGGAAGGACATCTTCAATACGGACGAAACCGGGATCTACTTCCGTGCTCTCCCAGATTCGACCTACGTGAGAGAACAGTCGAAGAGGACCACCAAAGGTTTCAAGACGGCCAAGGACCGGATTGCAGCTCTGGTCACGTGCTGCCTGGAAGGCGAGAAGCTTCCTCTTCTCATTATTGGCCAGTCCAAATCCCCACGCTGCTTCAAAGGTGTCCGTCAGATGCCCTCTGTCAACTACAAGTCCAGCCGGAATGCTTGGATGACGGGGCCGATTTGGGAGGGCTTCATCCGGGACCTCGACCGGGACATGGAACGACAAGGCCGCAAAATCCTGATGCTCGCCGACAACTGCAGCGCTCATGTGCCTGTTCCCGGGCTCAAGAATGTGACCGTGCGATTTCTACCCGCGAACACGACCTCCGTGTTACAACCCTGCGACCAAGGAATTATTCGGTCCATGAAAGCAATCTTCCGAACAAATCTCCGCCGGAGAATCCTGGAACTGATCGAGACAATGGAAGATGACGACAAGATCTCAGCTCATGAGGTGGTGAAAAAGGTAGACATGCTTCAGGCCATGGAAATGCTGGCTGCCGCTTGGAAGGCTGTGAAGACGGAGACCCTCATCAATTGCTGGCGCAAAGGAGGATTCTCCAAAGATCAGGAAGCCGAAGCTCAAGTTCAGGAAGCCCAAGACGTGATGATCGAGATCCCGGAAGACGTGACAGAGGAGCTCTTCCTCAACTGGGTGGCAATGGACGATGAAATGGAAGTCGCGGATGAAGCCACAGCTGATGAAGTGACTCGACAGCTCGCCCAAGTCGTGGCTGACGCCAAGAACCAAGAAGGAGAATCCGCTACGGCTAGCGACGACGAGAACGATGAGCCAGAGCCGGTCGCTTCGGCAAAGTTAATGGAGGAGGTGCTTGGAGGTGCTCGAGCGGGGATACCGGCAGCAGGGATTCAAGATCAACGGCTTCAGTGCGTGCATGGAAGCCTTCAGAGACCAGTTGCGCCGTGAGTTCCCACCGAAACAGACCAAACTCACAGACTTATTTTGATAATATTATGTACAAGTTTTTGATTGACAAGTACAATATTTTGATACACAATAGTACTGTATTTGATATACAATAAACTTGTCTTACATGGCATTTTGGCTTTTACTTTTTAGAGGGGTATTTCGGTTATTGTGGACAGCTGGTTATTGTGGACAGTTGCTCCTGGCCCGAGGTGTCCACAATAAGCGGAATCTACTGTAGTGTGGAACAAGTTGGATATCAAAGGAATGAATATTTGCTGACAAGCATAATAATTAAGCGGAAATTAAGCTGATGATAAGGCAATTCCATGAGCTGCATTATAATGCAAGAACCTGGATGTCTTCAAGGAAAAGTTGAGATCTTATTGAAAACTTCTTGGCTGAGATGTCATGTTTTTAATTCAATTTTCAGAGGCATGATTTCATGATTCACAAGGCGTCTTTTCTTGAATCGGAATAGTGCTGAATAGAAATGTTGACCCATTTACACCTTTTAAAGATCATTTTCTCTATAATTATGTTTTTGCTCTTTCAGTGGTAGGTTTTTTGTGATATGATAACGCTTAAGAAAATAATCTTATTATAGTAAAGCATGAGCTTTAAAGCAATGGTAAGCCATGGAATTGCTAATTTAATAAACCATATTAGCTCTCAAGGTTGTCATGATATGGAGGATTTATAAATTACTTATCTTTCTTCTGTATTGCTGTCATAATAAGTCAGATTCGTGTGCATTTCTTCAAAAGTGCAAAAATTCGCATATCTCACAGATGGTGCTGGGTTTCGTGTCAAGTTCATTTTATGAAATCAAAAGTGTATACACATTGGGGATTTAATAAATGCTGAGTTGCCATTCTACCTAGATATATGAAAACTGCTTGAAAACTCTTTGTAAAAGTTCTTATATGGCAGAATATAATGCATAATGTACTCACTGACATAATTAATGAAACAAACTATCATTGGCTTGAATTGAAGTTTGTTTCATTTTTTTCTCAGGTATGATGCAATATCTCGCTTTCTATGTATTACCATTCAACACATTAGAGAATGGAAAAAGATCTATGGTGGTCAAATTTCAAATTTTGATATCGATACAACTGTCACAATTGCTTTTACAAATTGAACATAAACGTAAACTGAAATCCAGCTTTTGTAAAATAAAATGGCACACTATCAGTTTACCAGAGGTATGGCTATTGGAATGATTCGTTGTGGTAGAAGTTGTGCGAGTGTTGCCGAAGAGCTGAAACTATCGGGAGTCGTTGTTTGGAGGTGGTGGTGTCGATGGAAAGCAGAAGGAGATGTTAAAAAGCAGAAGGGATCTGGTCGACCAAGAAAGTCTACAGGAAGGACAGACGCACGTCTAGTTTTAGCTGCAAAGAGGAATAGATTTGTCAGTCCCAAAGCTGGTCGCACACTGGAAGAGTGCCTCAAATATAGACTGTAGCGTTCGAACGGCTTACCGAAGATTGCGAGAAGCTGGAATTCAATCGCGACGACCAGCTGTCCTAATTCTATTGAGTTTTGAGCACCGCAGAAGACGAGTTGCCTGGTGTGATGCCCATCGCTCATGGAATGACCATCACTGGCAGAAAGTCTTGTGGACCGATGAATCGAGATTCACTCTGGATTTCAATGACGGTCGTGTCAAAGTGCATCGTCTTCCAGGTGAACGCTTTGCCCCATGCTGTATTAAAGAACACGACAGATATGGTGGTGGAAGTGTTATGCTGTGGGGTGGCATTTGGCATGGCGGACGAACGACATCAGTCATCATCAAAGGCACGCTGACTGGAGAGAGGTATCTCAATGAAATTGTGCTTCCTGTTGTTGCTCCAGTGGTCAGGGTGGAGGATCTCGTCTTCCAAGACGACAACGCAAGACCACATCGCTCCTCGGCTGTCATTGCTACTGTTAGGAGATTGAGCATTCAAACCCTTGACTGGCCTGCACGCTCACCTGACTTGTCACCCATTGAACAAGTCTGGGACGAACTTGGGCGGCGAGTGAGAGACCGCTATTCACTTCCACCAGTGTCCCTGAAGATTCTCTGTGAAAGACTGACAGAGCAGTGGCTTCTCCTTGAAACATCCTTCATTCAGAAACTTTGTGAATCCATGCCATTTCGGATTACTGAATGTATTGGAGCTAGAGGGGGGCACACGCGCTATTAAAGTTGAATCTGCTACATGCGTTGTTTTTCTGTGCTAGCGACTTGGTGGAGATTGTGACTAAATTATCAAGGTATCATACATACATGTATATATACCAGTCAAAAATGAAAGAAGTTAAAGAAGTAGATGTTTCAAAAATTTTGTCAATGAGTATACTTACTCCATGCTTGTGAGGATAACCATAACTGTACTTTCAAGGTCACTCATGTAAATGCACTGCAAGTGATATACAATGGGTCACCCGATAAAAGCACATTCGAAAGTTCGATAGATCTGATCGCTTCCTAATATTCCCACGGTAAGCACATCTTCGCCATTGTTACGCCTGTGCTTCAATTCTGACATCATGAGTTTTTTCTTTTCGCGTTAAAATGAAGTCTGAATCGTCTAAATTGATGTAATCCCTTTCAGAATTTCGTAGTGTTTTAGCCCTCCGCGAAATTTCAATTATCTTGGAGTTACTTGAGAGTGCTACACGAAAAAGTCTTGAATTAGATTTGCCAGGTTTCCTGATTCGTCTGGCACTAGAGACAGCAACGTCAACATCAAGTTTCTCAAAAACTCTTTTAACTTCTTGTTTACCCCACCCATTTCTTTTCTCAACAGTACCATAATTTTCTTGCATTCCATGAAACATCAAGTTGTTTACTCTACTCATTCCATCCTCCATTTCCTTCAGACAAAACTCAGAGGTGCTCTCACCAATATTGTTCAATTCACCCCATAGAACAAACATCGAAGCTTTCAAATTGTCTTGCTCATTTTTGACAGCTATGAATGAGTTCTCCAAAGATTGAAATCACAAAGCCAAAGCGTGGGTTTGTTGCTTTTTGGCATTCATATCCGCTCTCAACTCGCTTGTGATTTCATTCTTCTTTTCCCTGATAATTTGTTTCAACTCATTTATCTGAGTTGATTGTACAGATCGCTTGCGTTTTATTGAAGTAATTGTATGGAAAATCACCGCAACATGGCTAACCACGAATGTCACAAAATAAAAATTTAAAAGAATCGAAACGGGTCTCTCGAGCGCGAAGTCACCAGGCCACCGTATCAATACAGCGGACAAAATAAGCAAGATTCTCTTATTCAGTAAGAGAATCTTGCCTGTTTAAAAAGTAGTCATCATGAGCATCGTAATTTGATACTTGCTAAACTGTGATTTTAGTGTTAGACGGAAAAAAGTCTTACCTATTTTACAGCGTATAACAATCACAAGAAATCTCTTTTTGACAATTATACATGGTGAGGTGCATGGCCATTAAAATTCTGTGCTAACCTGTCCTCACATTACAGTAGTGATGCATTGTGAAATCCGACCCCATCTTTCGCCTGAGTTGAAAAATTAAAGAAATACGGTGCTATAAATGTATTTCCCAAAAAATCTTTATTATCCAACGTTCCTTGATGTTTGAGCTGCAGGTCCGAGATTGATTTTACAGGAAGCCATAGAAATGGTCAGCAAGATGCCATTCTAATCCCCTATTTTAGAAATCAAACGTTCAGTTTATTCACCGCGTGCGCTTATACAAAAGTTGACTAGGAAAATCCTGTACGAAACGACAACTTGGTTATTGTGACAGAGAGTTCTAAACACGACCGAATCTCCTCCATGATTTGTGTCCAGAAATCCATTGATGGAATCGAGCATCTTCATCGGAGAACCTACGAGAACGTCATTATTTGGAGTGATGGATGTGCATCGCAGTTCCCTTCAAGGTTTGTTTTCAAAAGTATTGCTGGAGCCCCTTATCCAGAAAAGAATCTAAGTTGGTGCAGCAATGAAAGAAACTACGGCATTGGATATTGGACCAATTGATGGCGGTGGGGTAGTAAAAACTGTCATTTTCCGAAAAGTTAGATATGCTTAGTTCTAACTACAATAAACTCACCTATGGATTTTGTTGACTCTACACGTCAATTTCTGCCATCTATAAATGCTACACACTGTATACCTGCCGCTGGTCATCTGCTTACTGAGCCCGATAACATCGACGAAGCACTGGCCATCAAAGAAAAGTTAGAAATGCACAAATTTATTCGAAAAAACACGCCAATGACTCATTCACGATAGCATTCTTCCACGTATCAAATGACTATTATCCGTTTCAAAAACAGCAGCACACCTCACATGGTCAACTGTTGTGAGAATATGAGTACAATGTCCTGTTGTGAAATTGAAATAGAAATCAGTGTGCATGATGTAGGAGAATATATGTCCAATCTGCCAGCATTGGTATGATGAGGCTTGTTTTCTTCGAATAAGTGACAAAATCGGCTGGCTTAACTTTTATAACCATAATTTCATTTAAATTAGCAAAGACATTCGCCTTAATTGATCTGAGCTATTTTATATTCTCACGTGTGTAGTAACAGTAATAAGTGTGCATTATTCATAATACACGCAGTTTTCACTACAGTTTTCATCTATTTTACAAATCAAAGGATCACATGGAATATATTCATTAAATCGGAATACATCAGCACTGCACTTGTACCGTTGCGTACGATTGACAGGGAAAGGAGGACTGGTGTAGGCCCTATAAACATCTTCAAAAGTCCAGTAAATATGGACGGCGCTTGTGCACTGTAAACCGTTGGCTGACAATTGACAGACACTTATCCTTCAAAATCTATTTTGTCGGTCATTGTTACACAATAATACAGATTGCCCAAAAGTCAAGCAATCACTAATCGAAAAAATCAATCAATATTCAAAAGTTTTTGTTTAGTTAATTTGCATACAAAGCAATGTTTGCAGGATACTGGAGGTGACAATCGTCGGTTGATTTTGTCAGTAATTTTGTAGGACTGTTGTCGGTATGCGGTTTGCAGTGTGGAGCAACAAAAAAGGTGCAGGAAAAAACTCCCCAAAGGTTACGGTCATCCATGTATTGAAATTAAATTAGTAGCTGCATGTCTGAGATTGATTTTGCAAAAAGCCATAGAAATGGTCAGCAGGATGTCATTCTAAGCTCCTATTTTATAAATACATCGACGACCTTTAGGGAGTTTTTCCAGCACTTGTTTTGTTGAAAATCATTATGATCTCCCGTCGTCTGGTCAGTTTCGCTTGTGGAGCTTTGATTTGCGCGGCATTATAGCGGAAGGCGATATCATGTAGCATAATCTATTAGCCAAATAAAATACATAGTAAACATTGAAAAAACAAATAATAGTAAACATTTGAGCTAGATAAATTCAAATACATTTCAAGAAAAAGATACCATAGGAAAGGCTCTTTTTTCCAAATTAGTTGAAGGAACAGACATTGTGAAAATTATCTTCTTTATTGTCTGACGGAAGATATTATTAATTTGGGTTTCAAAGCTAAGTCAGAATCGCTTCGGTTCGACACTTTTCTTAACGGAATCGATTTTTACAAAATCTAGAAATTGTTTCATCGTACCTCTTTTGTTGTGAAACCATTAAGCATGGATCCTCGTTAGGTTCGTAGTAAAAAGGAGACGCATGTCATGTTTGGATATAAAATGGTGCCAGTATTTTCCATCGATTTTCCGTCCGACACTAAAGTAAGTTTTCAAACAGACCCTACTCTAAAAGAAAATCGCGCTGCTAAATATGCGCGATTGACTCTGTGATCAAGGCCTGACGTAACTGAACATAGACAGCACTGACAACAGGCAGATAGTGATAAATTATCACACATGGCAGATAGTTTCATGCATCACGAAGACTCGGCGAGTATGAGCACAAAAACGAGGAAATCGACGGATATGCGGTGAATGAGCACAAATATGAGATAATCAGACCGATGAGAAGCAAACGGCAAAAAGGAATTCCTAATACCTTACAGGGACAGGAAAAAAGTCGTGCGTCGCTTGCGGATTAATGTGAGTTCAAGCAAAATGCTTCGATTGCCACAATTTCTTCAGATTCGAAGAACTCAGATCAGTGCGCACAAGTTTTCTCCATAATGTTGGCCCTTCCGATCATTACTAAAAAGAGTAGCAGGAGCACGAAAATTAGTTCACTTGATGTTTTCACATGCTCTCCTCGGCATTTCATTTCTCACTGTACAGTACATAGACTGAATCGAATGTTAGCCAAGACAGCAATGTGTGTTTTGGTGTGTGCGAAGTAATATCACAGCACGCAGGCATCTCTCGTTGGCTCTGGTGTCCTCTGCTGACAGCTTATTGTTTGCCATTTCCAGTAGCAAGCGATGCACGAATTATCCATTCGAGAAGGAGCAAGTTGTCTAATTCTGCGATGTGCCATTCCGATATTAAGGCTACATATAACCCTTCCTTTCAAGGAAGCCGAAGCGTGCGCAGATGAATCTAATTCTGTGCCTTTATCACTCCCTCCAAAATCCTTCCTTATTAAGGAGTGCATCTTGACTCCCATTTGTCCATGCAAGCGTTCATATCAAGCTAAGTTTCGAGCTGCTTCGCTTCACTTAGGCAAATCCGGTCCATTCGCCAATGCATCCTTGGATCGCTCGTCGTATCCTTAGTGTACTCTCGTACTTTTTGGTCTCCCAAACATTTGGCATGTTGACTGCAAGTCATTCTTAATGCTGCCGCAAGACTTCTTGTCAACTCCTCCAACCACTCCCAAATCACTCCGATCCTAAAGAACCTCCACTGGCTACGCATTCAAGAGAGGATTCACTTTCGCCTTGCAGTGCTCAACTTTCGGTGTCTATGATTTTGCTCTTTCCTATCTCGACGAGTCCCTACTTGGTGCATCAGAGATTGCTTCTTGCAAGCACTTACGCTCCGAAGCTCATTCTGCTTTGAATGTTCCATTCTCCCGCCGATCCATTGGAAGTCGTTCTTTCCCATCTGCAGCAGCACGTGCGTGGAACTCGCTACCGACTTCTGTAACCTGCCAGTTTTCTCATCTCTCCTTCAAAATGACTTTGAAAACGTCCCTTTTCAGTCGCTCTTTCCCTCAGGAATTGCTTTTGTCTTCTTACTCTTGATTTTGTTCAGTGGCCTGGAAGTCACCACTGACATAACGCCACTCAAAAAACGTCACTCTGGTGTCCTCTGCTGACAGCTTATTGTTTGCCATTTCCAATAGCAAGCGATGCACGAATTATCCATTCGAGAAGGAGCAAGTTGTCTAATTCTGCGGTGTGACATTCCGATATTAAGGCTACATATAACCCTTCCTTTCAAGGAAACCGAAGCGTGCGCAGATGAATCTAATTCTGTGCTTTAAAACGAAGGCCTTCTGAAATAAAATGTAGAAAATGCATAATGTTCAAAATGAATGTTTTAAATTACTTGCAGACTTTGGATGTTTACAAAAAGATGTCATATGCGCATATAATTTTCTCACGAAAATCAAAAGATTTTGTTTTGCTTTTCGGGCATAGACTATTGTCTTGATCTACAAAATTCAACGCCTGACGCGCGACTGGACTTAACAAAACCAGCTAAATGAGTCAGCATGGCAAGAGAGAAAGAATTCCAGTGACCTATTCACTTATTCATGATAGCCACATAGCCAAGTGATTCTGATCGTTGGTTTGACTGGCACATCATTTTTCAAGCTGTCTGTGCCAACTTCACATCACCGCCAGTTTGCGCTTTCGGGGACTAATTTCTCCGCAAGTACGGCGTCGTAGGAGTAAGAACTTGCTGGCACAATGTTTTTAATGGTCATCTATCTGTTGTACTTGCTTCGCGTGTTTTAATTGCGTATTTTGAAAAAAAAATTAGTGGCGGTGCTAACTTCACATCACCGCCATGTCGAACTTTACAGTTGCGATTTCTCCTAAACTAGACGAAATTCTTTCAAAATTATGGATGACACATGATGGAATACACCAAATGCATCGATCTGTAGGTTTATTTGAGTGGCACATTCCATTTTCAAGATGGCGGTGCTGAGTGGTGGTGCCAACTTTACATGCGTCCATTTGACAATGTTTATTTATACAAGCGAGTGAACAGGCTCTGCTGATATAGAAGGTGAACATTACCATCATTATTGATTTCGGCTACTTTTTAGAATAATAATGTAGTCTTTATTGACGGTGCACAATTACAATTCCATGGACGCATACAAGATGATACAATGGCATGGAATGAAATTAGAAACGAAAAGAATGGAAGAATCACAGATCATTTGCAGTATTTTAAATCGAATCGTCCTCGCATGTGGGTGTTGAAGGGGGACCAGTTCCTCGAAGTTCTGTTCCTGTTCTCAAAACTTTGACGAAGTGGATACCCGTTGTTCGTGACGATTTTGTGGAAAGGAAAATTCCAGTATTTGCCCACTGACTGAATGAAAGTAGGGTCCATAGCTGACACTCCGATAATTTTACACACTCGTCTTTCGATTTTTCTGATCTCAGTGATAAGATATGTAGGCTTGTTCACGAAAGTTGGGCATCAATACATAAATATCAACTTAATATATGTTGTATACCCTTCAAGCATTGTTACGCTATAATATCAGATCTAGATTTACATAGGTTGCATAACATGCCCAGTCTTTGCGATCCCTTTATGACAAGCTGTTCCATTTAGGCGCTCCACTTAAGATTAAAATCCGCACACACGAAGCAGTTTTCAGTTTGGACCCGTTTGTTGCACATATTGCAATAAATTTTCAATAAATATATTTTTATATTCAAAGCTAATTCCATGCTTTTATTCTAATAAACACATTTTAGAAGTTAAAGGGAAATTCATCATTTCATTTTAGGTAAAATTTGAACCACAATGAAATAATGTAGACCATCATACCAATGTATTAAGAAGGTAGTTATTGCAGAAAATTAGTTGAAACAATATATTTTGATGTACATAACCACAGAATTCTTTTTATATGTGTAGAAATGGGCAATAATCTAAACTTAATCTTACATGCTGATCACATGAATCAGTATATACAATTCTTAAAGCAAAACTTCGCAAGGTGTGTCAAGAAACCATGTAATGCGATGACAATTGAAAATGAACTTATATGAAATCGTGACAAATTAATAGATAAATCCTAAAGTAGTTAAAGATAAAATACATGACTTATGAGTGACTGAGTACTTAATCAACCCAGTAGTAATCAATTACTGAGTGTTGGAAATCTGCTATAAAAAGAATCGCTTGATAAACGAAATTGTTGAATTATGTGAAACAGAAAATGCTGCACACAAAAAACCTGACACATTGGCGCCAGCCGTCACTGAGATTTCGGCCCACTAAGTTAAGTATCTGTCAAGATGGTCGGTCCGCAGCAGCTCGTTGCGCCCAGGTCCTACCTTCTTCCACTTTTGCACTCAACTTCTTCATGGTGGTGTTTAGACTCAAGCACCCGCTTTAACAAGAAATTTCCTCACCGATGGAGCAACGAAATAGCGGCATCCCACTCTCAGAAGGCATGAGCTCATATTTCCACCCTTGCTTCTGAATCCCTTTGGCCAGTTCTTTATATTCCGCAGTTTTCTCTTCATGGGAATCCTTAACACTCTCTTCCCAGGGAACAGTTAGTTCGCCCATAATCATTTTCTTCCCTATCGCGTCGATCAACACTAGATGAGGTCGTTGGTCAGATAGGGATAATTCATCTGGCAGCTGTCTATCCACTCAAGTGGATCACTTCCGATCACTTCCTACTTCTGAGGTACAGATCGCACAATGAATCTTTCGTCTCTTTGTTTGACCACTCGGTACACAAAGTCAATGCCCGTTGTTACTTGCCTGTAGGGGAGACTTTTGTAAAGTGGGCGGAACCGCCGAGCGGAGTTGTTACTTGCCTGTAGGGGAGACTTTTGTAAAGTTGGCGGAACCGCCGAGCGGAATCATTATTTAGTACAGCGAGATCCTGTTCGAAACAACTTCTACTTTATCAATTTCAGCCCCTGATCAGATTCCACAAATTAGCAGTTGCTATAGAGAAATTCAAATTTGAAGATAGTAGTGGTTCCTTTGAGTGGTTCCGCTAACTTCACAAACGTGGTGGTGGGAGAGAGACTGTTTCCACAATTGCTTGCAGGACCAAGCCGCACCGGTGCGTGTAGCATACTCTCTATAGTGCCACATGATAGCCAGAGAGGGCAGGACAAGGATTGGCATGTCACACAGATAACACTGTGGGTCGGTCCGGATTCCTCAACGTGTCAGATTAGCAGGGGCATGGAACACATCATTATGTCCATTGATGCTTCCGCTTCACTGCCAGTAGCCCATGTTCCACCAATCGTTCCATGAGAGCTTGGAAACTTCAACTCCCCAGTCGAGCCATCTGCCAATGTCCAACATTTGGACATCTTTCCAGACTCCCACACTCTTGCGACTACTTTCCATAAACACTATGCTTATTTCTTACTGCATATCGTAGTAAGTTTCTTTGTAGCCTGTACACCGCAAGTAAATAGTACAGTAGACTGCATGCGAAGATAGAGCAAATTAACTGCAAATATTGTGTAGACTTCCACGGGGCAGGAAAAATATCGCTCCTTTAAAGTAAGGACGATTTTGATTTTTTTTGCGAAGTAAAATTCACTGAAAGTGAAGAGCCTTTAGACTGACCATGGAGACGAAGCGCATCGAGGAATTTTACTTTGAAAAAAAATCGTAATTGACTTGAAAGAGCGATATTTTACTTACCTCCTGGAAAGTTGCATAATGAATAACCTTGCGCATAAGACAACGAAAGATCTAATTGCAAGTATAATGTCCTAAATTAAGCTCAATGTATTTCAACTGTATGGTACAGTTGAAATGCATGGTTCGATTTTCAATATCTTAGTTGTAATCAACTCTCAGCACTTAATATTTTATCTACGAAGAAATCATCGTAGCTGTATAATCGAGACAGTACTATTACGAAAGCTGTTTAAAATGTTAGAATATATACTTTGACACCTTGATTAATGGTTTCTTTGAAACGAGTTGGAAAAATCAAATTTTGAATTGTCTAACTATTATTTATTGATCTCCAACAATTCCTTGTCCAACATGTTGATCTCAAGTGAAGAAAGAAGAATTACATGTAAGTACAGCATATAAATCACAGTTGAAAGAGATGTCTTTGCAATGACACTCACCGTGGCAAGAAATAGAAAGAAGGGTGCAGCAGAGCGTAGTCGGCATGGTCACCCAAAATTTATCACTCCAACTGATTACTACTCATTATTTTAAATGTTGGACACCATTAAATGCTGTATTCCTTTTCACTTAATAATGGTTCTGGTATATTGTCCAAATGAGCTGTTAAATATCAGTAACTAACAAAAAGACATTTCAAAACCTGATTATTCTAACTTAAGGAGGCTATCAGAAAAAGGCTGTAAGCAAAATATACTCAACAATGTTACAATTAGAAGATTTTCAATGACATAATAATTAATTATCCATACCGGAGAGGGACGATTCGGTCTCCCGATTTTTGATGTGATCCTCGTAAAACTAAGTCGCCCGATCTACAATTTTGTGACCTAACGTTTAGTGCATTTTCAAATTTTTCACTGAAATCATTAAGGTAAAATTTTATTTTTTTTAATTTATTCGGTAAAATTTCAACTTTAAAAAAAGCTGCCGAATTTGGTGATTTTAAATCTTGAATTGCTTTTTGCAACATGGAGATGAATCAGTTGCAGTAAATGAACATCGCGATAAGAAAGATTAGACCCCAAATATGTTGTACCGTGAATTTCATGTGATTTGAAACAATGGTACGGAGGTTGAGACCGATTAAGTCCTACTCGCTTCACAGTCCAATATGCATAGGGTTAAAATGAAGGTCTTAAAATCAATGTACCGTACAGAGGAAGCCATATATGCCTACATTCGGGTTGTCCGTGTGCACGTAGGTCCAATTTGGCTGGTCTCAATTTTTCCACAATTTGTAGTTCTTTCACCTTTGACAATACTGAAATGTCTCAGGGATCTGCATGTGGATATGTTCCAACAACGAAATGTTTCTATCAAATTAAAGCATCTCATAATGGCTTCGTGCAATTCCGGAGACAATTAGGGAGACTATGGGGCGAAGCGATGATTGGGAGACCGATTCAAAAGATTTGTGAATAAATAATGTGTCGATGGTCAGATGTTCAGCACATCATCGATCACAAAGACCTTGTTCTTGCCAAGCTCATATCCACAAGTATAATCCAGACAGGCATTCAATGCATATTGTCAAGAGTGAGAGATCCACAGAAGAGAAAAAAAGTAAGGATGTTTTGTTCATCAATCGAGTTATATGCATGCATGTACTAGGAACCATTTTTAAAATAACTTTTCAAATATTTCGCTTTTTTGATTATTTGATCTTTTTTAGTTTTTTCTGAAAATGGCTCGCTCAACCGCTCGCTCACGACAAAAAATCACCGCTCGCTCGCTCAATTTTCGCTGGCTCAATTTTCGCTCACAGAATATTTTTTTCGATCGCTCATCCGCTCATCAAAAACTTGAAAAAATACCGCTCGCTCGCTCGCTCAGCTCACTCAAAAACACTGCTGAGGTCTTTGATAAATTTAGTGGATGGACGATACATGTATGTTCGGACTTTATGCGACAACTATGTTGACAACTATGCAGAATAGCAATGGTCCGAAGATGCTGCCTTGCGATTCACCACTTGGAATTGAATGCACGATGAAATAGTCTTACCAACTTGCACTCGTGCTTCGTGCTATGAGTAAGCTGGCAATCCAATTCGCAGCGATGTTTGTAAAACCGAAATCGGAGCAAACAGCCATAATTGATTTATGTGGAAGCTTATCGAAGACGCGGGAAAAGTCAACTAATAGCAGGCGCACTGCATCGAATGAATTGTCTAGAAATTCCTCTATTTTATGATACAAAAGCGATAAGTTCACAGGAGGATCTCTTCCTGGATTGTATGCGAACTGATTCTCACAGTGACTCTTCATAGTGCATGGTAGGATTAATTTTTTATGCGAAGATTGTTGTTTTGAGAAGTTGGAGGACAGCATCGAAAGAAGCGAGCAAATTTGAAAATGCGGGAAAGAGAAAATGCAGATTCTTGTGGGCAAGGTAACTGGATTTGATGGTCTGTGTTGTTAGCATTAAGGTTAACATTTTGAAGCACTAGTGAACTTTTGAATTTTCACAGGGCCTCAGATTT
Source organism: Prostheceraeus crozeri (assembly GCA_907163375.1). NCBI lineage: Eukaryota > Metazoa > Platyhelminthes > Polycladida > Euryleptidae > Prostheceraeus > Prostheceraeus crozeri. Next base: position 246,481 of record CAJQUW010000601.1, on the reverse strand, counting down.
TGAGTGTATTGATTATCAGATTCCATAGAAGCCCTGGGAGAAAATGCTTATACACAAATTTTTGGGCTGCGAATATGCTTGTGCAAAATGTTAATGCTAACGTCGCATCGGTTATGTGAAACAGCAAGTGGTGCACCCAAAAAGACCTGAGTCATCAATAGAGCGCCATCTGTGACAGAAATTTCGACACATCTCACAAGATGGTGGATCGGCAACAGTTCGTTGCGCCCAGGTCCTTATTAACATACAGTATAGCCACTACCTTCTTCTGCATTTGCACTCAACTTGATAGAGTTGTCGATACTGGAGGTCAGTCATGATCAAAATAGGAAAAGAAGGTTCTCTCCCATTTTTTAGGACGTTTTAATGAATAAATAAAAGAGCGTTTCGTCTATACACAGACTGTATCAAGGGCTGACATTTTTTGATTACATAACGAAAAACCTTGATAGAAGCTGTCTAGCTGATGTGATTTTTCTAGATTTCAACAAGGCGTTTGATTGTATACCTCATGAAAGGATTTTATGTAAACTTAAGAATGCTGGTATTGATGGTCATCTTTTTCGTTTTCTTAAGAGTTGGCTTACAACTCGTGTACAGCGTGTTTCTTATAATGGTGTTCTTTCTGATGCAATTACTGTGACGAGCGGTCTTTTACAGGGCTCTGTACTCGGCCCATTACTTTTCTGTCTTTTTGTCAACGATCTCGATGATGAAATTCATAATAGTGCATTAATCAAGTTCGCGGATGATATTAAGCTATACATTGCCTGGCCAAAAACATCTGATCATCTATTATTTACTGATTCATTACAGCGTGATCTCTCTGGTCTACTGAATTGGTGTACAGATAATGGACTATCCACAAATGTATCTAAATCTGGAGTTATGCATCACGGTAAATCAAATCCAAGAGTTGAATACCATATCCTATTTGACAAACTTCCTACTGTCTCAATTTACAAAGATTTGGGCCTTACCTTCTCTAATACCATGGAATTCAGTGCTCATGTGAACATCATTGTTAATAAGGCACGAAGAATGCTCGGACTTATCAATCGCTCGTTTAATCATATAGATTACCGTGTCATTTTGAAGCTTTACTTGACGTATGTTCGACCTATCCTTGAGTTTGGTTGTCTTATATGGAATCCATATCGGAAAAAGTACATTGATGAAATCGAAAGTGTACATAGAAGAATGTCAAGATCGATTCGATATATGAAAGATTTAGCATACCGTGACAGACTAAACAATCTCGGCCTTTTGTCTCTGAGCGCTCGTCGTTTAAGATACCAATTGATATTTCTTTTTAAGATTATTCATGGACATGTTGATGTTAACTTTGATGACTTTTTCACATATTTTGAAAGTAGTCATTTCTTACGTGGTCACACATCCAAGATTCGAACTGAATTGTCATTTCATGATTATCGTAGGAAATTTTTTTCCTGTAATGTTATTCCGTATTGGAACTTACTCTCTGAAGAAGAGAAATCTGTGAGTACGTTGACTCAGTTTAAGAAATGTATTACTTGCATGTCTACACGCCATGACATTTGGTAGTACCCTTTTTATTTCTAACATGATAAACATTTGTCGACTGCCCTTTGTGGCTATGTATTTGTTCATCCAAATACAATTATTATTATTATTATTATTATATATGTATACCCTTGATACTGTATGTATCAATCAGAACTCAATGTATGATTCTAATTCATTGATTACATGCAGGATAAATTCGACTGACTTAAACATGCTCGTGTTTTTCTTCAAAGATTTACCATTGTTTGCGACTGGCCGTTCTGCAATGCCCCCACCATACATGACAATAGGGCATTGCTTAACGGAAAATGTTTAATGCCGCATAGCTTGTCGTGCTTCCAACAAAAATGAACGAACTGCCTATGTTGTTTGAAACACGAAACACGAGGCGTCGGGTGTTTTAAGTAACATTGATAGTGCATTCAATTACAGGTGGAAGCACGACAGGCTATGCGGTGTTAAACATTTTCCGTTATGCAATGCCCCATTGTCATGCACGGTGGGGGCATTGCAGAGCGGAAGTCGCAAACAATCGCAAATCTTTGAAGAAAAAGATGAGCAGGTTTATGTCAGTCGAACAATTAGTTTTCCTGGATGATCGACTTAACCTGTTACCATATTTAATTCTTGTCAAAAATGAGAAACGTAACCACATAAGCTAAGCTCTGTAACACAGTTGGACCTTTTCAATGTGAATTTAAAGCACATCGTTTTCCGTATTATTATCGTATGGTGTTGCAAGCAGTCACTTTATTTCTGACAGCATTGATTTTTATATTCTCTTGTGTAAGTAATTATAAGTGTTCAATATGTATTGTAATATGGTAAGCTGCGTACTTAACTTTGTTTAAGGAAAGCTCACGAGTGCGTTTCATGTGAAAACTCTCCAAAAGAGTCAACATTCACGCAGCTCGAAAGGTTGAAGATTAGTCTTTTATTATCTGAATTGAACAAAAGAAGAGACTTATTGTTGATTCTCGTGTCTTTTGATTATTGACTTGTTAAATGAGTATTGAAACGGGTGCTCTACATCGATCTCTTCATTGCGTTCAGATAGCTCGTGAGGATATGAAAACAGCGCTCACGTAAGTTTTTATCAGCTTCATATGCCGTGTTATACATCCATAACGAAGTTAACATAAATCAAACTTTTGTAAAATATTGCACACCGAGAAATTTTCGCGAATCGGTAAGAAGCGAACCTCGCTATTTGCGAATCCACTCAACCGATATGAAAGAATAACAATAATACTACAGGAATTGTTGATACAATTACTACGAAAATTGCAACCTATCGAAATAAAGTACCTACTTACAATACAGCAGCTGAATAACTTTGATAGTTCAGGCTTTGCGGAAGCTGAAAACACAGCCTGAAATCAAATAAACTTGTTGCAATCTATTTGTAGTTTGTGATCTGCATTACCTGCTGGTTGTTTTCATATTATTTGATTGTAGAGTCGTTGTTTGTTGATATAAAACTATGAGGTTTAAGAGCAGGATCCGACATAGAGTGTTTGAAAACAAAAAGAAAAAAACTCACTTATTTTCATTTTCGTGAATTGAAACAGCATTTCACAAAATTCGTGAATTTAGAACTATCGCGAAATTTACCCGCTCCACAGTATCCTAGTCATATGCGGCGGCAAATATTAGAGGCCGAAGTCATAGTTGAACATTTCTTCCGTTTTAATAACCATGACCTGCGGTGAAAACTCCTTCCACTAGAAAATGCTGATTTATCATCTCGCTTCTGAGTCCAGTAATGTGAGACCAATAGCACAAAGATCTTACCTGCACTACAAGTGATTATTGAGTACGTAATGTGTACCAGCATGCAGAGTGAGTCAAAATAAATGTCCCTATTTTCAAGCTGCTGTATAACAATTAAAATTCAATCAATTTTTAAATGCGACATGTGATTTTAAACTTCCAAATTTGGCCAACAATTATACAGTCATCAGATTAAGTACATAGATATGTTGACTTTGTGGATATCTAATACCAAAGAATCATCACTGAAAAATTACATTTGTAGCTCAAAAAGCTCTTCCAATATTTCTATCATCTGTTAAGAGGTGTACTCGTCGCGACCAATAGACTATGTACAATTAAAAAACTGTAAACGACAACACAAACTAAAGGAATGATATGTCAAAGAAAGAAATTAAATCAAAATGTTTCTCATAGTTATAGCAATTGTCAATAACTATTAATATAATTATAATTAATGTCATTAAGACCATTTACCTACTTGCAGGAAAAATCGAATTTATCACATTATATTGATTAGTAAATGTCATCATTATTAGCGGGTCAACTGAATTCGTGATTTGGTCCCTCTGTGGCATTGGTGATCTGGTATTCTGTTGTGAATTTTCAAACCTTTCCCGTCTTTTCCAAATTTTGCAAAAAGACGCTAAATAATTCATTATGATTCTATTCATCTAATGATTATGGACCGACTATTCAAAATATTTAAGTTACCACTACTTCAAATGGCTCCGGTGAAAGACAAATAGCTCCGGAAAATGACATGGCTCTGAATAATGAAAGGGAGCCGCGCTGATTAGCGCAATTCACATTATATCATTCATTAATTGCAGCACATTCAATCAAATAGGGGGGTTGAATGTTAGAGTATCACAAACAGTCATTATCGTGAAGCGATGACTTACTCAATATCGCAATTTTCGTTACGCCAAATTTTTAATTGAGTACACGCTCACTTGAATAAATATTTGCGTAATGATATATACAAAGCTGGAGTACTGAAGCACATTAAATAAATATGATCGCATAAGCTGTATTCCGAAAAAAGTCCGATTTTGAAAATAACCCTATCCTACAACCCACCCTCAAAGCCCCCCCCAATTGCGATTGACTTTTCAGGGAGATAAAAAAATGTGCTCTGACTTAAATCACTAATCGATCCATTGTCAGCCACCCAGTCATTGCAGATTTCTGTGATTATTTTTTGGCTTAACCTATGAGATGCATTGTGCAGTCCGCATGTTATTTGCAACTTTTGTACATGAAACCGAAATCCGTGGTGTAGTTAATTCTACAATCATTTAAATTATGCTAGGTCTATGACATTCATTGGACACATATGTATTGAGAGGCTTGAAAAACCAAGTGAGGCTGGTCGAGCGCTCAACACTAAATATTTTTCTCGAAGGCTTCCGTGCAGGATCCATTACATAAACCACATGAATTCATGGTAGAATGATATGTGGCGAAACAGGATCAGGAGTACTTGCACGTAGGGTAGGCCTGCATTAACTAAAATGTAATGGAACAAAGGAGAGCACTTGTAGATTGATATAGTTAAATTTACTAAACGAGGGTGTGTTTTGATGAATTTTGTTCGATAGAACTAGATACTCGAATCCTTGAAATTTGAAACCTGATACTCGTAAAAGTTCTGAAATCAGAGATACACTGTTAATTAAACAGGAGGGAATCGCACGCAGTTCCTTTGCTGCCCATGTGCATTTGATGGAGCCGAAAGGAATAGGGAACCCTGATATGCTGCCTTTTGGTTTCAGCTTCTGCATTCAACAGTAAATATTTAATATGTACAGCTAGTTTAAATAAAAAGAAGAATGAGTCTATTCACCACAAGATAATTGATGTTGGATCATTCATTTTCTTTTAGATGTCTGTGTCTTTCAATATTATTTTCAAAACCTGAGCTGACATATGGAACGGTAGGGATAAACTATCCTTACATGCAAGGTGCATACATTGGACGTGGCATTGATCTCAACACTATGGTACCTCGCCATAGGATGCTCATTAATAAATACACGAAATATGTAAGTCTTTCGTCGTGATCCTTCGTAGAAATATTACACCCATTTGAAATTTCAAGACTTGAGGCTTCTAACACAAACAATTTGATTATATATCTAAGTTACATTCTTTTTGTTGAGTGTTCTCAAGTCTTTAGAAGGCAACCAACAAGGCGCTCCTCTCGGTCCTCCGCTTTGATTTCAATACTCTTCTGCCATCAATTGAGATGTCATATAAAACTGGGGCCGGCTGCACTAAATTCGGTGGATTTTATCTTAATATTATTGTATCTTCTAGGAGATAAAATAATATGGTTGCCCTTAGTTAATAAGATTCTAACTTAGAATCGCTCGATTGCAGAAATAGACGAATACAATGATTTCATCTCGAGATAAGATAATATCATTGCACTATTATGAAACAACAGATATTATTTTTAAGTGCATCGTGTGTGCCACTGACGTGAACAAATGAAAGCCAATACAATTGGAGAATTTGGAACGCACGCGACGCAATATGGTCGTGCAAATTTCTGATGAGTGAATATATTTTGCGGTATTGTGGAACTCCGTCATAACTGATTACTTAGTGACTGAATTTGTGATGAATTTACAAGATGATGACGGGAATGGGTCGATAAGTATGATGATGTTATCAACCTGTTAATGAAACTCTTCAAGTTATCCAAAAGTCCATTTCAGTGAAACGATGAGGAAAGTTACTACAAAGTATATAAGTTAAATTACGTTTGGTGATTGAGATAAAATATAGCAATTATTTCGGACTTTTTAAAGATATCAATGAAGAAAATCTGTATTTTTTTAATGCAACGGCTAGCAATAATTTGATTGGTAGATCTAAAAATTCCCTCTATTTTTAAAGAAGTAAAACACAATGCGAAATATATTGCTGTGTGTATATTCCAAAACATAGGGACCTACTAATCATTGTCCCTTCAAAAATGCTCATTGATATATACAGCACGTTGTGTCTAGAAACACTATCACTTTCTTCTACCTGATGGGATATTACTTCCCCGGAAACTGGATATTATTCGCTAGCATTATTGAGATAACCATTTTCGCCATTCAAAATAGCAGAGTTGTGGATAGCAGCATACGCTGTTATGATTTTCGCAGCTTTACGTGGGTTTACACGGAGATGATTCAAACAAGCCCATCTTCGCTTCCAAATGCCAAACAGTCTCTCAACCGAAAACTCGCAGATTTATGAAAGTAATTTAACCGTTGTTCTTTCACTGTAAGATCGCGTAATTGGAGTAAATAACCATGTCTTGAGAGGGTAACCTTGATCACCCAAAAGGATTCTATTCCCGTATTCATCATTCTCGAATTTATGAAAAATGCCAGATTCTCGTAAAAACCTGCTGTCGTGAGTGCCACTCGGCCAATCAGCAACAATATCAGCGACCAACATTTCACCTGTTCCAATAACTTGAATATTGAGACTATGATGACCTTTTCGGTTGACATATTCATTCTCGCATATTGTAGGAGAAATAATTTTTATTTGTGTTCCGTCAATAGCACCGGTAACTTTTGGCAAGTGTTTCTGTTCAAAGAAAGATAAGTTTTCCGGTCTATCAAAAAATCGAGTACTCACAAATGTCGGCAGAACTTTCAATATACGTAGCATTGGTTACTTCAGTAACGGCTCTACAGATAGTAGATTTATCAACTCCGATGGAATCAACAACAACTTTTTGAAATGAACCGCAAGCGAAGAAGTAAAGGGCAACATGTATCCTTTCTTCGAGTGTAAGAGCATTTTTTCTCGCTGATCTTGATCTCATGTGAGATAGTAGCACATCACAAAGTTTTTGAAATGTTTCATGGCTTAGTCGGATTCTGTCATAAATTTCACCATCAGTATAATCAGATATGATCATTCTTGCTGCGGATTTCCTGCAATCGCCATAGGTTCCTCACTGTTTCCTCCTGCATCCTGACTAACGATAGAAATGACCTTCTGTCGCTCCAGTATTCTTCCAAGGTGAACAGTATAGCGAAGCAAAGTGAATAGTATAGGTGAACAGTTCCAGTATAAAGGAACGCTAAGACCTCTGTTGGCTGATGTCGCACGCTCTCTTTCTTTCACACGCAGTAATAATTGGGATATGTGATTTGAAATGACTGGCAATGAAAGAAGACGAAAGAACTGGAGTGAGACCGAAATTAGTTTGCTATTCGACGAGATGACTGTTCATTATGCAAAACTGTTCGGCAAGTTCAGTGCATCAGTGACAAAAGAAGAAAAGAATAAATTATGAGATCAAATCGGTAATCATCTAAAGCGAGATGTGGAAGATGTTAAGAGAAAGTTCGTATCTTTGAAAAGTGAAAAATTGAAAAATTATTCTAACTATAGAAGAGCCATGAATAGCACTGGTGGTGGTTCACCTCCATTATCTCCCATGACACATTTATTGCTTGACATAATTGGCAATGACAATCCAAAGATTCAAGGTGTCGGCTCCGGTATGGAATGGATGGCAACGATGGTGATGGTAATGACGAAAATGTGCCTCCAAAACCCAAACGCATGAAACCGAAGAATGAGCTGGAGTCGCTTCTATTTCGTCCGAGTGAAGAAAGGCACGAAAAAAGAACTGATTCTGTTGGATCTGAAGATAGAAAATGCGAAGATGAAGAAAATGTTATTACAAAGCAAAACAGTCCGGTTGCCAGCTTCTACCGGAACATCCAGAAACGGCGGAGATCGAAGATAATATAATTACGGAGAGTGATTATTCCTATCGCATCGCCGATTGCAGTGATTGTGCTAGGGTGAACGTGGTGGTTATATTTAGTATATTCAGCAGCTTAAACACTCAGCTAAACACCTCATATTTTATAGCATCACAATTCTTTGTTAGAAAGAATGTTGTTCTTTGTCTTAAAGGGTAGGCCTCGATAGCCTACATCTGGGACTGTAAAGATGTGAATGTAAATGATGGGATTAAACATGTTGCATGGGCTAAACAAAGAATTATGCTTACTGTGATTCAATAATATATATGCATAATTCTACTATTTACATGTGCTTTTACTATTTACATATTTACTATATTAATGTATTAATATTAATAAATTAAATATAAAATATTTACTATATATTTACATACATACTATTTACTACTATTTACATATTTACTGTTATAAGTAGGCTACTACAATTATAGTTCTTCACTGTACTATAGATAAAATGATAGTTAATGACAGTTTTCTAATAGCCCATTCAATGTTTATGAAATCATAATCATACATGATAGATTAGTTATGCCTACATTGTCGCGTTAAGTTGACGGAGATAAGTATTTAAAGTACCCCTTATTGATATTATGTTAGAAGAGGAAATAAAATAACATCAATTGATTTTATCTTTAGTGCAACAGACTTATTCTAAATTAAAATCGTATTATCTTAACTTAGGATTGTTCTAGAGATAAAATCATTTTATCTTAAAATATAATATGATCGGTATGGTGTACGGAGATAAAATGATTTTAAGATAAACTGATATAATATCGTGTTCTGCAACTGAAATTATTCTAACTTGAGATAATAAGATTTTATGCTGGTTGTGCAACCGGCCCCTGATTACAAGAGCGGGCGAAAAAGTAATATCATAGATGTCCCCACAAATCACAAATCATGGCTTGCTTTGCATACTTCCCTTACAAACTTACTTATTTTGGTCCTCCGTTGCTTTGTACGACTCAACTATCCATAGACGGAAAGCAGAATTGAATGCCCGATGGCATCTCGATGATCGCACATTGGCACTTGGCAGGAGACAGCGATCTCATGCCATCTGATCTCATAGCAATTATTGGAGACTGGAAAATTAGGCCACCCAATCAGCCACTCGAAATGCGAGCTATTTTTGAAAGTGATGATATACCCCACTCAACTTTGGCAGATCCTTTCCGCTAGATCATACCCGACTTGAAGCTAATGGCTACCATAACATTGAGTTGTTATGAGCACCATTGTGTCCGGAATCAGTTCATGCGTTAGTCACACCTTAGAAGACTTACATCATTGTCATCGCAACGAATTCTGGCGCAATAGCAGATCTTTCCAAAGTCAGGAAGATAGCAGGGTACGACCAGGAGCATTTTTACCTCAATTGTGCGGAGACATTGATAGCTTTTGCGAAGTACACAGCTAGCTTTCTTTAGTGAAGTTGGTTATTTCATCGAATAGGCGAGCCCAAGCAAGCTTTTTTCTTCGACAGTTTTCAGTGTTACAGCGGAAGTTGGCAATGCGAGTTGCGTTCTTGACAATTTTGTCTGTTCTAAATCCACTTTAATTTTGTTGTTGTTTTGTTTTATGTCTGGTTTTGTGCATAATTTTATAAACATTCAATTAAACATCTTGATTAAATAGGCCTATTATTTACGTTTCAAAGGATTTACTAGGAAAGGTAAATCTTATCCATAGGCCCAGAGTTGGAAGTGGGTCAACGAAGTCTGACCCATGACACACCTGACCCACGGCATACATGTATGTGACCCACGACCCACCTGACCCACCACATCTTTGACCCACTTGACCCACCTGGCCTACATCCTGCAAGGGTGAATGATGTGAGTGCAATTTCCTTTTCTGGTATCATCTTTAGTTTCTTTTTCATTCAGGATTATATGTCTATCTAGGTAGAGGCCTGGTAGTATCAAAATTGTTGCTAAGATTTGTTATGAAGGTTCAAGTGTATCAGACCACTTGTCACATGATAAATAGACATGTAACCTCATCAAAATTATCTTATGAACAAAGTTCATGCACCACAAATGCCTGAGGTTCTAAAAAAATTTAAACAATTCTGTTTCTTGTCATAATTCTCTAATAGTGCTACCTATTTAACTCGTAGACAGATGATTAGTTAAGTTGAGGGCCCAACAGACTAAATCTCAAATTTTTCATATCTTAATCAAATGAAGTTAAAAAATAAGAAACTGCAGTAGGCCTAAATCCTTTATGAATGCATTTATTAAGCTAGATACTACATGTGTGAAAATTATCTCAGAAAAATCGTCAAACTAATATTTTGTTGCTTCTGATGTCAATCGATTCCAATTTCATTTACTTCTGCTAATGTTAGATTTAAGTAGAAGGTTGTGTATTTGATGTAAGAATGACATTCATTGAAAAGCAAATGGAGTAAGCATGCGTAACGCGTGAATACAAAATTGCACGAAATAATTCATTTATTAACTTACAATGTACATAGATGAACTGATATATATGAGTGGCGCTACATGTGCGAGTACGTTGTGATAACAATCACTTAGTGACATCATGTAAATATTCCTATCTTTATTGATACTTAATCAAATATCAAAACGAAACTTTTTATTGATACGAAGTGTCAAGAAATATCTCCTTACAGAGCTCTGCCGTAATAAGTCTGTGTGAAAGGAATAAGTCTATATCAATGACCGTCGTATGAATTAGCGTATTTCAGATTATCATGCATCGAATTAGCAATGAGATGCATGGAACATGCACGATGCGAAAGTAGATTGAACGGCTAAATACTTTAGATTTGAAGCATGTATATTATCAAGATATTCTTATCAATTATGTATTCGAAAATATCTAGGCTCTGATCAATTTTTACCACAGATTTACCATTTTAACCTCTACCAGAAGATATTTTCTACGAAAGACCAACAAAATCAAACGAAACAAACAAAACGGAGGTCAGCTCGCATTGCAAGAAAATTTTCTAGATTAATGATACCTCTGAATACCTAACATCTTCAGTAGCTGTATCTCTGAAATCAAGGTCACACATCCTTGGGTATCGTCAGACAGCGACAGAGAATCGACCATACACAATTGTACTCAAACAACTTCTCTCCAACAACCAACATCTCTCAGTAGGCAGCAGCAATTGTTTCCGAGCCATTAATTTGTGTGAATTCTGCCCCCTTTCGACACTGTATGAGTCTTGTGAAAGTCAATGGTGTTGCATATTTTGACTGTGTGCATCCATCACTCCTTTCAGTGACGCTGATTCAATCTTTCTCATGAATGATAAAAATACGAATAAATGAAGTTTACAGTATTTGAGACTGTTAAATCTATCATTGGTCAAACTGGTTGGAAGTGGGTCAACGAAGTCTGACCCAAGACCCACGTGAACCACGCTAAATGTGACCCCACGACCCACGTGACCCACGCGATTTTGTGACCCACTTGACCCATGACCCACGACCCACTTCCAACTCTGCATAGGCCCCTGAAATTTTATGGCCATGGTATTCATGGGGTCTTATCCTTCAATCATGATAACTTTAGGACCTATTTATCAGTCATTTAATAACTAAAATGTAGAAGTTATTAGTTACTTTAGGAAAATCAATCAGCTTTTAAAAAATAAAGTAATTGTAGACAGGATAGACGGTTGAAAGACCTATCAACGAGCCCCTTCTGTACGAGAATTAGGCCTATGCAGATTCGCTGGTTTGGCCACGCTTGACTTATGACTTTTCATTTATTTCAGAGCGAAGTGATCACTCAATCTGTAACAAAATATCGTTTTATCGAATCCGAATCTGATGTACAAAATGTATTAGACATCAATGGAAACCTCGGCTTGTCAATTTCTGGAAAATTTTCATTCAGTGTGTCCGGAGCAATGCACTTCATACGAGACAAGCAAAAACAGCAGAATGAAATCGAACTGTTATTCGCAATCACTGTTCTTGATGTAAGATTATTCGATTGTGGCTCATCCGCATCCTAAAATCATTTAATGTCCTGTTTCAGTATTTCGATGCTGCTTCCAATATAGAAGATGAAGGGCGCACGGATTGCACGAACCTTTCAGCCGCGGCAAAACGGGTGACACACGTTGTCGGAGGTATACTACATGGAGCAAGATGTCTGATTTCTGTTAAATGGAAATATCGCTCAGATCATGAAAGGCATAAGATAATGGTGAGATTCATTGATTTTTCAAAGATCCACTGCAGGAATGCGGAGTTCCATCATTTTCATAGGATTTTTTACAGTAGAGTTATGTGAATACTCTTAACAATAAAAAGTAGTGATAAGTAGCAATGCTAGATGAAGAATCAACAATTAACATTATGATAAATTGCTTACTATACAGATTTCTGTACATGCTTACTACACAATTGCTATATTTTCGGACAGTCTATCTAGAGAGTTTTCAGTCCTCAGTTTATGACTTGCAGTAGAAAACTACACGTCCAACGATATGCATTTTGTATAGTCAAAGATTAGCGAGCCAGTCAGATTACGATCATCGGTTTAATGAAATTTGCACTTAGCTTTACAAACATTATAGCATGCAATGTAGTGTAGAAGTTGAACCTATGTTTGATGAGCATTGCTGTGCACATATCTATCATTTTTCATGAAAGCTTGTCAACCATCCACAATTTTATATTGGTTTAATACTTGACAAAAAAGCAAAGAAAACTCTGTATTCATGACTGATTCACAAAAGAAATACAAGTCAACACAGTGTTCCATTATTCGCTAAATTACAATCGAGTCAACGAAAAGCTTTAAAGTCGAGATTCGCGAGCGACTGAGTAAAAGCCTTGCGCCCGATAAGACTTCGCTCCACATCCGTTGCTCACCAGTCCTTTTCGGTGAAGTTAAAAACGTTTCCCCGACAAAGACATAACCACGTAACTTCTGACGAATCAAAGATGACCCTCATTAGGAAATAGTTGTTCCCGTTCTTTGCTGACATAAAGGCTGTGGAAATAATTGAATAGCTAATTCATCATAGTTCCATTCTAAAACAGCTTCGTTTCACAATTGAAACTCTAGGATGTATAGTTTATACCATAGAGTAAATATATTACGTAGAGTGGTAACTCCGCATTTATTAAATCCCAAATGTGTATACACTTTCGATTTTATTAAATGAACTCAAGGGAGATACATTCGGAATTGATTCCAAATGTGAGATATGCATGTTTATGCAGCTTTGAAGAAATTACAACGGAATCGACTGATCATGACAGTAATGCTGAAGGAATGATGGTATTTTGCTGATTCTCAGTGTCATGACAGCCTTGCAGAGGTGATGTTTGCTAAATTAGCAATTCGATGGATCACATTGCTTTCATGCTCAACCTCAAGAATATTTTCTCAAGCGTGATCATATCACATGCAAGCTACAACTGGCAGAGAAAAATCACATAATCAAAGACAATGATTTCATTTAACTTTGAAAGACGTAAATGGCTCCACATCACTATTGAGATTCTAGAAATGAAACATAAGTATAGTGAATCACAAAATCATGCTGGTGAAAACTGAATTAGAAACTTGAAATTTCAGCCAAGAAAGCACGAATGACATCGCGACTTTTTCATGAAGACTTCAATTATAATACCGTTCATTAGATTTCCTTGATCATCAGCATAATTCCGCTTAGTTACGATGCATTTTAGCGAATATTCATTCCTTTGATATCCAACTTGTTTCATACTACTTATTTAGGAGAGTCATGTCGGTAGTATATAAATTGGCAAATTTTGACTTTTTTTCAAAAGTGCTCAAATAATTTTTTGGACCGCAGGAACGTGATCTCCGCAAAAAATGAATCTTTTGATATAAAAATGTTCACTATACAGATACTTTTTTGAGTCGACACTCTACCTACTTTACGTACTTACTCTATGGTTTATTCTTTACGCTACTCAATCAAAAAACGATATGTGAGTCTATGAAATTTTCATTTATAATAAGCGCTGAATAATCTCAGGATCTGCTCACTCGAAAGTTACATGTGGAATATTTTCCAGCAAAAAAAGCGCAGCAAAAGCTTCCCAAATAGTAAAAGGTCGTCGATGTAATAATAAACCAAAACTCGTAAAAGGACACATCTTCGGCGTAAGCGCCTTCGTTGGTTGATCTTATAATAGTGCCGTAGCAATTACAAGATCGACCAACGAAGGCGCTGGACGACGAACATCTGTTCATTTGCAAGCTTCACTTTATTATTACTTAGAGATTTTTTCTCATGCTTTTTCGCTGGGAAATTATTATGATCTCCCATCGTCTGGTCAGTTACATATTATGGAGTAACTTCTGACTGATCAAAAATTACTAGAAGAGTAAAAATTGTTCAAATAGAGTAACTTCTATGGGGAGTAACCATTTTTACACAATATAACCTTAATTTAATGGTCAATATTTCTATTGCTACAAGTTTTTGACAAACCTTATATATCAATTTGAAACTTCTGCAAGTTCCCAAGTTTATTTTGACGCATAACGCAAATTTCCTCGCTGTGGTTAAGAAGTAGGCACAAATATCCGTCTTTAACTCTGTATGTGTGTGTGTGTGAGAGAGAGAGAGACTATTCGAACCGACCGAGATGGAACGCACCCAGGAACAATTATTCACGACCACCGCAACAACAGTATCCTCATTACCGGCAACCAAATAACCAACGATACCAACCGCGGCAGCAATACCAGCAGCAGCAGCCACAGCAACAAAACCGTCGCCATCAATCCAGCATATTTCCAGCCTTCAATGAACAATCAACCAACCTTATAGATTATAGCACAAGGACATTCCAAAATATGGACCAACCAGGCTTACAGCAGCATTATTTTTAACAGAAGTGAGTGAGGAGAGGAGACAGTAAAAAGTGAGAATGAGATGCAAGCAATCAAGATACTTTGCATCAATATAAATGGATTAAATGACGAAAAAACTATAGATCCTAATATGATAAAAGACACATGTGGTACAGACATAATGTGCTTCTGAAACACACCTAACTGAATTTAATGACTTACCAATTGACCAATACAGCGTCATAGAAATTACCAGCAAAACTAAAAATAATTTTGGACGACAAGTTAGGGGAATAAATCTGTATTATAAAACTGATAATTTTGGTACAGAAAAATTATATCTGAAATAAGAATAATAATATAAGATTAATTGAAATAACCAACAAACAATGGGATAAAATAAGAAAAGTACATGTCATTTTCTGTTATACATAAAGTAGAAAATTTAAATATGCTGATAAAGATTACCTTGACAGAATAAAATGTTACATAGTATATTTAGAATGAAAATTATCATCATGTTGGGAGATCTAAATAGTAGAGTAGGTAAACTAAATGATAAGAACCACTTACATAGGGATTATGCCAATGAGAAATTCTGAAGATTTGATTATAAACAAACACAGAAGAGAAAATAAACTTTTGCAATGAAACATCTCTTATAATTATTACTTCATGATTAGCGAAACAGCCTTTGCAGTCAGCACACATCCCTATTACAGTACATCTGAAATCATTTGCGAGTTCAAATTGCAGAGTGGTTATCAAAATTATATCATCTAAAATCCTATAAAATCTATTGTTTCAACTTTTATGAGATACAAAAATAAGTATGCAGATCATGTGCCGCCGAGGCGGGCCGTAAAAATCCATTTCGGATCTGAATCTGAAATAACCTCTCCTTCAACACAGGTTCCGTAATTATTGAACTATAGAGTAAGTATATAAGGCAGAGTAGTAACTCAGCATTAATTAAATGTGAATACAGTTTCGATTTTATTAAATGAACTCGAGTTGAATGCATTTGGGTATTGACACCAAATGTGAAATTTGCAAATTTTTGCAGTTTTGAAGAAATTGCCACGGAATTGATTGGTCATGACAGCAATAAAGAAGGAATAATGATATTTTACAGATCCTCCGTCTCACGACAGCCTTTGGAGAGGTAATGTTTTTTAAATTAGCAGTTCGAAGGTAGTTATTACTTTTTTATACAAACTCAACCTTCTCAATAAAAACGTTTTCTTGAGCGTTTTCATATTACAAGCTACCTGCCACTGGAAGAGTAAAATAGCATAATCAAAGACACAGATCACAATTAACTTTAGAAGATGTAAATGGGTCCACATTACTATTCAGATTCAAGAAATGAAATATAAATTTAGTGAATCATAAAATCATACCGATAAAAATGGAGCTAAACACCCAACATTTCCGCCAATAAGCACAGTGAGATCTCACCATTTTCATGAAGACTTGCATTACAATGCGATTCATGAATTTCCTTTGATAATCAGCTTAAGTTCCGCTTAATTGAGATGCTTGTTAGCAAAAATTCATTCCTTTTGATATCTAATAAGTTTTATGCTACTTACATAGTGATTTCACGTCGTTAAAAACGTGAAACCGCATGAACACAATGAAAAACTGAATCTTTTGATCTAAAAATTTTCACTGTATACAGGTGCTTTTTTGAGTCGACACTCTACCTACTATATACTTGCTCTATGTAGTGAACGATTGCCTATCTGAACTCTCAGTATTTCACAAATCTTTCAGGGAGAATTAAATGCTGCAGTTGGAGTCGAAGGTCGATTTTCGGTTTCTGGTGGAGGAAAAGCGGATAAAGACAAGACAACCGACAGCACTGGTAGCCATTACAGTTTGAGTACTACGTGTAACATCGAGATGGATAATCTTCCAGTCAACTTTTCACAGATTCATTCATTCGCAAAGAGGCTTCCTGAGACATACTACAAACAAAAGAATCGAGGAAAAGCTTTATCGATGTACTTGGTGCCTATTGCAGAAATCAAAACTTGCCATGGTTTGGGTACCACAGACGAAGCACGTCAAAAATCACCAGTCACCTCAGATCCGTGAGTTTAAATCTATTTGCTTCTATCCAGGAAAATTTTACAATTTTCTTTATTTAAATTTTTCAATTTTTTTTTACAATTGAAAACAAAGGTCTGTCGTAGTATATTGAATATCTAAAGAGAATGACAACTATTAAGTCAATAAAAGACACCAACACCTTTGATTACCCGACCGCACTCGCCTGACCAAGGAATCGAACCGAAGACCGCGGTGGAGACGAGCTCGCAACTTCTTCACTAGGCCATGATGACAGTACAAAAATGTACGATGACAATGAAGGCAGAAGTCATCTGTAAGTGATATCTGTAATAATATCGACATTGATTGTCCTATTATCATTGACAGAACGCCGCTGGCAGTATTCATGTTGTAGCAAGACAGCATATCAGCTTGTCATTCGACTGCATCAATGAAGGGTATTGGTGTCTTTTATTGAATTAATAGTTGTCATTCTCTTTAGATATTCAAGGCACTACAATGAATTTCAGAATAGAAATTTTTCAATGCCTTGATGTGATTGCATCAATTCCTATTTCCAATCTTAAGATGTCTATTATAGAGTAGCAACTCAGCGTTAATTAATTCCCCAATGTGTGTGCAGTTTCGATTTTATTGAATGAACTCAAGTTGAGGCCTAGCACCACATGTGAGATATACAAACTTTTACACTTTTGGAGAAATATGTTGTTTTGACTTATCATGACAGCAATACAGAAGGAAAAGTGGTATTTTACAAATCCTGCGTGTCGTGTCAACCTTGGAGAGGTGATGTTTGTTAAGTTAGTAATTCGATGGATTACTATTGCTTTACTGTTCATCCACATTAACAAGGCTATTTTCTTAAACGTGATAATACCACAAACTACTGCCACTAAAAGAGCAAAATATCATAATCAAAGACAATGATCATAATTAGCTTTAAAATGTGTAAATGGGATTCAAATTGCTATTCATATTCAAGAAATGAAACATAAATTTATTGAATAATCAAATTATGCCGATGAAAATTGAATTAAAAACTTGATATTTCAGCCAGGAATCGTGATAAGATATCAACTTCTCCATGAAGACTTGTATATAATGTGGTTCATGAAATTTCCTTGATAACTAGATCAATTTCCGCTTAGATACTTGATACTTCCGCTTCTCAATTTCATCAATTTCCGCTTTAATACTTGTTATGACATGTTCACTCCTTTTGTAATCTGATAAGTCTTATGCTATTTGCATGGTGACTTCACGTCGGTAGTATATAAACACAGAAGTAGTTTCCAAAAATTAAGCCTCCTAAAAATTGATCAATATTTTTTAGATCGCAGAAAGTTATCTCTGCAAAAATTGAATCTTTTGATATAAAAATTTTTTGCTGTATGCAGGCACTTTTTTGAGTCGACATATATATCACATAATATACTGTGTGCGTAAGACTGCATCTGATGCCACCAGACAATGCATGTGCGACCAGTTGAGTATTTAACAAGAATGCAGAGTACACCTATTTTATAAGTCTTAGGATTGACCTGACCAAGATTTGAAACAAGGTCACCCGGACGAAGAGCGAGCATTCAACCACAAGGCCACAGCGCTTTGTTTGTACTGACTTAATAGAAATTCGACCTCAAAACAACGAGGAATTACTTTTTTTACCTTGATCAGTGTGAATATGATCTCCCGTCAATTGGTCAATTGCATGTACAACATATGGCTATTATAAATCTGCGTGACTTCCGAATTCTACTGCGATCCCACCATGATATACGCATGATGGTTCGAATTCAACGGCGGTGAAATACAACAAGCTTTCTGCATATATTGACTGTGCATTTCCAAGTCTCACATGCATAGATCACTGTTGGTATCACGATGGACTTGCAAGGTCGGAGACTGACTGTATCGCTGATGGAACGTTTGGTCCATATAGGAGTCAGGCGTTCGAAGACAGCATCAGTTTTGCCCAACTTATCGCAAACATCCACTTCCGCATCACCATCATCGGCGATTTGGCTGCCGGGATATTGAAATTGTCGAACACATTCAATTTTACGCAGCTCGATCATCATTCATGATCGCTCATCATGAGGTGACCGTCATTCATGTTCTACATCGTCTTGGTCTTTTCGCTGTTGTCGACATACACAATCATTGCATTTAGCAAGCTGGAGGCTTCCTAGATCTGAGTGTTTAGCTTCAAAGACAAAGGTACGTGAACATGATAGGAACTGACTTGATAGTATTCCCTGTAAAAAATTATGTTTTAGTCTAAGCATACTTTTCCCGTAATCAGAGAAAGCACATAAAATCTCATTTTTCCGAAAACTTCAATCTGTTTTCCATTGGATTTACATGAGCTTTCCTTTGATCCTGTCTGACAAGAAGATGAACTAACTAGAGCTCTGCAGACGCGCAAATTCTTCGTAGGCAAAGGTTATACATCATATCGTTTCGTGCAGAAGCTCAGTCCGACTGTTGCACTATTAGCACATTGCCATGGTTTCAAAGAGGATTAATTTTGCAGAAAAAAAATCACTTTTACCACATTAAAAATCTGGGAAGGTGATGGAACTCCGTGAAGCTTCCAGTTAAACTCACGTGTCTATTCGAAATTTGTGAATATCTCATTCATACATGTATGATATGCATGGAGCATCGGTAAAATTTCAGATGCAGTTGAAGAAGAAGAACATGTATGATATGAATGGAGCGTTGGTGAAATTTCAGATGCACTTGAAGAAGAATGCGCTGCTATCTCTTGAGGCACTTACTAGTGCAATAACGGCAAATCCAAGTCATAACAAGTAAAAATTTCAATTCAACGATGACAATTCCATTAATCTATATAGTATGTAGCTCACGTCCAACTGAAATGCATCTAATTTTAAATGATTGTTTTTATACTTTATATCCAATTATTTTCTAGATAACTCGATGCAATTTATTAGATTTGTACCAAGATAAAAAGCCTCCTTCTCCTGTCACATGCGCTGCGCAAAATACAAGTACTTGATCTTATGTACTTTTTCAATGTCGAATAAACTTAGCCATTGATGAGAGGATGGGGAATTAAATTTTTGCTCTATTTATCAAATGCTGATCAATAGCTCATGTCAGCAAATTTTTTGATATAGATCTGTAGAGTAGAAGTTCCTTTAGTTCCTTAAGAATATATTTCAGAGTGCATGTCATGATAGCTTGAAAATTCTAGAGCTCAGTTATATCGAAGCAAAGAGTCTTTCAAATAGTCGTAATTTCAAAAAAATTATTATTTTGCAAAATCTATTTTTGACAATTATACATGACTTTGAAAATTTTACTGCGTGAGTATACAACGGTTCCTCTGTTTCGATGTTCTAAACATCTCTTTACTAATTTCATGATGGCCTGTTATTTAGGCATGAAGATAGTGACATTAAATTAACTTGAATGTCAAACAACTGATTGGAGGTCAAAGGGCCGTACATGCAGTTTTGAGTTTTATGCAAAATACACCATGTGTCTTGCTTGAAGTAAAGATCCTTTTGGAGATCTGTAGGTGAATTGCTATGTCGAAAAATTTTTTTCGATCTTTGTTAATACAGTAGAATTCGCATATATCGGCGCCTCAAGGGACAGACGAATATAAATATAATATAATATAAACCGCCGATATATGCGAACTCCCTGAATTTTGAAGTTTTGTGAAATCTACACGAGCTCTGAGATCATGCCATGCATCATACAATGCATTTACGTGTATTGACTCATGAATTATTGCGTTGCTATACTTAAATACATACACGTATATTGACTTGTTGTCCAACATGTAAGTACATGCACATGTAATTGTGTCTATGTATTCAATAGATATCTAAAAATTGTGCCTTTCTGAACAATGCAATCATCACGTCGAATTAAAGACTAATTATGTGAGAATTATCAGTGAGATACAGTGGCAAGCCTACTTATCTTTCCTCGGCTGCTAGATTCTACAATTTTGATCAAACCCCAAACATGATCGAGATGAATTGTAAAAGATCCAAAGTTTCACATGCTACTAGAATAGCTAGAATCGGATAGTCCCAACAGAATCTACAGCTATCCGCGTCCACATATACTGTCATTCTAGTGACTCTTCTAGGCAAAACACATCGCTTGAGGATTTCCAGGAAATCCGCCGTTATAAACGAATTTTTTCTGTCAGGGACAGCGAAAATGCGCCGATATAGGCGAATCGCCGATATAGCCGAAGCCGATATAAGCGAACTCGATTATATGGAAAAGATAGGAAATTATGCCGGGACAAAAAAAACCGCCGATATAGCCGAAGCCGATATATGCGAATTCTACTGTATATGTATCTGAATTTGATCAGAAAGTTCTGAGTTAGGAATGCAATCAAATTAGACGCAATTAAACTAGACGGGAATGTTTCTCACAAGTAACTTTGTCATAAATAGAGGATTAGAACGGACATGGACATCGAAAACAAAAGAACGTCGTGGACCCAGTCATGGCAACGGTGCCTAAACGATGGCAGTTTCCAGTGCTTGGCAATAGAGGCCATTCATAATAATAATATGAATAATAAAGCGCCTTTATTCATATAGATTGAAAATCAAACATTACACAAGTGAGTCAAGTAAAAGGAAGTAAGTGCACATTTCAATATACATTTAAGCGATCGATTTGACGCATAGTTTGCTATATAAATTTGTACAGTAAGGAATGAAAGAGGAGGCTCTTAGCTTAGACTTCACCAGTGAAACCCGTAGGTGGCCGGAATAGGTCATTTTCTGAGGACATAGAAAGTTTAGAGTACTGTCAGGTCTTAAAAGAGCTTTGAACTCCTTCATGGCTCTGGCCTCACGTCTTTCAGATAAAGGAGCAAATGATGAACAAGTAGAGTTCTTTCCACAAATAATATTGTGAGCTCGCTTCCTGATGGCTTCAATATTTTGGCTTCCTTTCCTGCTGATACCAACCAATAGTGGAGAGTTATATTCCAAGATGCTCAAAATATACACTTTGTACACCGTAATTAGATCCTCCTTTGAAAACAAATGTTTATAGGTCCTAAGAAGGTTCAAGGTCCCGACGAGCCGCAAGCTTGCAAATGCGCTCTACATGCTGGTCCCATTTTATATTGACTTGAAATGTTGCTCCCAGAATTTTCATTGTGTTGCATAACAAGGAGTCAGATGCGACAGGAGGCTTGATGTTGGAACTGGAGAAAAACATGCACTTCGTTTTGCCATGGTTAAGTATGAGCCCATGTGAAATACACCAGTTAGTCATGTTTGTCATCTAAAAGGTTATCATGAAGGACGTCTGAAAAATATTGGAATTTTTTGACTACCCCTGCCTTGCATGTCAGCATGTGTCCCCATTTTTCGACTCCCCCTCAGGAAGTCTTCACTTTCACTAAACTTTCCATTTATTTATACACTACAATATTTGTACAATAAAAACAAATAAACGAATATATACGATAGGTATGTTCAGTAAATAAAAAATATTTCATCAAAACAAAAAAATGAGATTCGCGCACGAGCTTCTTATCATTTTTAATTTGTAGATTGTCACCCATCATCAAATAAACGACAATTCTTAAGTTGTGATTCAAGTCGTCTTGCGAGTTACGGAGCATCAAACATCAGAAAATCCCATTTGCTTCCGTAGATCCATGTACTTCCGAGTTTGATACAGTCAATAACGTGATGATCCAGTATTCATTTATAAACTCAAAATGAGGTTTGTCATTTTTATGATTATGATAGCACTTTTAGGGCAGAGTTCTCCATCAGCAGGCAGAAATGCAACATTCCTCGTAGCCGGTAAGCACAGATTTAGAGAGGGAACAGATGAGCTATTTACACAACTGCGTGAAGCCCGTAAACACAGGACGGGATGGACACTGATGTGCGATAGACAGGCAAGAAACAAAGCACGATATGATTACAGCGATGACTTTTGCAGGATAAACATACGTGAATATCTATCATTGTCATGTTGTCAAATGATTTACTTGATTTCTTTGTCAACAAAGTAGGCAAACTCAATGAATTGTGTCACATACTTATCAATTAGTGAACAAAGTACTTAAGATATTGAACCTCTTCTAGATTGATTTATTTAGATTTAAATTTTATTCCCATTCATCGCAGAATGATTTTTTAAATGAGGATATATCCATAATTAAAGAATAATCCATTACATCAGCAAGCCCTCTACTGACCCTAGATCTAAAAAAAATGAAATATAGGATTTTTTCGAAAAATACAGGAGAAATATAAGATTTTTCTAGCAAATCATCGGAAAGTATAGGATTTACCTCATGCAAAATAAGGGAATGAAATTTGTTCTATTGAAAATTTATTGATCCTTACAAAAATCAACAAAATTTTTTAAATTTGTTTTCCAAATGATAATAGTCAAAATTTATGGTTTGCTCAATTATGTTCTGAATAGGTCGATGCTCATTTTAAATAATCCCCAAAACATGGGATAACTTATTGAGGATATCTATAAATCTCGAATATACATGTATGAAAATAGAAGAAAACAGGAATGGTGCAACAGATGTTAGTAAATAAAACTAATTCTCGAATGGTAGCAAAATATCCATAGAAAATAAACTGGATATAAGAACCACCGTAGAAACATGCATCCTCTGTGTAATAAAATAATAATACTATATCTTCGGTCTGCGTTAGCAATAAGTTGGTTTCATAATATGAACAACAATCGATTTGGTAACAAAATTATGAGCAGTCAGCAATAATTATAAAATATTGGTAACAGATAAACTTTAGGAATAGAAAACATCTACAGAATAATTATTAGTAAAAACAGTTGATCAAATATGAGAATAAATTATTGAACGCCAGAAAGAGAAATCGTCTATTGATACAACTTGGTGGGAACATAAATTGCGTTTAGGGAATTGTTTCAATTTAATCTCTAGATTGGCCATGTATGTAGGCAGATATCATAGGTATAATATAAAAACTGATGAATGATCAAGACTTAAGTAAATTTCTAAAATGCTGTATCAACAGACAGACAAATTATGAAAAGCGATATGTATACAATCAGGAAGGTTCAAATCATGAACTTCCTTTAAGAAAAGATAGACCTGAAGATTAGTTGGACTTTAAAAACATATAGAGTTTCTTTCTTTTTGTCTAACTTTCTCTGTTTACTCTGGCTTTTTCAATTTTGGATTGAACGACCGCTAACTTTTTGTGGGCCGTTTCCAGCATTAATTGGGCCACGCTCACATCCAAAATATCTTTATCAGTGAATATTTTCTTCAAATTTTCGTTCGCCGATTTGAGGTAAAACGTTAGCCGCTTATCTTGTAATCGCGTTGCTTCACTCTAAGGATATAGTCCGGGAGCTAGCGCGAACTTGTGCGGGGAACGAGGTAGTACATAGAACTTTCACATAGCATAGTAGACCTCTAACCTACTGCAAAACCTCGCGTCTGCCGGATCAGATCATTTGCTTCTCAGAAACAGAGAATAACAAAATCCTATGTATTTCCGATGGCAAAATTGTGACATCTACGGTGTTGACTCCATTTTTTCGAGTTTTTGTTCATAAAAAATATACAAATTGATATTTTGTTGAAATGGTAATTATAGAAATCATCTACTGATTATGATCTTTCAAATGAGCTATCCAAAACAATACCCAATAACAATAAACACCAAGATCAAAACTATGTAATATGAAAGTAATGCACGAGTGCTTTCGTGGTCTCTATTCATGTGCAACGACCAAGTGAAATGAAGTACAACAACTAGGGAAAACTGGGAACACAACTCAAAACGGTACTAATTAACTGTCAATCACCACGGCAACAGCAGGGTGTAGATGAACTCCTTCTGGACACAAAGTCCAGGCTTGCGTCCAAGAATGAACAAAGCTTCCAGAATACGCAATTTAACATTTTGACTGGAAGAACACAAAATCGAAAAATATGATGAAACGTATTACCAACAAATGAATCACATTGAACTGCGTGTCTACAAATAGATGAGGATGGATTACGGGTTGATGAATTACATGGAAGAAGCCAACGAGGCAAATGTTCTTTAATTCTAACACCAAGGTTCCTATCTGTTCGGCCGATGTAACTGCTTCCGCAGTCACAGGTAAAATTATAAATAACATGTGACCTTTTCAGAAAGGGAACCAGGTCTTTTAAAGAACACACAGGAATACGCCTAGTAGCATAAGTGAACACCGGTTTGCACGATGGGTAAGCCTGTTTCGTGGCTATAAAAATGCGTTTACGAATCAACCCTAGCAACGAATCACCGACAAAAGGCAGACGGATATAAACATCTTTACATTTGGGGCCAATCATTGGTTCAACATCAGAAGTACAGTTATACTTATTTATAAAATCCTCAGGATAACCATTGTCACGTAAAGTCACAAATAGCATGGACTTTTCAGCTGCTAAAGTAGACAATGAACAGATTTTCTGAGCTCGTTTATACAAAGAATGTACAAGACCTGACTTTTATTGCAAGGGACATAACTATGAAAGTTGAGATACAAACCAGTCCATGAGGTTTCCCTATACACACTAGCATTCTGTATATGATCACGCTTCACCAAAACATCTAAAAAGGGCAAGCTACCATCAGCAGACTCGTTTTCACAGGTGAACTTCAGGTTATTGTGAGCACAATTAAAAGCAGTCAGCAACTGTTGAGAGTCATCATAAGATATCACAATTTTCATTTGTGTACGTGATGTCCAGTTTTCTTTCGATGAAAAGTTATACCGTCAGACTGATAGCATCGCCATGGGTAGGCCTTTAGGACCCATTCTATCAAAAATTTTTTCGGGTATCTTGAATGTAATGTTTTGAAAAATTCTATCAATGACTTGTGTCTTCGTTATCAAAGATATGTAGATGACACTTTCATAATTGTAAGATCCTATAATGACTCTCAACAGTTGCTGACTGCTTTTAATTGTGCTCACAATAACCTGAAGTTCACCTGTGAAAACGAGTCTGCTGATGGTAGCTTGCCCTTTTTAGATGTTTTGGTGAAGCGTGATCATATACAGAATGCTAGTGTGTATAGGGAAACCTCATGGACTGGTTTGTACCTCAACTTTCATAGTTATGTCCCTTTGCCCCTCGCGCTATCTCCAGGAAATAATATTCTTACGCTTAAGATGGGTTCCTGACTGAATAGTTTTATCCTTTATCCTTTTCTCTTTCTCTAATCTTTCGTTCTCAGCCCTCCTTCTTCGTCATCAACTCGTGAAAAGAGATATTCGAATATTTCGATACTCTGTTCGTACACTGAAGAACGCAACATGAAGTCATATTTGCCTTGGAATTATCATGAAAAAGTAAATAGTAAGAAATATTTTTTTTCAACGCAGCATTGACTGCTGCGTTGTGCATGATTAATCTCGGTGAGCGAAACGTCGCACAATAAAGTAATAGAGTGGTATCCGAAAACGTTTTTTCTTATTCGTATTACTAATTTAAGTTCTATGCTCGATAAACTTTGATATGGATCAAAGAGATCTTGTGGAAGTTGACGCCACATATTTTGAAAAGAAGATATAATCGACATCGCCTTATTGTACCTCATAGTCAGTCTTTGAACAAATGTAG
The DNA here is from genome assembly GCA_907163375.1 of Prostheceraeus crozeri. Classification (NCBI taxonomy): domain Eukaryota; kingdom Metazoa; phylum Platyhelminthes; order Polycladida; family Euryleptidae; genus Prostheceraeus; species Prostheceraeus crozeri. Next base: position 219,802 of record CAJQUW010000601.1, on the reverse strand, counting down.
TGTTGATGACAAAAAATTGGACGACATCAAACTAATCAAGAAAAATGTCGAAGAAAGTCCCTTAGCGACTTGAAAATTAACTTCGCAGACTCTCTGTCATAAAAGTTTGTTCATAAAGAAGCACGTTAAGATTTGCGAAAATGTCGGCTACGAAATTGAATTTTCGCAACAAACTTTATGCCGTATATGTAAACTATACAAAAGTAAATAACAGATTTCAAAAGAAATGAAATATAAGTTGCAGGTATTAATATGATTAGATATCAAGATCACAACCCAACAGCCATTCATCAAATTGTTGTTAGGCCAAGTTCTACTATTGTGAGCCTCCTCAGCTGATTTTCTTACATTTGTGATAGTGGATGTTAAATATACCATGATATCGGCAAAGATGGAATCTTTGGATCAATGGCGTGTTTCAGTGGATGTCGATAAATGGCGGAACAATGAAGTCCGTGTCATAGTGGACGCATTACTCCATCGTCGTCATTTGCACCACGAATACAGAGGTTCAATTTGTTAATTAGTGGATGTCATCAAGCTAAGGATATAATGTTCTGGTGATGATGCTTTTTGATCAATTCCTGTTCCTTTTGTATGCACGCTTTATTCAAGACGGTTATTAAGAATAAAGAACAAGGGTATATACGATTTACGATTTTTTTATACGATGATAAAAGTGTGAAAAATAGTCTTGTAGTCGAGTTTTGTAGATGGCGCTAAAAAATTGCGGTGAATGAAAATCAATTTAAACATAACACATATCACTTTGTAAGTAATCAGTTGGCTGAACAGAACCTCCAGGTTCACCACATTATTCCTACTTTTCGTAAAAATCATCAAAAAATCACTCGGGGTTGGGGATCTCTCCAGGGTGACCAATACATGGCGCTTTCATCGAAAGTTTCCATCAATAAATCAGAATCACATTATCTTCTAAATCTGGGATGGCATATCTCCATCTCCATGATATAAAAAATGTCGCAGGGCAATGTAATATTACAATGTCGCTATTAGAAGGCAGTAATCTGATGCTGCGAAGCAGCTGATATCATCATGCGTAATTTAGCTATGGCACAGACAGTGTGGAAAAAGGAAGGCTACAACGCATCTGGTAATGATGATATCTGCATCGATGCATGTCCAAGACTTTTTTCAAATTATGTTTAATTCGTTCACAAAAGCAGAGTAACATCACGAGCCAGGTAATAATAAAATGACACAAAAGTTATCACGAGGTAAAAAAAGGAGTAAAAAAACTTGGTAAATTAGCTAGAAAAATTCTCAAAAAATACAGAAGTATACGCTTTACGGAAGTTGTTATGTCCGTTGCATTACCTCGAACAATGGCGAGAGATATTCTTTGCGCCAACCACGCCTTCTGACGCTGATCGCCAGTGGATATCATCAGGCGATTTCCAATCTCCCCTATGACGCGGGTTGAATTGGACCCCCGGCTCCTGATGTTTCAAAGCCTAGAGGCTCAAAAAGGTAATCGTCACATAATGACGCATATTTTTTGCGCTTGTTTCCCTCAGCTGCTGCTGCAGCAGATCCCGGGGTAAGATACGTGCTGTTGATGTTAGACTGACAGAAAGTGTCTACCACTGTGCCATCCCAAATCAATGATCGACCTGATTTGTACGGGAAAGATGTCAGTCCGTCGGGCCTCTTGCCGTCTCCTCTGTCGAGACCTGCTGGTTCCAGCACAACTGGGATTCCAGCTTAACAAAGGGCTCTCCTGATTATATCGTTGATGGCAGCATAACGTGGTATTCGACCGGCACTGCATTTCTTCCGAGGAAGGCAACGTCGTCTAAGCGAGTTCCTAAACATGGAACTGGAAACAACATTCAACCAGCAGCCGGAGAAAGGTGCACAGGTTCCTAATATGGGAGCTCGTGATACTTGATCAGCATCTCTCAATAGCAGTACACTATGTTTTTGTATGCCTTATTGTCCAATGCTTTTTGGGATAATTGATCGTCTTCGGGTTGAATTTCAACATCATTATCACGTCAGTCTTTCCTCACACTGTTGACGATTGCAGTAATGCTTTGCTCATCAGAAAGATTAGAAATAAGCACTTTGATTACCGCTTCTGAAAACACGATGGAGGACAAATAGGTTGATAAAGCGATGTCTGTCGTACACGTGTCTAATTCCCAACCCTCCAAATTAAACTGGCTGGCAAGCTTGTTCCCATTGATCATCAAGACGAACGTTGCAAATGTCTTCCAAGCCAGCTCTGAGAGAATCATCAATCTTTGCAAGTAAATCAAGATACAAGTAAGCGGGTGAAGAACGCAGAATATACAAAAAATTTTGGAATAGAAAATGCTTGACGAAGCAGCACATAAGCAGGATGCGCATCCAAAAATCGAATTCTGTCTATCATGCGACAGAGATTGCTGTATTTTTGTTTAAGATCCTCAGGAATTGCCTCTGCAGATATTGGTGAACCGAGAATTTCAAGATCACTAACTTTTGTTATCTTTATACCAGGTAGAATTGAGTCTAATCTTGACCGACATCGATTAAATTCATTATCCAACACATTCCATGCATAAAATTCAGACTTAGCTGGATATTTTATATATAATATGTCAAAGATATTTTAGAAATTACAGTTAGTGTATATCTGCATGTGTACATGTATTCATGGCATTGCTGCCCAGTTCATTTCAATTACGCACAATATAACATTAACATGGATTTTAGAGGGCAACAATGTATGACATCTGAAGGCGCGTAAGCGTAAGATTATGTATATCATAATGTATATGAATGCATGTTGCTTGCTGTTGTATCTTTTCGCAGTATATCCTTTATTTCCAATAAGATATACGCAAACCGAAATTTCTAAAATATCTTTCACATGCATACATAAGTACATATATCATCATTGCGGGAAACATTGTTGCCTTCTTTTTTTCCACATTGCACCATAGCTAAATTGCGCACAATATTATTAACATAAACTTTTTTTCGGGCAACAATGTAGGACATACGCTAAGAAGCCCCGGGGTTTTAAAGGGCTCTACGAGGTTTTTAAGGGGGGCTCTAATAGGAGGGGCTATAATAAGAGGTTTAAGGCCTACTTTTATATTTTAACCTTTTTAATGAGACTACTTTTTCTAACTTACATTTTGCTTTTTTTATTTATAAATATTGCTAAAAATAGAAATAACTTTTTAATTTGACATGAATTTTAATTAACAAATAAAATTTTGTTTTCTATTTGCTTTTTTTTAATTGCAGTATCCACAGTTTTTTTTCTATAACTTCGATTATGTCTCTTATACGTCTTACCCGTCGTAAATTAAAGAAAATTGAAAAAAAGATAAATTATAAGATAACAAAAAACTTTTAATTCAAAAACAATTTGGAAGAATGGCAGACATCAAACACAAACAAACAAACTAACGTACAGATTCAGGCTCACTCTCTGGTACAAGTCATGCGATTACCTATCGTCACTGCATGCATCATCTCTCTTCTTATCTCAAGGTACTGTCGACTCACACGCGCTGTTCGCAGCTGATTACGAATTCCAATTCATCTGACCCGGCCACCAATTCTCTGTTCGGATCGTCCCCCGTCTCGTCATCCCACACACTCTGAACGACTTTTCATAATACGCACTGTTTGAATAATCTGCGTCCACCAATTCTCCATCAAACTAGCCCATTGCTGGGAGCTCGTGCCTTCGTTCGATTTTGCCTGATGATACCGTACTTTTGAGGCCATATCTTCGTATCAACTTCAATAATGCAACAATTAAACGGCTACGGCTTGATACGTTGCTGGTATCCTGGGAATAACTATGTCTGTATATCCGACGGAATCTTCATGGCCATTCCGTATGGCCATTGCTGACGCCATTGACCTGCAGCTGTCCTTGTACTGCGGGAAGGAATCCCATGCCAAGGACCGGCGGGCCGAATGCCTAATTCCCCAGCCATTGTCACCACCACTTCAATGTCAGCCACTCGTTCGTTCCATCTTTATCACTAGTTATAAATTCCGCATTTTGAAATCCTTCAATTCTGCAGGGACTTTCTTTTTTTCCCCCATTTCTTTTTAATGGGGGTGGGGGGGGAATCCGGGGGGATGAATATCCCTCCCTTCATTCCATATAAGGTGTTAAATTTGGACAGTAACCTGGACTTTATGGTACGGTAGGATCTGGAATCACTGTCTTAATCCACCTGGTCGATAGTTGGTGGTCTTCAGTTGGGTCGATACACGTCAGCAGCCGTCAGCTGCACCAATTGATGAATTAGAATATGCACATTTCTTCTTAGACCTCCACAAACAATAAGTAGTTGATATTCTTATTGGAGAGGAGTTTTAGAGTTTTCTGTGCAATCGTTTGTCCTTTTACGGAGTTTCAGATGTTTCTTTTTCAAATTTTTCCAGACCTCACAACTGGCCACAAACGTTCCTTCTTTTCTGTCATTGATCTGTATTTGAACAACAGAGCTCTTTCCTTTTGGACCATCATCGACTTACAAACCGAACTTTTTTTTTCGTTGATTTTGAATTCCTTGATTCAATTTCATTTTCCACATGTGGCACTTAAGTGGTTCCCGCCACCACCTAGTCGCTTTATTTTACTTTCTGCTTGACTTCCGATATTTGTTGTTCTCTCACTACACCACTCTCGTATGTTCTTTTCGGGCAGACTGATGGACTCGACCTGCAGTATGTTTCGATTTGAGTTTGGTCGTATAGATCGCACGAAGTTTATCTTCCACAGAAAAAGTTCTCATTTTTTGAATTCAGTACGCCTGTATGTGAGAGCGTAAGGCTAGTGTTTGTGACTGACCTGAAGAAGTACACGCGCGCAAAGGAGGGGAGGCGTAATTCATCCCTGCCACACGATAGGATAACAGCTTGATAGATCTTCTGATTTCCTGATGGAGCACATCGAATTGAAAACGAAAAGAGTGACTGATTTTTGATGTGTATATCTATCTTCTTATGATATATTCATATACGGGACTGCACTTTGTCATGTTTTGGGGCACATTTGAATTGAGATTGTTAAAAATCTACGGGTATTTACTTGTTGACGATATATAATGCCATTTTATATCGCTATTTTTACTTCAACGTCAATTTTTTTGGGGGCCATAAAAGAAGAGAGGAGGCGCTTAACTTCTTTCAATTTGATGGGAGGCTTCTCTTATTAGAGAGGCCGCTATAGAGGTAGGGCTCTTAATAGAGGAAATACGGTATTCAGGCGCTTACGGGCCCTCAAATTTTATACATTATTGCCGTCAAAAATCCATGTTAATGTTGTGTAGTCATCGGTTTCATATCTTTATTGACCTCACTTAGTAGAAAGGCGAAATCAGTTATCAAAAAATCTATGTATAATGGGCCGGGACCATCTAAATTCAAATTACAGTCATCATGTGAATGTGATAATGATGTTGAAAGTTTATGCCCTTGTAGAAGTTGCTAGAGGAAAGAAAATTTAGATTACTAATACCTATACTTTGAAATAAGATTACTATGTCGACAGCCTCAACACCAATTTTCACTTAGACTTTCATAATTGCCAAGGAATTGTATATCAAATAATTACCTGAAATGGTTATTTTGGACAATGGTTGCAATGGGATACTGGATACAAGGCTATTTCACAAATGATTAGGAATAATGATGAATAGGATGGTCTATCGAACCTCTCAAATATGAAATAAAATGTATTCTTCCCTTGTAGCTTTCTAAGCGGATTGTGAGCAATAAATTAAAAATATGGATTGAATCTGAAAATATGGAATTAATATATAAATAAATCTGTACGGTAAAGAAATACTAACATTTTCTGCTACTTGCATAACATATTTTGGACCACATTCATTGTTGACGCCACTATACAGTTAGTGTCAACATTCAAATCAGCGACTGCCATACAACGGAACCTACTCGATGCGATTTTCTTGTTGATCGGCACTATAGAATTTAACGTTATCGCTGTGTCGAGATTCAAAATGGTATCAGTTGGAACTTTAAAAAGCCCATTTTCAGGAAGTCAAGAACAGCGACATCACACTCGTTACACTACGTCTTCTGTAGTTTTGGAAAAAGTGTTCAGAATTTTCAACCAAAACTTTCACAGTGAGCACAATTAAAATCAACAGCTGGAACATATTGATCCCGAATAGCGAATAACAATATCTGCAACTCAAAGCGAGCTACTGGAACAAAAAAGTTGGCGAGATAACCGATAATGAATTACTAGCTGATATGTACAGAAATGAAAAGATGGGAGAATTTGATTCGCATCATATAATTACACATAATTTCATAATTGTTTCATATGCTGTTGCTTTTCCACGTTTTAAGGTCTATTTATAGTCAACTCGGTTTCTGTGCAGATCAGCATGTCTTGACGATCTGCAGCATTAATCCGTAGACTGCAGATCTATCATCTGTGGACTCTGCAGCTGGACATCGATTTTAGTCGCGATGATGTGCTGTTTATAGGCTAAATTTATTTCCAATATCGGATTCCGCATATCAATTTCTCATCTATATCGTCTCTACATTGTACTTTCCACTTTGACTGCTTTAGATAACCGTACAATTCTAGTACTACAGAGTTGTCTATATTTACGCTCTACAGTGAATGTAATTAAACTCAGCTGCCATTGGATACATTATCGTTGACCTACTTGACTACCGATTTGTTTTGTAAGATGTGACACATACCATTCACAAGTGAATGTTAACTATTTAATATCAACGAGATCAGCAAGGCCGGACACATGAAATAGCAAGGTAGGTGTCATCTATAAGATACAGCTCGTCATATATCTAGGTTACATATCATGGCGTCCATGCCAGAGACAGATCATGGACTCCTAGAAGTCCATGGACAGATCCATAGTTACACATAGACCATAGACTTCTAAATTTACACTTAACTTTGTCATAGATCATTGAAGTCTATGCATAGATCTATGAAGTAAGCATATATTTATATCTATGTAATGCATGATTTTGTAAGGCTCTCTATGTCCACAGGTTAATAAGTTACAAAAATGCATGATTTTGCAAGGCTTTCTCTGTCCACAGGTAAATAAGTTCCACAAAGCAGGCAATTATTTTCCTGTTTGGAAATTATTAACCTGGTGCAGACTTCTATGAAAAAAGTCATGCATTATAACAGATAATGCATAGAGTTCTTCGGTCATTATTTGTCATAATAACCTCGAGCCTTCGGCTCTCAGTAATTATAGCAAACAATGACCTCAAATCTATGCATTATCTATTACATAAGCAGTGATTGGAACCTGGTGCAGACTTCTATGGAAAAAGTCATGCATTATTACAGATAATGCATTATCTCGAGTCTTCGGCTCTCGGTAATTATAGCAAATAATGACCTCAAATCTATGCATTATCTATTACTGATAGCGGGCTTAAATGTCATTTTCTAATGCATGCAAATCCAATGGCATTTACCGGGCTTAAATTAAAAAAATGACATTTAAGCCCGCTGTGAATATATTTCTTATTCGGGTTATAATAATAATAATGGCTATCTGAATCGGGTTTTGATCCATTTACGCCCGATTTATTTTTGCTATACTTTTCTTTTGTTATCAAGATATATTCACTCAATAGTGCATAGAAGTCGAACTATGGCATTTGTCCACTTTTGCTACAGTAACACAGATATGCGATGCTGTTCCCAATGAGAACATGGGCATATACGTGTACATGATTATTAGGTTAATTATTTATCATTCTCATTTTGGTATAATTTGTCTTACATTTGGATTATGTACAAACGTAGAAATTATAAGTACTATATAAACCTAGTTTTTTTATATTTACCATGAAAACAATGAACAATAATGTACAAGTAACAGAAGTTAAATATTCGCTGTAAAAAAAGCAAAAAATGGAATTAAAAAAGCTAGAAATTAACAAATCATTGTCCTACGAAACTCCGTTAAAACAACCCCTATAGATAAAAAAGGCACATAAACTGTGAGAAAAGAAAATCTGGCTCAGAACCTAAAAGGTTTGCCAGCAATGGCAAGCTCTTCCTGTCCAATTGTGCATTCCTTGTGTGCCAGAAGAGATCGAGCATTACAGCGCATCAAGGCTACCAATTCTAGTAAACCTAGTTTCAATTCTAAATTTAAGTAGATTCCTTATAAACTGGGACAATCGGGACTGGTATATGGGCATTTATGTCACAGAATCTAGTTAAAATAGCCCTTAGTCTCCGTTTTCCAGTTCTGCTTGGGGCATTCAACGACAATTTTTTGCGATTCATTAACAATCATTCTCATGAAATCAAGTTGACTGATTGGATTGCTTTGAACGCCGCTTCTTCTAACATGTGAATGCAGTTAATCCATGGCGCCCAATGCCATTTTTAGATCCAATGAAAGGTCGAAGAACAGACAAATAGCCATCCAGCAAAACAACACCACCCATGCGGCAATTGCATGTGTCAATAATAGACGGCTGATCGATAACAATTTTTTTCATCTTGCCATTTTTACTCGTCTGTTTGCTTGCAATTTTGGCATGCACTTCGCATAATTGCTTGCAGTCGTCATTGATGCTTGATTGTCATTGGATTGTAAAAAATAAAGATATTTTCTTGAATGTGCCATGAAATTTCCACGCAATTTTGTTCTATTTCTTCTACATTCGGAAACGAAGAATTTGGATGCGATTATTTCGCGATTTTCCGATTGCCTTTCTAGATTTACGTTTCAATTCTTCTAGCACATGAAGCGAGCAGAACAGGTAGTCAAATAGTAGAACATGGTCCGGAAATATGTTACACGCAGCTTCTGACATGAGTCCCAAGGGGAGCATCGGACAAACCGTGTGTCGACCTTCTCAGCCATACGGAAAAAGGTATTGGGGTGCTATCATCCGTGTACAATACCCACCTTTGAAATCCAACTGCTCGACGATCTGCTCGACGATGGAAAGATATTTAGAGTTTATGCCGAACTGTTTCAGATTTTCATTGACGAGATCAATCAAATGACGTGGTTTGACCAACCTATCAGTCAAACAAAGATCGTTATATTCCACGGCATGAAGAAAAACTTTAACTGGTAAAATTCGCGACGAGAAATCAGCTGGGAATAGTACATTCTTTCTACGTCAACTAATTTTTTGTCAGCAGAGCAAACTTTATTCTCTTGGCAGTTGAATAGATAAAGCGCTATCTATGCTCTACAATAAAACAGATTCACAGAAATGGTCAATGAGACGTCTGCTTCAAATGTTAGAAAAAATTGAATCTGACATCTAAAAATAGCACTAATGCCCACTGACTTTTTCATGTAGGTATTACTGGTTTTGACTGAAATAGAAGCTACATGTATCAAATTTTAACTGAGTGACTGACAATATCATAACAGGATAAAATATGAATATTATCTATTAACCGTTATTACAAAAAATAATACTTTTCAGTTAATACTATTCAGCCTCAAAAATGAAGAAGTGAAAGTTGGCAATTTTGTCTACCTCAACAGATCTGAAAATGCTTGTAGATGCTCGTAATGGTTTTCAGGTAAGTTGAGCAAGTTGTATGTGAAGAAAATTCCATTGTAAGCGCAGTTAAAACAATTTAATTACGTTTTGAATCAGATGTTGGGCGTAAATGGGTTAATGACGAATTCCTCGGGCACTAGCGTATCCTTGGATTATCGCAATTAAAGCCTTCCTCAGATGGTCACTATTCCTATATTTATGTTATATAAGAAACGCTCATCTATATAGTTTGCACTGGACAAGCTATAGGTTTCATGGATGACAGTAGCGAGCATCTGGATACAAATATGGAACAAGTTGCAAAATATCACTTCATGATTGTGAAATGCATTATAATCAAACGGAATTGATTGCTGCACATCATATCCATTATCAGACAGAGAAGTTGTTAAGAAAGGATTTGAACCCAGTACAGAAGAGAGCAAAAAATAACAAAACTCATCTGTTGACAGCACTGACTTATGCTGTACATGTATCGACTGCTATTGGTGGGAAATCGTAATCAAACCTATCGAAATCGACAATTACTTTAAATGATTGTGGTTTCAATTATTCATATGCGTGCATATTGTAAGGATCATGCTGGACGACAATCAAGCTAAGCGGTTGTGATTGATGACTTTCCATCCCTTTAAGGTCCTACTGTAGTCAGCAAATGTATGGATGAAGAATAAAATTGATCAGGATATTCGCGAATCGCATCGACAAAAATGTTCTTGAATCTTCGTTCAATGAAAGTTGAAGCTGTCAAAGCTAGCATCAAATCATTCATGTCATGACGCGTCATTGCTCTTGAATTCCAGCAGTCCAGTTTTAGATCCGATACTCGCACTTGAAAAATCGATGAGAGTAGAAAGTCACAACTTTTGTGAAATTGAACGTTGATGGTAGGCGCACATATTCTTCCGACATGTTCTCTAAATAAATGGATGTATTAGGATGTGCGCCAATCGATTCGGTTGGATTATGATGCATTTCACAATATTTAAGTGGTACAACCTGATCAATTACTTTGTCCAGATGCACACTGCCGTGATCTAGCAAGCTTGCTTAAGTCATAGGTCTCCAGTCCAGTGCATGCTGTTATCGGAGTGAAGTGTCCTTTATTAATTGTCATAATACGACAATCATAGATGGCCCTTAAAAGTGTCTGAAAAAGGACGGCTTGGTAGTGCCATTGCTACCTGCTAACAGCAGGGAGCAATGTGCAAATTGAAATTAACGGATATTATTGCACCATAGGTTTAGTGGCTATAGTAGATTGAGGAAAAATGAAGGCACCAATGTATCGCGAATGATAACATCTGTATCAATGCATGTGAAAAAAGTTTTAGAAATCTCACCTGGCATATATGTACATTTGTATTCATAGCATTGCTGCCCGCTTTTTTCCTACATTGCTGCCTAGTCCATTTCAATTACGCACAATATTATCAACATAGATTTTTTTGGCCAAGAATGTAGGATATCTTCAGGCGCTTGCGCGCTCTCAAATTTCCTACATTATTGCCCTCAAAAATCCAATTTATATATTAATTTTTCATGTTGACTGTTCAATATTATCTATTAGTCTGACTTATTTGTTGTGAATCGGTTATCGCCATCGGGGTACCTGGTCAACCTCATGTATCCCCTGTGCCGCACCCATGGTACATGATATACATCTAATAGTCATCATTTGAAAAGCTAAAAAAGCCAAAAATGACGTGTTTTTGTTGGTCATCTGGATATTTGCAATAGTTGGCGACTAGAAAGCTATGTGATTAAAGAAAAATTAATGTTGACCAACCTAGTTTGGGGCAAATAATACAGAAGAGAAAGTGCAATACATAGGCTAATCTATTGGGTGTGTTTAAATTTGTATTGAAACGAATAATCTTTTGGATTTTATTTTTCAATTTCATGAAGTACATTTTCTTATATTTTATGTATATAGTTTGAAAAATCCTCTGTCGGAATACCGATATTAGCCTGCTAATAAATTTGAGTGGTCAGGATGACGATGACAAATCGACATGAGCCATTCCGTTTACCTGCTAAAGATATTGAACGAAAATGCTTCCATTTCTTTTTGCAGAGCTCTCCAATTTCTTTTTGAGGATTTCCAAGCAAAAATAACAGATCTCCTGACCTCCTTGAGAACCTTGCACGATTGCGAAACTGCCTATCCACTACCAGCAGGAAAGACGATCACGAAAATGTATAGCAAGATCTTTTATCATGTCTCTAGGGCAATTACACGAAAAAAGGTTCTTTTGCAAGAGATGATAATGAAGAAAAGAACAGCAAAGGTGATACAGATGGGTGGCTTTCTTGTTTTTGTCGACAGATTTCGAGCTGTTTACACGGACTTCTTGGTTGCAACTAGAAGCGCTCAAGTTCTTGGTGTATTGAGAGAGATTGCAGGTCGAGTTACGTATGTTGAAGAAGGGAATCGTCGAGAAAAAATAGTTCCAAGAGGAGAGATAAATAAAGTCCCTGGGAATAATGTGTGGGTCACAAGAATGAATGAATTATGTTTCCGGCGCAGAATACAGATGAATAAATTTCGAAAAGAATTTTAGGTGAATGCATCTGTGTTACAGTTAAGGAACACAGATCTTCATTTCAGTTGTTGTTGGACCGAATTGTTTGTTTAGCAGTCAATATAACACATTCCATAACACGATTCCGATGTTTTTATATTACAAAAGATAGAGAGAGAATCATTTCATGAAGTCACATAATCAAAATGTAGGAGCCGTTATATTTCATTTGAGCTTGCGAAGCTGATTAGCTTACTCAATAAACTCTCATATTCCTTCGTGTAGCAACATGCAAAAATAGCATAAAAACAAAAAAATCCGCGAATGGTGAAAAGGAAGAAGGCTACATAAAAGATAGTAGTTTACTGAAAAATAGTAGAAAATGCAAAATGATAAGAAAGTATGCTATCATGTTTGGCTGACGACTAAATGACTGCAACTATAAGTCAAATTTTCTTTTTTAATTAACAGACTTTGTAGCAAAACCATCTGTTACAGCACAAACTGAAAGGAAGGAATGAATGAATGAATTAGTGCATATTTGGAAAGCAAATTAGAATTCTGGCACCTCCAATTTGAACAGCGGAGCTGCACACACATACTGAAATAGTAATTATAGCATGAATATCAAACAGTTTAACATGGGGGTGTGTCACAACCCCAGTCAATGTTTAACACAATCGTGTACAGTATCTACATTTATATCTGGTGATTATCATTTCATGACTTTTATCATGTTATTTAAAAGTTATTACATTCAGACAAATGTTATTTTTGACGGTTTACCAAAGACATCAAAGTAACATAACAACAACCGCCAATTAGGGGGTGTGGCTATTTCCACATTCTGGCTATTCTGATTAGATATTTATTAATGATTGTAATCTGAACTCTAATACAATTCTATGATTGTATCTGACTATTTTCTGGTAGTTAGTTTGAAACACTATGTCAATCATGTCAAATTTCGAAAACTATGTCATATTCAGTAAATGATACTATGATAACAGATGGCATGCGCATATATTTGAATTTGTCATGTCGTCATAGAAATATTTGAAATTTTTGCAACACAAGGAAGCTTGCCTTGCAGCTTGTGCAAAGAAATGTCTCGTCCAAAGGCGTATGTTGCAAAGAGGTGCTTTACGAGCAATATTAGAATGCGACGAAGGAAGACAATACAGGAAGACAATATGGGACAGCGAGGCCGATGACGAGCGCGATATCCACATACGATGAAAGACGAGGTGCTATCTAGATCTTGTCGGACGAAAGAGACACTTGATAGTCGATGAAATACTGTCGACTAATTCAACTTGCTGAATTGTCAGTCGAGGAACATAGTGATAATGACGAACGACCCTCAACACACAACATTTTACTTTTATTTCTCCATCTGGTACTGTCGTATGGTCAAAGCATCCTCATCACTTTTGGGTCGACTCAAGTGCACACACATCATCAATTTTCGAAGCGGTTGTTAAACCAGGAATACGTCCTTCAACCGTCCCAGTAGCGTTCCTCTATGTTTATAGACCTACATCATCTGCACACTGGTTAAAAGTTCTAATTTTCAAGGTCACGCAGTAGTAAAGTAAACAATTGGAATTTCTTTGAAATGCAAACAACAAGCGAGATTTTGATTCTATCGATCGATGGAAATGGAAGCTTTTTAGATGTGGTGAGATTCTATGGTAAGCAACCAAACATGTATAGATTATATATATATATGTAAATATTCACCAATATCATAGGCTTGTATTATATAGATAAAACCAAAAACACCAGGAGGAAAAAATCAAAATTGAGTGTTTTATTTATTATTGATACTCCCTTTTTTTTCTTATTTCTGGTATATCAATATTTTATTTTTTTTTTTACTTTATTATATATCAGTTATTTATAGATTATTAGTAATTTTATATAATTATATTATTCTATTAATTCCGCGTAATAATTGCATATGTTTTTCAAATCATTTCGCAATACTGCAACTTTTTCTTATTCATTTCAATTTATATGGGAACTTTTTCTTATTTTATTCACAATTAATTAATCTTATTCATCCTTAATATTATTATCTTATTTATATTATTATTTTATTACTACAGGCATTTCATTCTGAAAATTATATTTTCCTTTCTTCGCATTTTACATCAAAGTTTCTTCAATTTGTATATTCTCTGATTACAAACTTACTTTGTTTAATTATCATCTTACGGGTACTGAGTATATGATCAAATTATTATGAGTAGAATTACATGTATATATTATTGAGTTGATAATTTGCTTAGATATTTGACCAAAATGCATTTCTAATGTGAACACATATCGTCAATAATGAAAACATACAATTTGTAGTGAATATATGTAGACTATATATTGAAAAAAATAAGATCAAAGCCAAATACAAATGTAATCAAAATAGAGAAAACAGACAAGATGCCACTGAAAGATGAAACGCCCATGAAGCAGAGAAGATGTTTTGGCGTAAGATCCTATTCAATGTCCCTAATATTTCTTTATCATTGCGATTACGTGTGTTGCTTTCTCCACTGAGATGAGTGCCTTAGACGCAATGAAACTAGTCGTACTCGCTTTTGTTGTTACTCGCAATAAAATGGAATGTCTGGGTCCTTTTGTTACAAATATATATAAGTGTATATAGCCCTTATCGTAGTATATCTTTTTGTATTATTTTTTATACATTTCTAGTTTATATCTAGATATATCTTCGTCGAGGTTATGTCTCATTTATGTCTCCTTTCGCGCCAACTACAGCCATGGTGATTGTATTATGGGATTGACTGATGGAAATCCGACATTCGGCAACATTATGTCGACAAAAATTCCTGCAATCAAGTCCGTTGATATCTCACGGGATCCACTATAGCACGAAAGGGAAGATCCACTGGCTCCCATTCGGCACTGTTTCCATGTATTCAACAAAAGCGTGATTGAAAGAGTTTTTTGAACCATCACCAATTTAACAATAGACGAACAACTATTGGTGTTCCACGGCAGAGTCACATTTCTGACAATATATTTCTTCATAACCTGGAAAGTTCGGGATCAAGATCTTTGGCGCTGTTGCGCAGGACTCATTTTTATTCTCAATTTAGTCATTTACCTAGGTACAGGTACTACGGTTCCTGGACAATCATTGCTGTCTAAGGCTGTCTCCATGCAGCTGTGGGGCCATATTCTGAAGTGGGAACGAAACCTCACCGGTGAAACCTCACCGCTCCATGGGCTTTGTGGATGAACTTCGCTCTCGACCGTATTGGTAATATTGGTTACAGTGCGCCACCAAAACAATCGACACAACTTAAAGGTTGCTACAGATATTGGTGGTCGCTCACGGATAAGACACGCGAATAGTTTTTAATATGATCCTGCGGATGCGTCTCCTTTCCTTCCTCAATAAGGTAATAAGCCCCGTCTTCTGTTGATTCCGATTTGATTCGGACAGTTCCAGTTCTCCCCTCGATACGAATTGGCGCGGTGACATGTTTCAATTGAAACCAAAATCAGGCGTGGATTGCGACGACAAGAAAGAGAGGATTCACCTTCCACCTACAAATGCAGGGATGCAGACCGATGGCCGTTTTTCGTTTTCTCCGTGGATGTTGGGAGTTGTCAGTACTTAAAATTTTCATGTATATGCAGAACGAAATTGAACGAAATTGCGCAAGCAGGAAGTCCCGATTATAAATCGCTAAAAGACGCTGCTTACCTCGACAGATGACTCAGATGACTGCCTTCAAAGCAATTGTGAATGACTTCTAGGTTGGTTGATTGCACTTCTTCGGTTTTGGTTTCGGCAATGAGGCAAAGGCAAGAACTGCGACTGGTGAAAAAGAACAGATGCCTGTTCTGCGATAGATAGGAAATCCGAAGGAAGACAAGCTATGCCTGCTATGATAGCAAAAGCCGATGTGTCTGCAAACATCAATCCTCAAAAATGTCATGGAGTTGCCAGGTGTTACACAATCTTCTGTGTTTTTGTTGAATGAGAAGGAATACGTCTATTATTTGTTTGAATTTTAGACGAAAAACGAAAAAATATTATTTTTTTATACTTAATCAGGCGTTTCAGCGTTTTCATATTGATTATTTATTGATATTAGTAGGCCTACATGTCCACCATGATTATTCCAAACTGTCAAAAACTTTCATATATTTATACATGTCTGATTATTACGTTTACGCAGATAACTATTAGCTTTATTAGCCTAAGTAATTGTCCATGACGACACAAGTTTTTAATTAAGAAGGACTGTTGTTGACAATTCAAGGGCGGATTAAAGCAATTAAATTTTTTTGAAACATTCAAAAATAGTCATTTTCATATTATACATAATTATAAATTATTTCAAAGTTTTCATTTATGAAATATCTATGTACCAATTGTGTCCGATATATATTGACTTTAAATATTTTGCTTAAAATGTGGTCAATTAAACAATGTTACGTAAGAATCAAAAAGTAAATTTTTGAAAACATGAATTTTAGTCAATTTCCATCAGAGGGGGGTTTTATTGATCATGGGGTGTGCCACACCCCAGTTGGCGAACTACTATAATCTCAGTTTCATGTCGGACAACCGTTAAGAAGATAAAGTCAAAAAGCGTAGCAAGGTAAATAGAGTATGATACGAGTAGTTCGGGCGATGCCAGAGAAGCATTGTACAATATGGCACTTGAGCAAAAGAAAGAATTGGGTCTAATTGTTGTTTTAATATGTGGCAGTAGGTGGTCATATGATGGAGAATGTATTGGTTGTTCAAAAACGATTGCCTGAAAAGTCTTTGCGCCAACAGGTTTCTTCGATCTGAAACATCCAACAGCGAGTAATTGTAACAAGAGCGAGCATCAAACCTATGTATTGTGCGAAAAGCTCTTTTACAGAAAAGTAACAGTTTGTGATCAAGAGTGACACCAGGATTGACAAAAACAGGTGATGCATAATAAAAATCGGATGATAGAAAACAATCAAAAGTTGGTCGTAATTAAGAATTTCTTTCTAAATACGGAGGACGTACACACACACACGTATAAACGTTTGGAAACATTTGATATTATGTGATTAAAATGTCTTGACCATGTAAACCTATCATTAAAAAATAAACCCAAAATTGTCAACTCTGTCACATTCTGAAGATGCAGGACAGGATGCACCTACTTGAAATTTCGAAAAGTTAATACAGGATAATCCCGTTATAACGTACATTCTTGGGAATGAAAAAAATGTGCGTTATATCCGATGTACGTTATATCAAGGGTAAGTCTTTTTCCATTTAAAACTAATCTAGGACTACTTTTGCATCATCACTTTTCCTATTTTCTGAATAAAACAAGTTATTTGGTATTATGACTTGATAATTATGATTAGAAAATGCATGTTGATTGAATGCAGAAGTCAATTACAATTCACTTACATTCAAAATTGTAAATGTATATTGCTGGCGTTATAATGTACCTACTTGCTTTGCATGTCGCATATACTGCATTCAGATTGGTTTGACGAAGGTAGTCATAAGAGTTTGCTTTTTAATTAGCAAATCATGTAGGCCTACATCATTGTCTACGGCTGACTTTCCTATTGCGAAAATAGAGAGTTTTTTCAGATCCATTCATGTTTGTGCCAACCATGACAGTCAAAAGCCGCTTGCCATTTTTCCCTTCATGACATAAATTACCCTTGTAAGTGAAGGTGTAATTGATAAAAACAGGGCAGTCGCATCTGCGTTAAAAATATCACAAGGCTCAAAGTCAATCAGAATCACAGGCGATTTTTTTGCCAGTCATCTATGACACCTTGTGCAGCATCGCTAGCTTCTCCATGATGCTAAAGGTATCACATGTCAGACTTTAAATCTGTCCAACCCGCCATACATTCAGTTTCACCAAGTTGCTCGAGGAATTGGTTGGCATTCTCTTTGAGCAGCGGTCCTGTTACAGGTGCTCTGCATTGATCTTTTCTTGAGCAAGACGTATAATCAACGTCTCCTCAATATCTTCGCAGTTCCCTTTTCGCATTCTCTTCGTCTTGTTATGCAGAAAAGCAGTTGGTTTTGTATTTTTCACGTGATCGTATCGCATATATTGTTGTTCGTGATAAACCATGATCTCGGGTCCATTCCGTTTGAGTCTCAGACTTTCTTTCTTTCTATTTGGTCGCACATTGATCCTTTTGATTTTGAAAGTGAGGGATTGACGCTTGAGTGACATGCTTGAACTTTGGGATAAAAGTTTGCTCTGAATTATCAATATGGCGACTCTCTCGATCATTTTCAGTGCGCGAATTTCATGGATTGCAAATACTCTCAACACTTACACATCGAAATATTTCTGAGAATATCTACAACTGTCAGGAATTGAGATCAGCTGAAACAAATTTGTACGTTATTTTTTCATGGGAGTAAAATTTCTGTCCGTTACATCCAATTGCATGCTATAGTCGTGTTCGCTATAACCAGGGTATTATATTGTTAGTCAGATATGATATTTTGCCGGGAATATTCTATGTGCACGTTATAACCGAGTGTACGTTATATCCCGTGTACGTTATAGCGAGATTATACTGTATTGAGAACTTTGGATCTGCTGCTGTTAACACGCATTTGATTGCGGAAGCACCAATCCTTAAAATTACACACATCAGATGAAACAGTATCCAAGTCATCAACATTGCGATACACAGCAATGAGCAACGTAACATCGTCAGCGCGCTTCACAACTCTTACAGAAGCTTGACAGGGCTTATAATTTGACATAGACGGAGAAAACAAATGCGGAGAAAGTTTTGATCCGTGAGGAACACCACTTGTCACATACAACATAGAACTTCTGTTTTGACCCAATTTTACTCGATGTTTGCGATAGCTGTTCAACCAATTGACAAAAATGTTGCAATTATCAACAGAAAGTTTTGAAATCCGTTCCATGAGAAGATGGGGTGGAATGTAATCGAATGCCGTAGTCATATCAATAGTACGTGGGTCATTCTCAAAAAAAGGTTGAATTTGATGTCCCCGAAATGTGCTTCCACTTTATGACTGTCAGGATGAAGGTATTCCCATAAAATAAGGTTCTATAGCTAGCTTTGAATATCAGTTTTACGCTATAAGTCCTTGAATAAGTTTAAACCAAAATGAAACCAGTGATATTTTGAGCTATATCATATGAATCGTCTGAAAATATCACGAAATTCATGTCCCCTGATCAGAGTACTATATTCAAAGACATGTTTTTAGACTACTATAGCAAATTACTAGATGCTCCAACGTTTATAGAAAATGATATTGTTAGATCACAGGTTATCGTCAGTGCCGTCTCGTATTTGATGTGGCGGTACTGACCTAGTCGTAACGGCACTGACAAATTCTTACAAATCAGACAGAATCAATTGACCGTTGCGGTGTATATTACCATATCACTGATAAGAAGGATTAAGCTTCAATATCATTTATAAAAACACTTAGAAGTCGCATTCTGGTTAATTTTTTACTGTAGGGTCAAAATAAGTAACATCACGACAAAAAGAACACATCGAATCAAAACTTCTACGCATCTTTGCGGAAAACGCAATAGAGCCAAACTTAAGCTCTACGGCACCTCACTCACTACCACATCAAGTTATTTTTAACTACTGAAAGTCGCAAGCACGTTTCTGAGAGCAACGAATTGCTAGAAGACAATGGAGAATACATTCAAGGAATTGAAGAAGTCAAAAGAAACAACAAAATGAGCCCTAAGAAAGTCGATGATATATCAACTAATGTCACTAAGAAGGACCTGGGAAGAAAGCTTAGAGGGCATAATAAAGCGAAGGCTGAAAGAATGGTGCATACTCTACAAATCAAATTGGCAGCCGTAAACAAAAAATATGAGCCAACAGAAAGAAGCCAAAAGAAGAAATCTCAAAGATTACAAAGTCAGCTGCTGGATTATCACAGACGTTCATCATCACCTGATTTCAAGGCCGCCCAACTCATAAGAAGGAAATTACAATGAAATTCGTATGCAGTTAACTCTAACAAAAATAATTAGCGAGAGTATCCGACGAAAATACAACACTTCTAGCGCTGCAAAACAGAAGGAAAGCTATTCGACCACTTTTCTTGAATGGCTAATTGAGGAAATACAAATTGCTAACACTTCTATCAAATACTTTGGGCAATCTACCATTGGGAATCAATCAAAAAGCTCTAAATTCCAATCAATTAGTGAATAAAGCCAATACAAGACTGCAATTAAAAGATGAGCTGCGTAAATTTTTCGTTCGCGATGATAACAGCATGACAAAACCTGGGAAGAAGGATTGCATCACGAGAGGTAAGGTCAAAATGCAAATTCGTCTACTGAACGGAACAAATAAGAATTTGCACCTAAAGCAGAGACGAATGATAAAATGTTTCTGCAATTTGTGTCCATTTTGGGTACTACAACCAAAGTTATCTGATCGGATACATGTCGTTGTCTGAAATACGATAACATCGCATTTATGGCACAATGTTAAAGGAACTCAAAGTGATAAGCAGCGACGATCCTGAGAAGGTCATCGAAGAAACTGTCTGCCACTCGAACTCGAAAAATTGTATGTACGGAAATTGCAATAACTGAAAAGCGGAAGTATTCATCACAATGATTCTAGCTTAGCGATTTTAACTTGGATGCATTCATGGGAAACATCTCAAGTTCAATTGCGAAAATTCCAAGGAAAGGAATACACAAATATCAAAGAAAACTAAGCTTATTCGTGTACGTCAGACTTTCGCATTGGATGACTTACCGAAAAAAATTACAGAATGTCTCAAGCCGTTTCGGAAGCATGTCTGCAATATTCGTCATTAATTTCAAGAGATTCATCGACTGAAATCTAACTTAAAAGAAAATGAATGCATATTACACATCGATTTTCAGACTATTGGAACACCAAGTATCATTCGGAGATTCAAGCCTGCAATTTTGGTGCTTGCAATGATCAAGTAACGTTACAAACCGGAGTATTGTATACTTCTGGAAAAACAACGGCCTTTGCATTTGCGTCCGACTGCCGAAAGCATGATGCAGCAGCTGTTTGGGCTCATATGAAGTCTGTTTTCGATTGGATTAAGGATGAATATCCTTTAGTGAGCTCGATTCATGTTGTCTCCGATTGACCTAGCAGACAGTATAAAAATCGCTATAACTTTTTTTGTTGGAGCATATTTGAGCATGGATCCAGTGAAGAGTAGTCATTCACAGAGTCCGCACACGGCAAAAGTGCAGCGGATGGCGTAGGTGGCAGTTTGAAAAGGTGTGCTGATCGACTGGTTGCCCAAGGTCTTGATATTCTCAATACTGAAGCCCTGTACCATGCTCTGCTTGAACAAGAAACTTCCGTGAAATTGTTTCTGGTCCCCGAAGCCGATGTATCGCTTGTCTCAGATATTCTGCGAAGAAATGCATCCTTACTTGAGCGTTATGTAAATGAACTTCAAATTTTCATCAAGTATTGCGTCTAAACAGACATTCAATAATTTGCAGAGCTGTCATCATCGCAGTAGCCCAAAACCATGCAACTGTCACAGCAGCAAATACCACACGTTCTGGAAAGTGGTAATAAAGTTAAATAAAAGTTAACGAAATGATAAGCAGAACCTGAAGAAAAAACGACAAAAGTTTGTGCGGGATATTCAAGCTCTACTTCATGGTATTACTTTGCCTGTGGAGAAGACATTGAGGACATGGCAAGATGCACCAACTGTGAAGAATGGGCACACAACATATGTGTCGGTGAAATTTCAGATGACTTTATTTGTGATCTGTGCTGCAATAAGTACTTTTCCTAATCTTGCTAAATTGGAAAATTTGACAGGGGCTGAATTTCGTAGCCTATTGAATATTCGCTTTTTGATAAAATAATTGCTCTCATTTCAATGCACCGGTATTCGGGGAACATCCTGGAATGCTGCTTATATAATAAAGTCCGCTATTATTCATAGATATTATAGGGTGTATTAAGTCTTTAGGTAGTGCTTATTGATGATTACAACAGGTTTCTGACAGTATACCCGTCACGACGGTCAGTACCGTCACACGGCTGTCATTACCGCTACTTGGACGTCAGCACCGTCACGCAATCAATCATTCATGTGAAGCACAAAATATACTATCTCTTTATAGGTAATTGTCTAAAACACTTCAAAAATGGTGCTGCATAAGGAAAATCATCCTCAAAACGTCACTTTATTCATATGTTTACACGAAGTTTTTGATGTCAAAGATAGAGAATTTTGAAAATTCTGTTATTTTTTCACATTTTCAAAAAATCAGGATCACTGACATCATCGACTACATTTCAATTTCAACTTATGCGAGACAGAAAATGTTTACTATGACAAGGTCGCACTTTATTTATTCTCATGCCGTTTAAATGGGACTCCTGGTACGTGACGGTACTGATATTCTATTGAGCTGTCTATCGACATCAGTATGACTTGTGAGAAAAATTGGAAATGATATGCTGTGCATGCATCGAATTTGAAAAATTTGGAACATTATTTACCTTCTGGTAAAATACAGTGGCAAAATATGGAAGTTGAAAAAATATTATTTTTTTTCAAATTCGACATTTTCGTGAGAATGACCCACGTATACACACACCAGTGAAATCAGTTTCTTCCAAAAATTTGCAAACTATGTCTTGAATAACAACCAGAGCACACACTGTTGAAGAGTACGGTGTGTAGGCAAATTGAAAATCATCATAATTTTTATTCAAATCACCACAAAACCGCTTCAGTTCACACAGATTACTTACAATAGGCAACAACGATATCGGCATCAACTTGTCTCTATTTATTGGCTGCATTTGGAGAATAGGACTGCGATTGTATATACAAGTAAAATGGTAGAAATGGTAAAGGTTATTATATATAGAAAAATAAAAACTAGAAGGGTACCTCAAACTGAGTTTAATAATGCTGCCGATCGATTTCACGAGTTGTCTCGCTTTTCAAGGCACTGCATAGAATGAAATAAGTATGTTACATAGAATCATTCACAAATTATAAAGATAGATATATGAAAATCATTAAGATATCTAAAATGAAAGTACTCAACAATTACTATTCAAAGAAGGCCGAAATAAATTGATGAACATAGCTTCTTTATGTTCTCGCTCAATCTTGGTTGCTGTAGGCGGTAGTTGATAGAAGGGAGCCGACTTGACTTTTTCTCCACAGTCACTTATGTGTTTACTGACTTTTAACACGGCATAATGTTGATTGGCGATATGTTGGAGGTGCAATGCCATTCTGTGATTAGATGTGTTAGATGAATTAATGTGTGATTAAATGATTAAATGAATATTTTATATATATATATATATATATATATATATATATATATATATATAATATATATATAATATATATATATATATATATATATATATATATACTCATTGACATAATTAATGAAACAAACTATCATTGGATTGAATTGAAGTTTGTTTCATTTTTTTCTCAGGTATGATGCAATATCTCGCTTTCTATGTATTACCATTCATCACATTAGAGAATGGAGAAAGATCTATGGTGGTCAAATTTCAAATTTTGATATCGATACAACTGTCACAATCATAGAAGTAGATAATAGTACACTAGAATGGAAGTTTGATATCTTGTCTATGTACAATGATGGCACATGGAAAAATCTATGGTTTGTAGATCAGATTCGATCTAAAACATTGTATCATAGTGAAATTATTTGCCAAGTTGGTTGTGGAAGTTGTTGACACCTAATTACAGGATTTTCATGAAGAGAATTGCAAGTGAGATGGCGGCATTGTTTCATGTGAAATAGCCTACTATTCCATGGATTAATAGTGTGTCAGTAGTAAGTAAAACTCCACTTCTGGATAGCGCAAGATGGCCGCCATCGCTGACGTCCCCCCCCCTCTGGACCGGCAGCGTGTCGTGGTCGGCCGCCGTGGTGTTTCGGGTCTGACGTCCCCCCCCCTCTGGTCGACCGTCGTGTAGCGCGCGGTGATGTGGTGTCTAGGTTGGCGTGGTGTGCCGGCCAGGTTGGCGTGGTGTGCCGGCCAGGTTGGGAGGGGTGGACTGTCGTAGCTCACCTGAAAAAATCCTAAGTGTTAGAGTGGCTTTGTATGGGTAAAATTTTGAAAATTTTCCAAAGTGTGGAATTTCGACCTGGGACCGTCACCAAAACATTTTTCATCAAACTTCACTGACCTCCCCCCCTCTTCTAACTTTGGTTCTAGTGAACGGATTTTGTTCGTTCGAGTTTCATTGGAAAGAGGAGAAAAAACTGCTCGACAACATTTTTTGTTGCGAGTCAATCGGACCAGTCGTTCAAAAGTTAGAGCGGTTACAAGATTTTAGGTCGGAGCTCGCTCACCTGAAAAAATCCTAAGTGTCAGAGTGGCTTTGTATGGGTAAAATTTTGAAAATTTTCCAAAGTGTGGAATTTCGACCTGGGACCGTCACCAAAACATTTTTCATCAAATTTCACTGACCTCCCCCCCTCTGGACAGCTAGCTTCGATCTTGGCTTCTAGTGGACGGATTTTGTCGTGCCATAGCTCGTTTGAAAGCTAAGAGTGAGACAAATTCAGTGAAAGAAACGGCTTGTTCATATCTGTCTTCGTTCAAAAGTTAGAGCGGTTACAAGATTTTAGGTCGGAGCTCGCTCATCTGAAAAAATCCTAAGTGTCAGAGTGGCTTTGTATGGGTAACATTTTGAAAATTTTCCAAAGTGTGGAATTTCGACCTGGGACCGTCACCAAAACATTTTTCATCAAATTTCTCTGAACGAGGGGGGGGAGGGGGGGAGGTCAGTGAAATTTGATGAAAAATGTTTTGGTGTCGGTTGCAGGTCGAAATTCGGAAGTTTTAAATTTTTCAAAATTTTCACCACACTGGAGCTCTCACACTTAGGAATTTTTTCACTTGTGGCATGTTACATGGACATGTGCTGACGGACCAACTTCCCGTGGTCATATGAGAATGGTTCAGGTGTCATATCATAGAGAATGATGAGACGAATCGTTTGCAACAAACCGCATGTCGCTACAATGAATACTTTCGGAGATAGAGCCATTTTAAGTTTTCTTCCGAGCATATATAAACCCCCGACAACGTAAGTCTGATCACTTCATCGAAAGACGAGGTAAGCGACGATCGTCGCTCTGAGCTCCCGATATCGGGTGTTTCAAAGGACTCTATCTTTTGAAGTAGGCAAGCTATCTTCTTACTTCAAAGTTTGTATGATAGAGTTTGATAGTGTCTTTACTACTGATAAAATTTTTTAAAAGTAGTATGAGTAGTAAAATGCGGAATTTTTTTAAAAATTCTTAATTTTCAGTTTTTTCAAAGTTTTAACATGTAGACTAAGGTTTTCAAGTATCCTGAGTTCAAATCTGCTATCAGATTTGAAATTTAACTAAGTCTAAGGCAGCTTTGAGGGGTTAGATCCCAGCTACTGATCACTACCTTTGACTCGGCGTTCCTGTTACCACTTCGGGGCAGTGACAATGATGTCTTCAGCTGTAAAGAGCGGGTATCGGGGAAGATCTCTCACTTCCCTAGTGATCAGTACAAGGCCTTCGGGCTGTCGACGGGATCGAGTGCCACTCACTACACTCTTTAGGAATATGACTGTACTACATGATTCCAAACTTATACAAATTTCATTACCTTACAGTTAACAATAAAATCAGGCATGGCTAATGACAGGAACCGCAAATACCATATTAAAATGTGCACATGTGGGCGAATTAATCGCAGTGCGGACGCCAAGGCTCATGTCAAGAAGGCGGGCACCGGCCACATGATTATCTTGAATAGGGTTGCGTGCGTGAAGTGTAGAGTGCTGAAGGGTGATGAGGATGAGGCGCGTTTCTACAGAGTGCATGCTGACTGTAGTGGTGGTTTAGTGACTGATTTGAGATTTACGCAGTTGATTGTGGAAGAGAGGGAGCGAATGTTGGCGATCGAGCGAGAGGGTAAGGCTGAGAATGTTGTTGAGAATGTTGTTGAGAATGATGAGTTGGCGAGAGCGGTTGCGTCGTTGGAGGGTGAGATTGAGCGAAAGAGAGTGCTTGAGAGTGATGATGAGGATGATGTGGATTTAGATAGGGAGCGTGTGAGGAAGCGTGTGAGGAAGTTGAGCTCTTCGTCGTCAGAGGTGTCAAACATCGTCATCACCGACCCCCCGAAGAGCTCATCTTCCCCAAAAGTGAAGAGTGGTGGGATTCGTGTGCAGTCGGCGAGGTGGTTGAAGGATGAAGAGAAGAGGCATGTTTCGCAGCAGATGGCGCATGATTTGTTGATTAATAAGTATGAGAGTTTGAAGAAAGTGAAGGATGAAGTTGTGAAGGAGTTGGATGAGTTGAAAAAGAAGGAACTGAAGTCGAAGGAGGTAGCGGATGAGAATATTAGAATGAGGCGTAGTGTGACTGATTTGAAGAAAAAGACGCGAGAGTTGGAAGAGAAGAATGATGAGTGTGAGAAGAGGGCGAGTGCTGCGGAGAGAAGAATGAGAGATGCAGAAGCGAAGTTTGAGGAGATGATGAAGGAGATGAGTGTGTTGAGAGCGAGGAATGTTGAGTTGGAGAGGACTGTGGCTCGGCGGGGTGATGAGAGGCAGGCGTATGAGAAGTTGGAGCGCATGAGGGATGAATGGGAACGTGTGAATGAGGATCATTTGTTTGAGTTTCACATCCCTATTCGGGATAATCATTTGGCCGGCGAAGTACTCGTCAATCAAAATCTGGACGAGTCAATAATATGTTACAACGGCCATCCGACGAAGAAATGTCTGCATGCCAGCCTAAGAATGCGCGGTCACTTACACAAATTCTCGATTCGGAAGCGCGCGAGACTGCCAAAGGATGGCTAACTTGGTAAGTGAAAAAGTAAATAAGATAGCATATCCTATTCTAATACATATCATTTTCATTGCAGATCTTTGCCCGCCTTCACCACCCCATCAATTCACTCCCGAGAACGAACCATCGGCTCTCTTAAGGGCCACCTAGGGGCAAGACATGATAGAACCTCCACGCGGTTTGGCCTGGGCAGTCTTCGGACTGGCGAATACTATCATTAAGTTGAATCTGCTATCAGTCAACTTGAACGTTGCGTCGCGTTAGAAGGGTATATAAACCACTGCCTCTCATTTCATTTCATTTCAATCATGGAGACACCTAACGCTGCAGTCAACTCTCCTCGCGGACCGCAGTTAAGACCGCGAAATTTATTTAATGAATTTGCTAGAATAGAGGAGCAAGACAGAGTTTTTAATAATCTTGCTCGGATTGGCAATCCGATGACAGCAACTGCTGTCAATCCAACGGAATGGTGCTACATTCCACTTTTTAGCCATGTACCAGTTAGTGTGGAAGTCGACAGTGCTACCAAAGAGAGAGTCAAAGACTCTCTCAGCAGAATTGGTAGGGTGTAAGATGACGTTACTCCCGAGAATGAACCATCGGCTCTCTTAAGGGCCACCATGGGGCAAGACATGATAGAACCTCCTCGCGGTTTGCCCTGGGCAGTCTTCGGACTGGCGAATACTATCATTAAGTTGAATCTGCTATCAGTCAACTTGAACATTATGCAGTCGATTGCTATCCCTGAAGCATTCTGATTCGCTGTTGAGCAATTCATTGTTGAAAACCCTATATAAGCCAGAAGATTGTAGCGCTTCTCATTCAATTTGAAGTCACGATGGAAGCGACATCTACCGACAACATTCCCGTCTTCACCGATGAAGACAACGCCATTCCCGAGTTCGTCATCCTCGACGAGTGGGATGAGGAGGATGAGAAGAAGGGGAAGATCAAGAGGATCGTTTGGACGGATGAGGTGTGGACTCCAAATACCACCCGCATCCGAAAGGTGCCAGATGCACCAGTACGACCTCGGCGGTATAAGGTCTATGACAACCTAACCGTCATACCCATTGATTATTCCAGCCAATAGTCAAATTCACACCCCCCGAGAACGAACCATCGGCTTTCTTAAGGGCCACCATGGGGCAAGACATGATAGAACCTCCTCGCGGTTTGCCCTGGGCAGTCTTCGGACTGGCGAATACTATCATTAAGTTGAATCTGCTATCAGTCAACTTGAACGTTGCAAATGAAGTTCGGTGTAATACTTCCTTTCGACGGGCGTTCCTGTAAAGGGCGGCGGTGAAACCCGTAGCTATGTATACCGCAAGGGACATTCGGCAATGGTCAATCTTGTTAAACCTCTCTGCGTCATGTTTGCAAGTGATTGCCTCTGTCTCAACGTAGTATGCATTCGCGTCAGGGCGACATTTAGCCAACTGTCGAAGGTTGCCTAAAACTTTCCATTGCATACGTTATGAGAACCATGAGTTCTACCTGTCTCTATCAATGAGACGAATTGATGAATGGAATGAAATGGGAGGACACTCACGCGCCACACGCAACATAACACACTTCTCTCTTCCGTAGTCTAACAAGCTCTTTACACATGGATCGCAGTCGATTGCTATCCCTGTATCAGAAGTGTAAGCTATCTTAATTTTATTTGACACTATTTCATCTATCATCATCATCGTCCATATGAAATGTTTTAAGATTTACAAGTTAGACTAAGCGTGCTACTATTTCCAAATGAAAAAGTATACATGGTTAAATCATCCACTTAAGCCCATCCGTAGTCTAACAAGCTCTTTACACATGGATCGCAGTCGATTGCTATCCCTGTATCAGAAGTGTAAGCTATCTTAATTTTATTTGACACTATTTCATCTATCATCATCGTCCATATGAAATGTTTTAAGATTTACAAGTTAGACTAAGCGTGCTACTATTTCCAAATGAAAATGTATACATGGTTAAATCATCCACTGAAGCCCCATTCAAGTACGTCAGTATGAAAGCAAAGATAATATGAAATAAAAATTTATTATGGCATGTATTTCAAAAGGTCTTCATCGTCAATATCGTCCCAGAGTCTGGCTTCACATAGATAGCAAAAACAGTTCAGTTGCTTTAATCGTTCTTCCACTGCGAGCTCACTTTATCAATATACTGCCACTCCTCCATAGTTCGTGGCTGGGAGTTAGGGGTGTACCACTCCCATAATTGGTGGAGGAATTTCGTGCTGGTGATGTCCATCACATCGTCAGTATCGTACTGGAGATACTTCCACCTCACGCCTGTTAAGTCGGGACACTCCTTCTCACATACACTCTCTTCATTGTCCGCTGGTAATAACACCTTCTCTACCTTCGTTGGAGCGTTTGGTGTTGAGGATAGAGAAGAGAATTTTGTGTTTGGTGTTGTCGGAGGGCTTGTCATGTTGACTGTGAATAATAACTTTGAAATGTTTTCTAATTCTTAAGTATCAACAAGCAACCAATCAGAATGAACAGCCAATGAATGATGAATATGAAAGTATATATGTAAAGTGACATTCGTGTCATTTCACTCTGTCTTTGAGACGCATAAGTGAACTGTTGTCTAGCGAATTCTGTTATTATTTGAGGCGTACAAGTGAATTCCAAATTTGAGACGTATTATTTGAGTGAAGTTTCTATCTTGTTGAAGTATCAAGCTTAAACATAATTTCGTTGAAATGGTAAGTTGAAAATTTCTTCACTCATCTCCCTCAAACGTGTGGCTAATAGCATCTTCCTCAATTTCAGGCATCAACTTCATCACCAACACCCTCCCTTCTCGAGGAAAGTTTAGAGTTGTTGAGTCAAGGTAGGTTGTAACAATACACTGAGACTTGAACAGAGATGAAAGAATGATTTCTCTTTCAGGTGATGTGAGTTCCAGCTCAGGACTCTCGCGACAAGGCAACGAGTGGGAATGTGCCGACTGCGGACATATGTTTACAAGGAAGCACAGTCTCCTTCGACACATCAAACAACGTGTGTGTCAACGCAAAGCGGCGTCAATCTCCGGAGGTGAAGTTGATTCTGACGATGACATCTCCTTTCTTTGCGATTTGTGCCCTCTTTCTTTTGATAGTCACTTTCAGCGATCTTCGCACAGACTTTAACACACGCATGCAAATGATCACTACACCAACGGTACCTCTACCATCTCCCTCATTAATGTTTCACATAATAATTTAGTACGCGACTACTGCATGGAGTCCAATACTCAAATAGTAGATTTTCCTGAGTGGCTCCTTCAAAATTCAAACATTATCGAAGCGCTCTTCAACAATTTAGACAATTTTAGAATGAAGGCGCTCATCTACCTTAAACTAAAATATATTAAGATAGATTTTCAAACGGGTCAAGTGACGGAGAGAATACAGTTTCATGTTCCTTCCTCTTCCGCAACCGAAGTTGTAGACTGCGAGTCTTGGCTAAATTTTCACATTCAATGTTTAAAATCAAATGTAGATAAATTCAATCAACGCGACAGCGCTCTCATTTTTGATGGTGTGGACTCAGCCATATTCAAAATTTCACTATTAGAAAGTCATGCAGCTCGAGGTACATTTAAACTACCAAAAACGTTGTATAATAAGAAAGCTGTCATCAATGTCGATTGTAAATCACAGTGTTTCAAATATGCAGTCCTATCCATCCTTCACTATAATGATATCAACGCGAATCGAAATCATACCTATAGCTATAGACAGTGGGAGGGTGAACTAGACTTTGAAGGTTGTGATAGTAACAACATGAAAATCAAAGATGTAGAAACGTTCGAAAAACATAATAAGATTAAAATTGTCGTTCACGTGTGGGAGAAGGGGTTGAACGGTGCCCGCTATAATTCACGTTCAACTTATTATGAACATGTAGTCAACCTCTTATTAGTAAAACAAGATGATAGCGAGGAATGGCACTACTGTGGTATTCCCAAAATCTCTCGCTTGTACACTCACTTGGGGTACTCTAAAAGAGGTGAACATTTTGTATGCGACCGCTGCATCCGCTCCTTTTGGAGTAAAGATAAATTTGAAACTCACTATGAATGGTGCAAGCGAGGTAAATTACAAATGGAACGCATGCCCAAAGATAAAATATTTTCACATAGGGATAATGGTGACGAATTAAGTCCCCTGCGTGTCATTTACGCAGACATAGAATGCTACATTGATGATATCATCCACAAGCCAGCAGCCATATCCTGCTATGAAGTATGGCATGACCACTTTAGGAATAGACAAAACAAAATGCATACTTGGCAAGGTGAAGATTGCATTTCAAAATTTCTAGAATTTCTCGATAAAGCTGCTAAATTTCGACAATCATATGATTCCCAATTGCAGCGTAAGTCACTACATATGTCAGATGAAGACAAACAAAAATTTGAAAGTTGCACATCCTGCCCTATATGTCATAAAACGTTTGATGACGATAAAATTAAGAAAGTGCGTGATCATGATCACATCACTGGTAAATTTAGAAACGCACTCTGCTCCAAATGTAACTTTTCACTTAGGTTGAGACGTCGTACACTACCCGTCATTTTTCATAACTTTAAGGGCTATGACAGTCATATGCTCATAAAAGGAGGGTTGAGCCAGATGAAATCGTGGCAGTTCAATGTTATAGCACAAACGAGAGAACAATTCATGGCAATGACAGCAAAAGTACCAGTAGATAAAACTAAAGAAAATAAGACAGTCTTCTTCGAAATAAAATTTTTAGATTCATTCCAATTCATGTCAGCGTCACTAGCTTCTCTCGCTCGTAATCTCAAGTTTCTTCCCCATAGTCAAACTTTGAAGAAACACTATCCAAACTTAACGGATGAAATAATCACTCGCAAAGGAGTCTTTCCTTATGCGTATTTTAGCTCAATGTCTAAACTAAATGAAACAACCCTTCCTTCCATTGACAAATTCAAAAACGATTTGACGGGTGAAGATTGTCCAGTAGAAGACTATGAACATGCTCAAGAGGCATGGTTAAAATTTGATTGTAAAACGTTTGGCGATTATATGATCGCTTACTTAGAATTAGATGTCATTTTGCTGGCTGATGTCTTTCAGGAATTTCGACGAGTGGCATTAGAAGAAGACAAATTAGATCCTGTCCACTTTGTCAGTCTACCAGCCATGTCCTTTAAATCAGCCTTTAAAATGACTGGTGAGACCATTCATCTCTTACAAGACCCGGAGATGTATAATATATTTGAGCGCGGAATACGCGGTGGTCTCACATTTGTAAATAAACATCATATAAAATCTGAAACAGTAGGTGATGATCATATCCACCTAAAGTACTATGACCAAAATAATTTATATGGCAGTTCACTGTCTAAACCACTACCTCATTCCGAGTTTAGTTGGTTAAATCAAGATGAGCTTGAGTATTACTCCAACCCTTCAAACATACTGAAGATTCCAGATGAAGGTGATTGGGGATATTATTTTGAAGTGGATTTGATTTATCCAAATAGCATTAAAAATAAAACTGCTGATTTCCCACTCGCACCTGAATCTGGTGAAGTGACTGAAGATATGTTTTCACCATTCATGTCACAATTTCATAATAACTTAACAGAGTGTGGACAGCCAAGGTATAAACCATGCCGCAAACTTTTACTCACCCAATATGATGAGAAAAATTATCTCGTACACTTCTGCATATTAAAATTCTATTTAGAAATGGGCATGCTTCTAAAGTCAGTTCACCGCATTATCAAATTTAGACAGAAAGCCTTCCTCAAACCCTACATAGATAGTAACAGTCAAAAACGTGCACTCGCCCAAAATAATTTTGAAAAGGATTTTTATAAATATAAGAATAACAGTCTTTTCGGAAAGACCATGGAGGATGTTAGAAAACGTATGAATTACAAACTAGTCGTTGATGAACAAAAATATCACAAATTGACCTCATCACCTCTTTTCATTGATAGAGACATCATCGATGAGGATCTTGTAGGGTGTTAAAATGATTAAATCAGAAGTTGAGTTGTGCAAACCCATCTATATTGGGCAAGCCGTTTTAGATTATTCCAAGCTTGAAATGTATCAACTCTTCTACAAAATATTAAAACCATGCCCTCTCGTAAAAGAGGTTCGCTTGCTGGGTGGTGATACAGATAGTTTCTTTTTAGGAATTACCACTCAAAAAGATTTAAATTTTAATGAAGTAGGCAAGTCATTAGAAAAATATTTCGACACATCTAACTACAATCCCACTCATCCACTCTATTCCATACAGAATAAAGCCAAACTTGGTTGTTTTAAGGATGAAACAGCAGGAAAGGAAATAGATGAAATGATTCTCCTCCGTCCTAAAATGTATTCCATGAAATTAAAAGAATGTGCAGATAGTATTAAGCGTGCTAAAGGTATATCAAAATCCATTGTTCATAAAATGAAACATCGCTCCTATAAGAAGGCCTATAAAAATAAAAATATAACGTTTGTCAATATGACAATCTTAAAATCTCAAGTTCATACTGTGAAAACGTACACGTTCAAGAAACGAGCACTTTCAGCATGGGAGGATAAGAGGTGTTGGATAGGACATAACACATCTCTTCCACATGGACATCCTGACACAAACATACCTCCACCCAAAAGAATAAAACTCACGCTACCACATTCAGGAGATGTATTGACATAATCAACTTTAACTCAGTATTTTGATGTTGCTTTTTGTAGATATACATGGTTGTTTTATGTATCGCATGAGATCGTTTCTTCCTTGTGAATATATGCCTACAGTCAGCCCATTCCCCCTATATCTGTGAAAAGACTTTTTCATATACATATTTTTATTTCAATAAACATATCACAATGACTTCACTTTGTTTTCCGAAACACTAACGTTATGAGGGATTTAGTATCTTTCACGTGGATGCACTCTTGTAAACCATTGGTAATTTTGATAGCAATAGAGGGTATAGTTTGTTTGACGACGGGATGATAGAAAATAGATTCAAACATCTTCTCGACTATTCCATATGAAGCGTCTTTATCATGAATGAAATCGCGTAAAATGTATTCTTTTTTCTCACCAACAGAAATAGGTAGAATCAAATCACTTTGAATGTAAAGGTGCTGTTCATGTTTATCAAGTGTCATTGGTGTTTCTATACCAATCGTATGCGCAGCAGCAAACACTGTTTGTAGCATTGAAAAACCAGAGTTTTTTCAAATTTTTACTCTATTGACATTGAATGTCATCACCCAGTTTCAGGACAACGCGTTGATTATCAATTGAAAACGAAATGTGGTGTGTCTTTACATCATATTTACTTTTCATCACATGCTTCAACTTCTGTTGTATATAAGGATTTACTACATGAATGAAGCTTTCAACTGTATGATATAGACGCGGCATTATATTGATAGCAACTTTAGATTCTTCATAAGACTGGTAAATTTTCTTGATGCGATCACCATAGATGTCCACCCACCATTCATCATTAACTGAATCAGCTTTAGTGTGATATTCATGAGAAGCATACACCACACCGCTTCCAATAATAGGTGTATAATGTCTTACAAAATGACGCAAGGTTGGAGAGAAATAAACTGTAAGTTTGTCATTATATTTCTGAATAACCAACTTATTTTTGTCCGCCATAATTTTCTCTCCATACTTCTTACCCACAGTCTCATTCCATCGTTTTACTAACTCAATAAGTGATAAAGGTTGAACACCACGCTTTTTCAAAATGATGCGTTCTTCGCATTCTACAACATCTTCATCAAATATTTTAAATCTATAATGAAATTTGTTGATTCGATTTGAATAAACTTTTCTAACATTTGCAGTAGCAATTGACGTTAGATGTAGTCCATGGCCAAAACCAAGATGTGGATAGAATTCACTATCCAACCTCAGCGTAAGACCTTTAGTAAAAGAATGAAAGCGGAGGAACTGTCTCCCACTCCAATGATAGATAGTAAACTCATAAGCTTTCTGATTTTTATTCTTCATGATGGAAGTATTACCACTGTTGAATGCCTTAATAATTTTCTCATTCCCAAATGGTTCATAAGAATCTGATTTTATCTGAATCCATTCATAGTTCCACTTTCCATCTGATGTTAAATTGTATGGGAACTGGAATGCATTATTCATCGTTATTCCATCATGGGTGCGAGGAGTCAATATCATTTCTTCCAAATCATTCACATTCTGAATATTGCTATCATAGCAAATACTGGAAACGCCAACCTCCCATTCACCTTCTAAATGTAGTGGGCGATTTAATTCTACTCGATAGTCTGATGGTTTATTTTTGGGAAATTTATTCATAGAAGCATTACTGGGTAAGTAGATTAGAAACGAGTCCTTATTTTCACTTTCCATATTATTCACATTGGAAAAAATATATTAGCATACTTTTGCATTAACTCTTCATTCGGAAATGGAGTGTGATACTTGTCACAGCATCTTTATGAAAAGGAATCAACGCACCAGCATCGTCATAAATGGCAATATCAATTTGTGGGATGTAGTTTGATTTCAGCTTTGTATAATGCACTTTCTTGAAAGTATGCTCAGATAAAATACTGCAGCTTTTTGGCTGGTATGGTATCATTGCTAGCAATGGAGCTTCAACATCTCCCACACGTACATCTTCACCAATATTGGAATATATCTGAAAATAGTTAATACGACGCGATAGCGACATGTCTGCGCTAGCTTTGGTTACAGTACCACTTTTAAAGATATTTTGGTCAAAACCCAAAATGTCCATTAGAGTTTTATCCATAATTAGTTCAATACCTTTTCCACTTATAGTGAGAGACAAAGTACCTTCTTTTTCAGAAAATGAAATATGTTGCTCATTAATCACTTCATTTAAATAATCTACAACCAATTTAACCGAAGTAATAATGCGAGGCATCAACACTCTTGTTTCATGTAAGATACCACCTAAAGGCTCTACACACTTTCTGTATAAAGATACGGACCATTCTGTATCAAATTGATTTGACCTTTCACATGGTAAATGTTGCATATCAGATTTTCCATGAACAGCTGCAGAACGATGTCGTAAGAACTGATGAAAATCTTTTGAACAAACTAATACTAGATCATCATCATTTAATTTGCTTATTGCAATATGATTAGATGATTTAATATAAGTCAATGTTGCCACTTGTTTACCATCAACTCGAAGGAAATAATTAAATTTCTTCAATAATGTTTCAGGAGTCATGTTTGTCTTTCTTGGCTTAATCGCAATCTTCTTCACCAACGTCTTCTCATTTCTTGGAATAAGATCTACATAATAAGCTTCCTCTCGATATATTAACTGTTTATGACCACTTATGTGGTAATTAACGTTAAAATTATCATAGCTTGTTAAGGCGCTAGCGAGGTAACCTAAATCATTTCTTAAACTTGGACTTAAACCAACAATCCAATCTTTCTCAACTACATGATGCACATAATTATAATCATCATTGTGCGGAGTAAATTGGACAATATGTTTACTCGCTTTATTCAAGAAATCATATATAAACTTTTTACATGATAAGAGATCTTTCTTTGGCCACTGTGGAATGTATACTCGGCACCCCTTTTCACATTGATAAGCAGCTGTACGCCTCATATTAATAGTCATCACCTCATGATCAAAAGTATAGACACAGTTGCTATAAACAAGTTGAGTGACACCCACTTCCCAATTTCCATTTAGCTGTTGTGCATGATCAATGGGAGTAGAAAAGAGTGCGGCTCGATTACTAGTAAATCTCTTTGTAGCCGCATTGCTAAGCAAAATATGATAAAACGACATTTTTATATTTCTGATCTGCAACTTTGCATAACATCATGAAGACTTGGATTTTGGACTCTCTACAATATATCAGAGTTGATCGTGATGGAAACGTACATTTCAAAAATTCTCATGGTCATACATCAAGAGGAATTACATTAACATGGCGACAATTTGTCAACCTCAATGATATCATGAGGGATTTGGAATATTTTGAAACATTAAGATTCATCTCCTTGGGTGATCACGTTTGGCTTCAACATTACAGAAATGAAATTCAAATCTACCATTCTCATTCCGCAAACTGTTTCTCATTTCGCAAATACAATTGGGAGAAGTATAGTAGATATATACATCGCTCCATCATGACATTTATTCGTCGTGAGTTCATCGCCCTACTATGCAAATCTTAATCAGACATGACTACCACACATCATGAGTTGGAAATTAGATTCCCTACAACGCATTGAAACGGATCATGATCGAAACGTCTATTTCAAAGATTCAACTGGAAATGTGAGAAGAGAGTTTGCTTTATCTTATCGTCATTTTCAATCTCTACATCATATCATGAAGGACTTGAAATACTTCTATATGAAAAGACATTCACGTATTGGAAATCGCATCTTGCTGCGCGTTAACAATCGGCGAATTCAACTCTATCATTCCCAACTTCATACTAACTTCACATTTCATCAAGGTAGTTGGGAAAAGTATAAAAGGAAGGTACATCGCTCAATTTACTCATTCTTTCATCATGAAGCGCCATCGCTACACCATCGTCAACATTCTCCGTCGCTTCAGACTCTACACCAAAATCGATCTCACCACATTACACCAACACCTTCCAAACAGCAAGTATTATCCGGGCCGACCTCAAATGTTAGTGGTGAAGATGAACAATTCACGGAATCTTCAACTCTTCCCAAATGGGACTGTACAGATTCTCGGCGCCCTTTCTCATTCATCGGCGCAGTCAATGCGCTTAGAGCTACAAAGACTACTACGTCGGATATGGAAGAGGGAGAGGTGTGTGATGTCGAATCTGACTGTGGACAATATGGTGATCTCTACTCAATTGAGTGACAGTCTATCATTTTTGAAGATTCGTACCAGCAGTTACAATTTGTGTTATGAACCCGAACTTTTTCCTGCAGCTCTCATTAGTTGTTGGTTACCTGTGCATGTGGCAATCTTTCATAATAGTAAAGTGATCATTACTGGACTAAAATCTCATGTACAAGCAAATGTGATCCTAGACTATCTCATTGAGTATGTACGTACCCAGCGGATTGTAAAATAAAAAACAATTTTTCCAACATGATGTTTTTATTTCAAATCATGATAGAACTTACAAATCATTTTTCCATTAGAGGATGGATTACATGAAAAGTTTTGAATAATAGATGCAAATCGAGATACATGTAAACGTTTTAAGATGAAGTACAGTACAAAAGCACCACACGTTGATGAAAGTGGATGTTGTAGTATGCGTTCATTTCGCTGATATTGACGCGTATGTTTTCTCAACCACTGCTGTGTTGGTATATTTGGAGGTTGAGCAAGAGAGTCAAATAGTTCACCACGTCGGTCTTCTCCAATAAAGATCGCTTTCCAATGCTCACCGCCTAAATTCTGCGAATGAGTGTTTAGCACAATAAAGATGGGATAGTGATTTACTGCAGGTGGTAAGGTATCGAGTGAATAGACATTATCGAAAGCTTTCAACGTCGCTTCGTCTGCATTACGCTGCACTTTAGTCTTAATATCGTCAGCAGTCAACCAACTCATTAACGATTATACTGAAGAATCACGTCACGATACTTTGTAATTTCAATATTTGAATCGAAGACTGCATAAATTAATACATTGATCGTCTCAGGTAGTGTTCTTTTGAACGTCAAATCCAAACGAATATTATGAGGCACGTTCCCTTGACGATAGGGTGCACTAATATCGCTGTCAGCAGTCAAATCAAATGCATAAATAGTATATCCACTCTTAAACTCTTTCATAGTCAGTCCGTTGGTGTCATCCGTATTTTAAAAGCCAAAGACATCCATAAAATCAACATAACTGCGCATAAATTGATCCGAAGCAAAATCTGGTTTGTAGGGTGGACCAGGATGACTCACACCATTTACACGTAAAGCAATTTCACTTAACTGATTGTGTTTAAAATTGAAAGGATTCTTCTTTATATTACCATTAAATGCATCATTTTCAACCATTGCCACCATGAGGAGCTTCGGTGCTTTCGATGGAACGAGGCCATCTTTCATGAAACTCTTTTGATCTTTCGGAATTGTAAAGGTGAGAAGCTTTGTATGCTGAACGGGGTAAATGGTATTTTGGCGGTTAAGGCCTTCAGCATGCCCTCTAATGACACTTGGATTCGGTACTACTCGACGAATGTAAAGTGCAATATCTTCCACATGAATTCTAAAATTGTCAACTTTAGCAAATGCATTCAGCGCAAATTCAGGCTTATTCAATGTCAGCTTGAGTCGCATGCTGGTATTACAGAGTAAAAACTTTGACTGTCTAAAGAAGTCTAAATTCAGCGGACCATATAGCTGACATACTTTACTATCTTTAATCATAGCAGATCGCTTTACAAAGCCACTGTTTGTTTCAACATCAAATTTTCCTGCTTCATCTCTGTACCATCCCATGGCTTCCATATGACTTTTTTGTGCTGCTGGATGAAACTGTGATACATGATTGAAATATGATTTATAGGGATAATCGCTTTGACCACCTTCCACCTGCTGCTCTCCAATCGTTAGAGAAACATCGCGAAGTAATGTAGTCAATGGTAAATTGTTCAGTCCAACTTTATGTGCATCGTCAATAGCAGTTCCATCTGCTTGCTGAATTCTAAACCTCAAATCAAGCATCGCATAACTCAAATCTATGTAGTCATCACTACCACCAGGAATAACAAATTCAATGGGGCCAGCATTCTCAGCTGTTCGAGGATGATAATCTACAATACTTGAACTAAGAATATCTGTCTGTATGGCTTGTTGATCAAACAAACAAAACCCGGAAGTTTTACACTCCATGATTAGAAGTTATAGCAGCGTCGTCGTTTAGCGCCTGATGAATGATTAGAGCCTCTGCGACGTTTGCGTGAATGCCTTTTGACTGAAGATCGCACCTTACCAGCTCCGCGATGTTTCCTCCTTCCTTTATTCATTCGTTTAGGTGATTTCTTTCCTTGAGTAACACCAGCAAAGGTCTGCTTCAATGTTTTTAAACCGCGTTCCTTCCCACGATTCAACAAACTGCTCTTAAAACTTCTACCTCTGGAAAGATCACTAGCAACATCACCAGCAAAGCCAACGGCATTACTTAAAACATTTCGTTTTAAAGATCTACCGACATTGGATATGAGAGGTGCTACAACAGATTTCAGTGCACCAAGTATGCTACCTCCACGTTGGCGGCGAGTGCCGATGTAAATTTGTCCTCCACCACCTACATAGGAGGGTCGTGAATAAAATGAGGCAGTTGGATTCATAGCTCAAACCCTAAACATTGTTAGTTACAACTTTGCATGAATCACTGTCGATCACTTAGATGAAAGATGTCGGCACGACGCATCCAAGAGTTCATACTTGAAGGATAACCAGTCCATTTTATAAGACACCATTCTTCACCTTGCCGTTTTTTACATCGAATGATTTTCTCTACCAAATATGTTTCACTTTCAGTGACTACCTCAATCTCATCGCGGTAAAAGCTACCCTCAATTTCTTCATTATCGTAATCTTTCAACTTGTAGGTGGTTGGAGAGTCTTTTTGATTAATCCTTGATACTGTAAATACCTCCTCTGTCCAATTCGGAAGGTACCCTTTAGCAAAAACACTTTTCACTTTTGAGATACGAACTTTATCACCAATTTTCACATCACTTTTCACATGAGTGCGTTTACGTTGGAATGATTCGCGCACTTTATCTACATTGTCAGCATTTACATCTACTGGTCTGAGTCCAATAGAACGATGGATAGAATGATTGTAGGCATGGAGTGTATCTTGTAGAACCTTTGTCCAATTTGTGTCAAGTTGGCAGTAAAATGTCGCCACAAGCGATTTTTTAATGTGCGATTAAAACGTTCAACGAGTGCAGCTTTATAAGCACTCTTTACACTAAACAACTCAATGTCATGCCTCTCAAATAATCTTGTCACATGCTGATTTTCAAACTCTTTTCCTTGATCACTCTGAATTCTTTTTGGAATGCGGCCTTCTCGAAAAATTGTTTGGAATGCTTTTGCTACTCCTTTCCCTTCTTTAGTTTTTAAAGGTTGAGCCCACGCATAACGCGAGAAAATATCAATGACCGTTAAAATAAAATTATTACCCGAGTTATGTTTTGAAATGGAGGCAACATCGCACAAATCTGCTTGCCACTGTTCATCGATGTCATGAACAATATAATGGGGGGTGCGGTACTTCTTTTTCGCTTGTTTGTGGAGTGTATAGGTAGCCTGACCCTTTAACCATCGTTTCACTTGTGATTGTGGAAGACCACTCGCTTTTGATAATTTCTTGATAGATGCAAATCCTGCCGGATGTTTTACATCATAATAGATTGACTTCAAACGTTCAGTCGATGACGACTGACTCTTTTTCCTCCTTCTCATCTTTTTGTTTTCTTGCCTTTCTACATTTACAACAGTTGCAGCATTTAGCTTTAGCGGTTTTGCGATCGTGTTCACATTGCTTAGGGGTTTCATTATGAGAGCTGGCGCAGCAAGTGCAAGTGACAACGACATTCACCTCTGGCGGCTCATTACATGGCAAGCAACACATCTGCTTCATATTAATAGTCTGAGAACATGTATTTCCTAGGAGGAGCTGTTTTACGTTTTCCTTTTACTAGTTTTAGTGGTGATGTAGATCTACGTCGAGTTCTTCCTCTTGTTTGCTTAGTGAGTGTGGGAGGGGATGTAACAGGTGACGTCTTAAACCAATTTGTTGGCATTTTCATCGCCTGAAGCATTGGAGCAGTAGCCACTGTTGAATCAAGTTCTTTCAATGTCTCATTATTTAAAGCAAATTTTGGCACATTATGCTTTTTCAATAGTTTAAGAAAGTATGACCAACCAGGTGGAACATAGCCCTGACGGCGCTTTCTACGTGTCGCATACTGAATCAAGTCTTCATAACGTGAAGCATCAATCACTTTATTTTCATCTGTAATGATTTCTCCTCTATCATTTACATTGAGATGGGGTTCAATACTGTTGAAAAGAGATATGGCATGTGCGCGAGATGCTAAAGGTGTAGCAGTCGATACAGAGTCACGCATCTTATTCTTCAAGTTTTTCAATTGCTCAACAGTTTCCGATTGTAATAATACAGCACGATGTGGATCTTTGATGTGAACATTTTGCTGATAATCTATTTCTTTCCTATACATTTGATTTGCAAGAGGTTGCTTTACTTGCTGCATGGCAGTCAATTGTACATATTCATCCTGAGGAATAACAATCATGCGAGAATAAGAACTCATAGTTTGTAGATAATCATGGGAGTTTTCAAAATATCACTTCGAAATCTAAATTCTTCCGGACACTCTTGCGTAAAGTCAATAAATAAGTAACCGTATGGTTTTTCAGTAGCTGCTTGAAAAATTTCAATTAAGGCTTTTGATCCTCTGGGTGCAACTTGTCGCGCTAAAATTTCAAATTGACTTTTATCTCGCGGATTCTTGAAAATAGCATAATAGTGTGTATTCAGGTTTCGTGTACGAGCTTCTTTTCCATCAGGAAACAAATTTTGTGTGATATAGATGATAAAGCACCTTTTATGGTGTGCTGCGCGAGTGAACATATCTGTAACATCTTTTGAATTCTTACTTTCTTTTAATAAATCATCCAATACAACAACATCATTAGACTGAAGTTTATCCACTGGAATAATTCCTTCATATCGAATAAAGTTGCGACTTTGCAATTCCTGAAACAGCGACGGTTGATAAATACCATAACACCAAATCACTCGATTGATAGGTTCCTTAAGCAACTCCTTTCTTTTATCCAATAAATTCAGCGTGAAAACAGTTTTACCTGCATGAGATGGACCTGATACAGTCAGAACTTTATCACATTGAAGTCTGAAATCCATTTTATTACTTTGAGATTCTACATTTGCATAATTAACGCTTAGAGCCAAAGATATTACCCAATAGGTTGCCCACGGCAGGAGCTATCATTGGAAGTATTGCTGAAAGGAAACCGCCCTTTTGTGTTAGAGTTTTCCTCTTTCTTTGAAGGGTGACTTTAGGATTGGAGATGAAACGCAATTTCGTAGCATATCGCTTAAGTAACTTTTGTTGTTTTGGCGCTAATTTCTTCGTCCTCAACTTTCTCACATGAGAAATAATTTCATGAATGAATTTATCGTTGGCATGTCGTATAGCATTGTATCGCTGATTTGCTTTCATTCGTCGGAGAGCTTGAATGGCTGAAGAAAACTTTTGACTTTTACGTTTCGCCATTTTACGTTTCGTCATTTTCCGTGTTAGTCTTTGCTAAAACCTATCTTTACCACATTTGCATAGGTACTAATATTGCGACATAAGTGACACTCGAAATGAGCAATGTCACAGTGGTTACATTTGCAAAGTTGAATGCAATTACGTATGAAACAGCGTTGACAAAAAGCATGCTTACATCTCTTGAAGATGCGCTTTTCATTTCCATCCTTTCGCTTACATACATCACAACACATAGTTTCACCATTACTGATGTCTATAGCAAGTCTTTTTGAAGATATGAATTTGCTAGCCTTTTCTAAATAATAGACACATGTACAGAAGGAATATACTTCGAGAGTGAGCAGACATAGCTCGAAAACCAGTTGTGCTACAATCAAGTACCACTGCATTTTCAATTTTTCTTTATGGAAAGTTGAATGTGAATATCTGAAATCGCTTCAATCACTAGACTGCT
Organism: Prostheceraeus crozeri; assembly: GCA_907163375.1. Lineage (NCBI taxonomy): Eukaryota > Metazoa > Platyhelminthes > Polycladida > Euryleptidae > Prostheceraeus > Prostheceraeus crozeri. The sequence continues at coordinate 176,041 of CAJQUW010000601.1, read as the reverse complement.
ACCATGATGGTTAAATGCGTTAAGACGTTCAGCAATTTTTATCATATGTCTTTTAAAAAATTCTTCGGGGTGATCTACCACTTCCATTGAATAAGAAGCAAAATGGAAAGAGCGACTTTCCACCTCTTCCTTTCCAAAATGACTAAACTTAATTTTCGCAACTAATCGCGCCATGACAATGCTATCAGAGAATGTATTCATTAACTCTAGAAATAGAGTGCTAGCATCATCGACCACTGCTTCGATGTCGGTCTCATCTTTATGAAAATTTATCACATAATCTTGAACAGCTCCTTTTAAACTTTGCCTATGAAAATGTAATGTTCCGCAGTCGTTTGAGAAAGACATGATCGCCCTTTAACTAACCCATCCATTGCATGAAAACAACTCTTCTCATAGTAACATTTATTGAATAATGGTAACAAGCATGCATTATAAATCAATGGTTTGAAAGAGATAAAATAGATACAGCTGGTAACTATCATACAGCGAGCAATGATAACCATACAGGACTTTGGCAGTGCTGAGGTAAGGAGGAAAGAAGCATTGGTTATGAACGTAGCTACTACAACGAACAGACAAAATAGGAACACACAAATCCTTAAAACGTTTCGTGACTTCATGATAATGTTGATTCACTCTACTATCCCAAGGTGGGAGCAAAATATCATTAATGACTAGATTGGGAAATACTTTCCTCTCCTTACCAGGATTATTACAAAAGATGCGTATAACATTGAAAGCAGCTAACCATCGTTTAAAGTCAATAAGAAGAGCACTCTCACAAGAAAAGCCATAGTCTTGCAAATATTTCAGATTAAGTCCATGATTTTCTCGCCCATTGATCAACATTGGGATTGCAGTTGGGATGTTGATGATAGACACTGACAATCTGATATGTCCAATTGTTCATAGCAATAGCACTGAGCTCCTGTACAGGTTCACCCTCACAATCCATAAAAATGATGATAGAAGCCTAAAACGGAAATTTACACATCTAAGGAAACGTTCTATAACATATTACAAAATGAAGAATTACATCGATGCTTTTCACGACAAAATACACAAATGATATGATGGCAACGAAGAAGTAAAATGTATCTAATAAGACCACGTCTACGACACTCAAAGCACATAAGCGAATTGTCATAGGGTAGAGTTAGGAAAGGACTAGTAATTCTCCTTCTTTGATTTGCGTTTTGATGCAGCATTCTTCTCCGACTTGCGCTTCGTACCACTGCTGTTAAGGATTTGATCAATTATGTCGTCCACGTTGGGTGGTTTTGGAATATATAGGATGGATTCCATATGCATGGAGAGAGAGGCTATTTTATTATCCTTATGCCGACCATAATATAGCCCATTCACTTTGAAAAGGATATCCCAAGTACCTTCTCCGAGCTCGTCGCATGTGATGGGTGTTGAATGATCTCCCTCCTTCTTATAGTAAGTGCACCAATGTGATACCGGTAGGCAAATGTGATTACCATCCCAAATCTTTCTATAGGGAGTATCCTTGTCATCTCTCGCCTTCCACTCTTGAGCAAGAGGAGTAGGAATGTCCATATTTAATGTCACGTACTCCTCAATAATATCAAGTTGGTGGCGAATGTACGGACTCACGGGGATCAGTATGTAGTTCCCATACTGATTGTGCATTATCTTGACATCCGTGGAAGGGAGCATTCCCGTTTGGAGTACTACGCCATGATCGTCATAACGCAAGACTTGTTTAAATTTACGCTGTAGCGGTGTAGGATTATGTACCTTGGTTGTTTCTTCCACTGGCCTCAGTTCCCTGTGGGAACGAATCTTGCGAAAAACTGGCGAATGTCAGCTGCAGAATATCATGCTAAAGTTCAGTCATATTTGCGGGATATTCGCTGGCGAAGTTCGCCAGCGACAATTCGCGCTCTATATGTCATCTTTTACTTTTGACTTTCTCTCTTATTTTCTTTAGTAATCCGCCTCTACAGCCGAGGCTCTACTCTCTCCCTCACCTCCTCACTATCCCCCACATATGGCTAATCTATCTAAGAAATAAGTGCAGACTATCATTCTTTGATAATGATAAGAATATAGAGAATCCGCATATATCAATTTTCATAACATCTCTTGACATTCAATAATTTACAACAATGACAAATATTTGAATAATATCATAGTATTTACTGCGACATTTATGGAAGATAAATACTTTTTTTAGTTTAAGCCTTCGTGAATTAAAAAAAGATCCCTTTTTATCAGATCAGACTGAGTATACAATATATTTGCATGTGAAGGTAATATACGAACATTACTACTTACCACTATTTAGCTGCTACAATATCCACGATTTCGCCGGTTGGCGAAAAATCAGCTCGCATTAGTAACCAAATATCTACCAACCAATTATAGCAACTTTTTCGCCACCTGTCGTCTTTTAATTTTACACATGTTTTTGGATAAATTATGACCATTTTCACATGCGGAGATAGTTTTTACACGAAAATGAACCTTTAAAAAAATTATCCACAAAATCGCTACCTCGCCAGATAATCTGTTGATATTAGCAAGATGCGTTCCCACAGGGTTGTAGATGATCTGATCGTAGCGAACCTTGTAACGTTTGGCCGCCATTTTGTCCTACTAGTGCAGCAGATGGAGTAGATGCCTGAAAATGGAAAAGATTGTATTAAGTTTACGTTCAAGGGAGGAGAGGGAGGAAAGTAGCGACTTACCATTTTAGTTGGATAATAGAATAGGGAACTAGAGAGAGGAAATGTGCGTCCGTCACTCGTGTGATTCAACGATGGAATGATTCTCACTGTGGAAGGCTCGCTATTTATATAGAAATGCTTGATTCTCATTGGATGATAATCCTCATTGGACAATAACATCAAGCTGATTCCAAATCTGGCCTCCGTTTACCAATCCGAGCCTTCATTCGCCCGCTGGAGCTGTTTCTTGGGAAATTCTAACTCTATCGTTTTTCGTCAATCTCCCAAAATCTTAAATGGCGTCTCACATCTAAACGAAGGCAAATAGGAACAAGGCGACTCTTTCAGTGAATTTGTCTCACTCTTAGCTTTCAAACGAGCTATTGCACGACTTTCAACGATCTCTAGAACCAAAGTTGGAAGATCGGTGCCGGGGGGGGGGGACGTCAGCGAAACTTTTTCTCTCCGATTGACTTGAAACTCACCATACCGATGCAGAATTTCACGCTGAATCCGAATCTGGCCTCCGTTTTCCCATCCGATGCCTCGTTTTGACGCTACAGCCCAAAACGTCCAAAATTTTAACTCTGTCGTTTTTCGACAGTCTCCCAAAATCTTAAATGGCGCCTCACATCTAAACGAAGACAGATATGAACAAGCCGTTTGTTTCACTGAATTTGTCTCACTCTTAGCTTTCAAACGAGCTATGGCACGACAAAATCCGTCCACTAGAAGCCAAGATCGAAGCTAGCTGTCCAGAGGGGGGGGGAGGTCAGTGAAATTTGATGAAAAATGTTTTGGTGACGGTCCCAGGTCGAAATTCCACACTTTGGAAAATTTTCAAAATTTTACCCATGCAAAGCCACTCTGACACTTAGGATTTTTTCAGGTGAGCGAGCTCCGACCTAAAATCTTGTAACCGCTCTAACTTTTGAACGACTGGTCCGATTGACTCGCAACAAAAAATGTTGTCGAGCAGTTTTTTCTCCTCTTTCCAATGAAACTCGAACGAACAAAATCCGTTCACTAGAACCAAAGTTAGAAGAGGGGGGGGAGGTCAGTGAAATTTGATGAAAAATGTTTTGGTGACGGTCCCAGGTCGAAATTCCACACTTTGGAAAATTTTCAAAATTTTACCCATACAAAGCCACTCTAACACTTAGGATTTTTTCAGGTGAGCTACGACAGTCCACCCCTCCCAACCTGGCCGGCACACCACGCCAACCTGGCCGGCACACCACGCCAACCTAGACACCACATCACCGCGCGCTACACGACGGTCGACCAGAGGGGGGGGGGCGTCAGACCCGAAACACCACGGCGGCCGACCACGACACGCTGCCGGTCCAGAGGGGGGGGGGACGTCAGCGATGGCGGCCATCTTGCGCTATCCAGAAGTGGAGTTTTACTTACTACTTGTGTCTATTTGTAGCAGTCACTGACAACTAGTTTCCAATGTTTCAATATTGGAATGAGAATTAAAAATTGGTTCACAAAGTCATAATTGAAAGTAGTTGGTGTACTGATTTTTAAGAACATCTGAAGAATTCACTGATAGAAAGTCTAATTATTGGATAATTTCTTCTTCAAGCGGCTAAGAAACGTGGCGCTTTTCTGGAATAAACACACTGAAAGTTTCTTTACAGACAATCATTTCACAAATAAATGAAATGTCGCTGGAACTTTTCAATTAATCATTGAATGACACATGTGATATTTTGGAGACTGATATTCGAATGCATGTTGAGATTTTGAAAATTATTCAAATTTAGTGAACAGGGGAACCCTTTAAAGTAAAATGAATACTCTAAGATTTCTTGGCCTCTGATTTCAAGCTGGAGTTACGCATGTTCTGTAAATCGACATTACAAGTTGCATAAGAGTCTGATTATACGAGTCCGTACTATTGATAGATTATCGGAGCGATATTTCAAAATGATGACCATACAGAACGTTTAAAATGATTTCCTTCTTTGTCATCCTGTCGGCGCAGCATTTTGTAAATTCACTATTGCTTTTGAGTACATGGTCTTTGGACAAGGGCCAACAATGCAGATCAAGAATTAGCCTGATAAATATAATTGCCAATCAAAAAACATGGAAGGCAGATCGCACAAATTACATTTTGCCACAACTAAGTTCCCCCGGCGTGTGCCATAATTTTCATGCAATTTCCATTCTAGGACTTTCTATGGTATTGTTAATTTCTATGGTCACAATTGCTTTTACAAATTGAACATAAACGTGAACTGAAATCCAGCTTTTGTAAAATAAAATGGCACACGATCAGTTTACCAGAGGTATGGCTATTGGAATGATTCGTTGTGGTAGAAGTTGTGCGAGTGTTGCCGAAGAGCTGCAACTATCGGGAGTCGTTGTTTGGAGGTGGTAGTGTCGATGGAAAGCAGAAGGAGATGTTAAAAAGAAGAAGGGATCTGGTCGACCAAGAAAGTCTGCAGGAAGGACAGACGTTTTAGCTGCAAAGAGGAATAGATTTGTCAGTCCCAAAGCTAGTCGTACACTGGAAGAGTGCCTCAAATATCGACTGTAGCGTTCGAACGGCTTACCGAAGATTGCGAGAAGCTGGAATTCAATCGCGACGACCAGCTGTCCTAATTCCATTGAGTTTTGAGCACCGCAGAAGACGAGTTGCTTGGTGTGATGCCCATCGCTCATGGAATGACCATCACTGGCAGAAAGTCTTGTGGACCGATGAATCGAGATTCACTCTGGATTTCAATGACGGTCGGGTCAGAGTGCATCGTCTTCCAGGTGAACGCTTTGCCCCATGCTGTATTAAAGAACACGACAGATATGGTGGTAGAAGTGTTATGCTGTGGGGTGGCATTTGGCATGGCGGACGAACGACAGCAGTCATCTTCAAAGGCACGTTGACTGGAGAGAGGTATCTCAATGAAATTGTGCTTCCTGTTGTTGCTCCAGTGGTCAGGGTGGAGGATCTCGTCTTCCAAGACGACAACGCGAGACCACATCGCTCCTCGGCTGTCATTGCCACTGTTAGGAGATTGAGCATTCAAACTCTTGACTGGCCTGCACGCTCACCTGACTTGTCACCCATTGAACAAGTCTGGGACGAACTTGGGCGGCGAGTGAGAGACCGCTATTCACTTCCACCAATGTTCCTGAAGATTCTCTGTGAAAGGCTGACAGAGCAGTGGCTTCTCCTTGAAACATCCTTCATTCAGAAACTTTGTGAATCCATGCCACCTCGGATTACTGAATGTATTGGAGCTAGAGGGGGGCACACGCGCTATTAAAGTTGAATCTGCTACATGCGTTGTTTTTCTGTGCTAGCGACTTGGTGGAGATTGTGACTAAATTATCAAGGTATCATACATACATGTATATATATACCAGTCAAAAATGAAAGAAGTTAAAGAAGTAGATGCTTCAAAAATTTTGTCAATGAGTATATATAAAATAAGATTAAAAATTAAGATGAATATACATAAGAGAAACAAGATTTGACTCGAAAGAAAAGTCTGTCTGAATTCCCGACCGGTTTCGCCTGGTTGGTGACAGGCTACTCATGGGAATGAATTTATTATAAATCATAAAGCAAAATTCGAAGCATAGACTTCAAAAAACCTATACATAGATGCTTGCATACGAGTGTTTTCAGTCAGCAATGATTTACGGTGGAATCCAGTGCGGAGACTTAAGTCGAGATTAAGGAAATCGCGGCTTAAATAAGGACTTACAGTAAGTCTAACTTCGTATCCAATGCCACGATTTTGACATAAGCTGAGCTTAAGATAGCCAAGTTAAGTCGCGATATTTAAGTCACGATTTTGGTGGCTTAAGTCAAGAAGCAGTATTGATCAAATGCAAAAATCCAATCATCAAACTCATGCAAAGTTCTAACCAAAACCAATCAATTAACAGGTGTATGCAATGTCATCGTCATAGATGCTGTCAAACTCGTAGCTGTCAACAGTGTTCCCTTTATATCAATGTCTGGAATGTCTGACTTGGACTACCTGCAAGATCTTTACTTTCTGCGTGAAATCAACCGACAATCAAATCGTATGCGTCGACCCGTAGTTCACGCTTCTTTGTCATACAATGACCAGGAATTTATTCAGCGATATAGACTGTCCAAAGAAGCATTCGAAGAATTGCTTTCCGTTATTTCTGATGATATCACTCCCATGCAAGCGCGATCCAGCTACAATCTATCTGCGAGACAAAAACTTCTCATAACCTTAAGATACTTTGCCTGTGGAAGTTTATCAACATGTAGACGGTGATTTTATGGGAGTATCACAAAGTAGTGTTTCTCGAATTATCCATCAAGTAATCGACCAAATCACGAAGCGTTCAAGAAATTTCATAACATTTCCAAATGGAGATGAATTGATTTTACAAAAACATGGTTTCGCTGCTATGTACGGATTTCCTTCAGTCGTTGGCGCTATCGACTGTACCCATATTCCTATTACGTGTCCTGGTGGAGATGACTCTGAAATATTCAGAAATAGAACAGGATCTTTTTCTCTTAATACTCAGGCTGTGTGTAATTCTGATGGTGTTATTACCAATATTGTGTGCAGATGACCAGGATCGACGCATGATTCAACTATATTTAATAATTCACGTTTATGTGCAGATTTTGAAAGTGAAAATATTCGGGGATTCCTAATTGGAGATAATGGATATCCATGCTTACCTGACCTTCTAACGCCGTACCTTAATCCAAAAATCCAGGCTGAACATAACTATAACCATGCACACAGACTCGCTCGGAATATTATTGAAAGAGTGGTTGGTCAGCTTAAACAACGATTCAGGTGCCTGAGGCTCGGTCTAAGATTACTACTTGATAGGGCTCAAGTCGTGGTTACTGTTTGTGCGTGTCTACATAATTTGGCAAAGAAATACCAAAGTGATGCGGAAAATGAAGATGCAAATCCAAGTGAAGAACACTCCAATGGATCCGATCATGTTGTAACATCTTAGGAAAATTCAAATAGGAGTGTGACTGTCAGAAGCCAAGTTACTTCTCAATATGTTTAAACTTGCACTATATAAGCTAATATGTATTGTGATGTAGCTAATATGTCCAAAAGATAATATTATGCTTGTGATGTCATGTATTATATCATGCTATCAGTACACAGACCATGCTTGCTGAAAAGAAGTATTGTTGATTATCATGATTATAATACCATGCATGACTATTATGATACATCATTATTTGTCATTATTTATCATACCAATACACATAGGCCTACAATGCTTTCTGAAAAGATCCATTCTTAAGAAATGATCCCAAATGAAACCCTTTAATATATAAATTAAAAGCGGTGCAATCCATGAGGAAGATCTATTTCAAAACATAGAAATCACATTTGATGAAAAGTGGATTCGCTATTGAAAATGTCATCGCTCCTTTTAAGATTTTCTAGCTTAATTTCTTGAATTTCAGTTTTGTTTTCAATATTTATGTCTGCAACAGCGCATATTCTTCCATTATTTCTACTTCACGGAGTAACTTTCCGCGTTTACACGTGTAGTAATCAATAAATGCACAATTTGCTTGATCGGCAGTCCTCTTGGTCAACTTCTCGGTCTTGTCCAGCTTCAACATTTTTTCAGGAGTCGGAGCTGGAGTATCACATTCTGAATCTATGCCTATTACTGACCTAGAGATAGATGTATCCACATTGGTAGTTGATGTTTGCGGAAGGTCAGGTGAATGAGCAGGAGCGGAATATGCGTCACAGTCGCTGTTACTATCCAAGGGATGAACTTTATTTGGGATTATTGCCAGAACCCTCCTCTTCAGATTGTTCATATCGCCGGCTGTAGAATGTCCACCAGCAGCCTTGAATTTGAACTCCTTCCTAATATTTGCTGCCGCCTTCTTTGTTGAGAATTTAAATTTTTCCAGCATTGCTTGAGTTGAGTATGTGCCTTGTTCTGTTCGGAAAGTCATTATTATACTCAAGTTCTATTGTTTTCCAGCAATTCTCTTCATCTGCCACAGTAGTGGCGTCCGTTTCCTTGTTTTCGATAACTGATCGATACTTCTACACGTTGTATAATGACGTCCTTCTCATCATTACAAAAGTTTTCTTTCCGCTTAGACTCATGTCGATCAGCCATGATGGCTTGTGTTGACCAGACGAAACAAAGTTGTATTATGCACTTTTGAATTTGACACATCTGTTGTGCGGAAATATGAGTCAGTCAGATCTGACTTCGTTGCTAAGATGACAGAAGTTTAACTCTGGCTTAGTTAATTCGCTTGAATTGGATACGGCTTAGACTTAAGTCTCGATGACGAATTAACTAATCTCAGATTAACTTCAAGCCAGAGTTAAGTTTTTCTCTGGCACTGGATTCCACCCTTATTGCACCTATATCGGATGCAAGGCACAGCAGGATAAACTCAAGGAAGTCTTCCCTCGACGAAGTGGAAAGGTAGGAGGTAGCTTTATTCGATAAATTGCAAAAGTAGATGCCACAACAGGAAACATTGTATTAGCGACAGGATTCGAACTGTATAAGTCAGCGGCGTCAAAAGATTCGAAATGGTCACTATCACGACCATCTGATGACCCAAATTTTGGTGCGGCTGCGTTGAGTGGATTTGATTTTACGAACGCATTCGATCGCGTTTGTTATCATTATCTTTTGGCTGTCTTGCATCAGTAAAATATCCAACTGGATTTCTGTTACTTATGAAGAGCTACCTGCATGGGCGACAGCATCATTCAGGCTAAGCAATTCAAAAGTGATTTGAAGCTAGTTAGAAACGGCGTCCCCTAGGGCTCCTTACCCGGTCCTATTTGTTTGGTGCTTATGCTTCAACGCTGATGCCCATCTAACCGAAGACTTGTTTGGTGAGGTACGTCGACGACAGTTGCATCGTTGTAGACTTGAGAAAGCTGCATGTTGTTGAGGATGATTAGCGAGTGAATTTGCAATTAGAAAACATATCGCAGTGGACTGAAAAGTCAAATCTTAGTCTAAACGCGGCTAACCCATTAAATCCCATGCACCCTGGGAGAGTGCAATTTTTTTCAATTTTTTCGAACACAAAGGGATGAGTGCAGTGATACAGGATTGAGATGTAATTTCAAGATAACAACTATTTTGTTTATATGCATAAAAAAATAAATTGATGCTCGGCTTCAGCTCCAAGCTTGATTTCATTTCGAATAAATTCTTCAAAATGGCGAGTTCCAGGATGAGGAAGAGACGGTATGTTATTTGCAGTGTTTTTTACCTAGAAAATATTCGCAAGCGTTATAAAGCTCTACTTTTGTGTATTTCTAATAAACGGTTTCTAAAGTTTTGGGTTTGATTGAAAAATATAAAACTTAGCGTTAAATTTAAATTGCACTCTGTGAGAGTGCATGGGACTGAAAGGGCCCTTGTAGATTATGATATCTATGGATGTTAGAGAAGTATATATATTCTTCAATCTACAGAATAATGTTAAGTTACATTGTCTATCCGGTGCAGGATATGTCTGATATTAGCTCCAATAAGCTGAAGTACAAGTATAAGCTTTCTAAAACACTACCGATACCTACTGAGTCATAAAAACTACATGAAACTATACAGTATGTGTATTGAAAAAGTCAATCTATGCAATTTTATGGGAGGTTGTAGGCAAGTAGCAGCAGCATTGCATCTGCTAATTAAGACGCAAAATGAAGAAAATATTCGACGTCACCAGGAGTCGATCTCAGAGCCATGTAACCCTTGGCTAGCGAGTGTAGCCACTAGACCACTAGAAAGGATGTCAGTCAGAGTATTTCACCAGATGTTATCATGACGTCATGTCACATGTCCTGACGATAGTCACTTCTCATCTTTCAGATATGCAGTGGATGAAGCGGCGAGCATGATAGAAGAAATGAGTGACGATTCGTGAGGCTGACATCTTCATCCAACCTCCGGACGGAAACGTCAGTAACGAAGACAGCGGTGATGAAGAATTCTCAATCAACAATTTCTCCAGCAATCAACTGCTGGCTGGAGCAGAGGCGATGATTCGTACGATGGACGGAAATGTCACTCATATTGGTGGTGATGATAGTGACGTTGATGACTTCCCTGATGAGCCAGAATCTGCAATTGATGAGCCAGAACCTTCTCGCTCTCCAACAAAGAAAGAGAGGGTCTGGAAAGACGTTCGACTCGCACCAATTGAACGCGATTGGACGCCACCGATTGACATTGACTTCTCCGAAAAGACTTCGACTGATTTATACAACTTGTTTTTTGACGAGGAAGTGATGCAGTACATTGTGGATCAAATGTTCAGTATGGTTCAGCATGCTTTATAAAGTCATCGCTTGTGATCGCTCATCGTTTTCATTTCTATCAATACATGTGTGAAAAATTGGATATGAAATTAGTCTCTAGGCCTACATTACAAAATAAAGTACGCGACGATTAATTTTTTAGACTGATTTTATTGTCGTCTTATAAAACAAATACCTTCAATAAAATAACTTGTGCAATACCTTCAAAATGATGCGAAATAATGCATACTTTACAATAATATCTTGACGAGGCCATTCAGTCCCATGCACCCTCACAGAGTGCAAACAAAAAAATGCCAATTTTTGAGAAATAAAAATAATTAACACATTGGCAAGTTTGCATTGTTGATTAATTACCAAAATAAAACAGTTTTTACTATATAGCTTCACCACATCTCGATCCGGGATTTAACGGGTCCTATTTGTTTGGTGCTTATGCTTCAACGCTGATGCCCATCTAACCGAAGACTTGTTTGGTGAGGTACGTCGACGACAGTTGCATCGTTGTAGACTTGAGAAAGCTGCATGTTGTTGAGGATGATTAGCGAGTGAATTTGCAATTAGAAAACATATCGCAGTGGACTGAAAAGTCAAATCTTAGTCTGAACGCGGCTAAAGCAGCTGGCTTAATTCATTATCGTGCCGTGAAAGCTTTAAAGATGTCGTGAATATTGAAACTTTTATAACCAATGTAGACGTCTAGGGGACGATGAAGGTTTTAGACATCATGTTGAGTGATTCCCTGGGTTGGAAGTAACACGGCGACTTATTGGAGAGAAAGTGTGCGCAACGGATGTGCATCTTGAGACGTATGAAACCGCATACGACCTCAGAGCAGTTCATTTTGATTTATAATGAGCTGATTCATCCCATCATTGAGTGCGCTTGTCAAGCTTTCATCGGTCTTTCGAAGGGAGATTCCATAAGGTTGGAGGTTATTCAGCATCGTTCCTACAAAATCAAAAACTGCGCGCGAGTTCTTTGAGACTTGACTAAAAGAAGAACATCTGCTGCTCTGAAATTGCTTGATCAAGAAGAGTCTGCCGAAACTTCCATAAGTTATCGTATTTGTCTCTATACGAAACTTGCCCATTGGTCGAATCAGTGCTCGTTTTTGTAGAACTTCAAAACGCCGCCACTTTTTTCCAAAGGATTGTACTTCCACCTATCATGATTAACAGGAAGAAGACATGACTGATCACCTCGAATTTTATGTAATCAGTAACTCTCAGCTTGCTTTTATGAAATTGATGTGATTCTGATTCTTATTTGTGATACTTGTGTTGAATTAATGTGAGCAGCGACATGCACTCTAATACAGAGTGCTAGTAGGCTTATACATGTACCGGTTATCAGACAGATAGCGCGAAAGTCTTGAAGCAGGAGCATCCACGACAACAACAAGGGTGTCATTTCAGTTGATACCTTTTTGTTATCTTTCGTAGGAGTTTGAGACTGCTTGGGAATGGTTCACTACAGGTGATAATGTTGATTTGACTGGATCAGGGTAACGTTTCGCGATCTTTTTGGTTGAAGTCTAGCTTGGTGAGTTTTTGGTTGAAACTGCTTTGAGTTGATCTGGGTTGTGCCGCTCTTGCTGACGCATAGCTTGTACTTTGAGCAGTTAACATATCTCTATGCTGTCCAATTAAACGATTCGATTTGATTTGTCAGTTTGGTACTGATTGTGTCACTTGATTTCAGATTTTTGATAGCATTAAATTCTTCCATTTTCATTCTGAGGCACTGGAAATCGGATGCCATGCTTCAATGTACCACATAAAGCGAGCGATCATATTGTTCGCATGATTCCAATCTCTTTACTGCTTCGCTTATTTGCACATCAAGTACGGTAAGAGCTTGCTTCGCAAAAATATTGTTTATTTTCTCTTAATTCCAATGACCACCTCACCTAATTTTGTATATTTCATTCGATGAGATATATGTAGCAGCTCTTATATGGGTGAGACCTGGCGTGCTGTACGTTCTCAGTTACATGAGCATATTTCTGATGACTCCTCACATGTATATAGGTATCTTTTAAGTCATGCTGCTTGTCCTGATGTTTCTTTCATTCAATGGTCTGCTTTGCATTTTAACCTACGCAATGCTGACATACGTAAAATCATTCAAGAAGTCCGAGTATATACGTATACTCAGTGCATGTCATCACAAATGTCAACACATTATTAAGTCGAAGATCAAAACTTCGTGTATAATAGAATTTACGGTCGAAGATCATTGATATTTTTTCCTTATTAAACTTCTTAACCGCCTGATGGCTTCTGGTACAACAATGCGTTCCCTAGGAACCAGGTCATCTCCTTTAAGTTCAATTACTCTTCGAATGCGATTTAACATACTGCATATCACATTTCTGATCACCTGTTGATCAATTTGATTCCTTTTCTGTCTTACCAAAGATGCCCGTCAATTCAAATCGTCGCCGGAATGCAAAAGGATAAACCGCGTCCGTCTAAGTGGGAAATCTCCTACAATCTTCCTGACTCCTGATTCCTCTATGCAAAGTAAACGAGGATCCTGCCCATATCAGGAATTTCCAGGTAAAGACGAAGTCATCCATACTTGAATTCTAATCGAAAAGCTTCTTCGACCAACCAACCAGCACATTACTACTGATTCCTCCACTGGCAAAGTTTCAATGACCACTGTAGTCTCATTTCTTCTGTCGCTCGGTTCGACGGTTCGAGAGCTAAGTTCCTTAAGTTGTCTCCAAGCAGTCGTCATGGAAAGATTTGAAAGACCTGAAGGAGTAGATAAGGAGGTAGGTAGCGAATGCTCATGCATTCACTGAGAACTTTCATTCATTGTTCTTTTATCTATGTAGGCAATAGCTCCCCATCTTACGTGTGCAAGTGATGAGTCGCTCAATTTGTTTATAAGTTATACATGTATTGTACATCCCGCCATTCCCTGGAGATATCTTGTATATCATGTGTATTCTGAGTGCATAATATACGGTAAATATCAAAAATCTACTAATATTTCTGTGACAGTATTATCTATAGCCTTCATTTCCAGGTAGAATCTAGATATCTATGAAAAATGATATCCAAAATCTCGCTTGTAGCCCAACCTAGAACGCTCATTACCTAGAATATTTGGACAGTTAGATATCTATGCAATTGTATCATTGATTTGTGACACTATTAACGTTTACCATGTTACAGTTTGCGCGTTGAAATGAGTTGATTGTCATTGAAGACTTTTTACACTACAAAGACTCGAACAAAAGTGAAACGACTTGTTATCGTTGTGTCCAATTTTCGGAATGCAGAGGAAGAGCTAAAGTTTTCCGAGGAGATCCTTCCATACCAACTCCCCACAATCATATTGAGAATCTTCACAACATCAAGAGAATGACCGTTCTACGTAATGTCCGTTCTGGGTAGCGAGACGACACCAAAGTCTGCGTTAATAATATTCAAAATCTTCGGTGAACACGTAGATATTTGAAAATGATCAAAATCGCTCATGTCTGTTTCTATTGATGTAACTGGCAATCGCTGGATATACATGCATCTGAAAACTACCTCTACGGAGGAGATGTGCGCATGAACAATCGATTCGTCTCCGCTTCGCTACTCGTCGATTCTCAGCGCATATCTCCTATATAGAGGTATAGTTATCCAATTTTTGTGTATATTGACCGCTATATATCCCGAGTTTTGTCACGAAGGTTTTAAGGGAAAAAATTTAGAACAATAACTTTCTAAATGTTTAGAATTTACTGAATTTGTAGATGATTTTCTATGTATAATTTGCGCTGAACCATTTAAATTTTTTGTGAACCGATCTGTAAATTGCGGAATTGAGCAAATTATCCTTTATACTAGATTTAAACATGCGAATCACCAGAAGCTAGAAATTCAAATGTAAGTTAAATGCGATTTATTAAAAGTTCTGATTGCACATATACGTGTACTGTACATGCAATTATTCACCTTTAAGTATTTTCCGAGTCCTTTGAATTATTAAGGCATCATCTTTTTGGACATTATTCTCCATTATAGGCCTAATCACACTTAAAGCCATGGAGACATCCTGTGATGGATATCGAGTTCTTTTAAGTGTCCAAGGATGTCGTGGAGATTT
This sequence comes from Prostheceraeus crozeri, assembly GCA_907163375.1. Lineage (NCBI taxonomy): Eukaryota > Metazoa > Platyhelminthes > Polycladida > Euryleptidae > Prostheceraeus > Prostheceraeus crozeri. Next base: position 160,923 of record CAJQUW010000601.1, on the reverse strand, counting down.
TTTGAATGAGTATTTACAAAGCTGGTACTGCAATTATTTGCAATGCAAACTTTTTTCCTGCATTTTAGATACAATAATTTCCTTCACGAATAATTCCTGTATAAGTTTCTTTATTTCAAATCCACACATAGTGGTCATTTTTTACCTGGGGATAGTTTCGCACCAGTTTCACGAAAAATTATTTTTACTGAAGAACAAAGGCATCGTTTTCTAAGGTGTAGGGGTCGAACTAGGATCAACATGCTTTGTTATTATGGAATATCGCAATATAAATCCGTGCTTCCTGACCACTGACCTTCACATACAATCAAGTCCTATTTCCACACATGAATTAAGACATTCAAATATTCATTTGAACTGATGATCAGCTTCAATGAATTTTAATGCTTAGTAGGCTACTTTTCGATTATCGTCCGGTCATTGCAGAATGCAAGTAAATCCCTTAGCCATCCATCCATTAGGGCTAATACATAGATCTAGTACATAATCAGATACTCAATACACTGGCACAAACAGGATTCGTTTTCGCGGGGGGGGGGCGGGAATCGCAATTAAATTTTGCAATATAAGATAATGCTAGATTATTACGATATATTATGCTGCTTTAATTGCATTCAATGTACATAACCCACATTATTCATATACACGGATATTGCTGGAAGGCTGGCATATTGTTATGTAAAAAGCGCATCTACAATGTACTATTTTACAAACTATGTGCAATAGATTATTGATAAAAATTATTAAAATAAATGTCCAACACATTGGTTGTTAATTATTAAAGCTTGTATTATATTTTGGATCAATAAATATCATCAAGAAATTGCAGATGCAGAGTGCTATCTTGGCGATTAAAATGTAAAACTTTCTTGCACGACAAGTCCTTTTACATTTGTTTTGCATATTTTTTGTAGAAATAATTTAGGAATTCAACTCACGTCGGAGATCGCAGATCTATGCTATATCACTTGATTTGACAGTTAAAATAATATCTGATCCTGATGATTTTGAATTTATCGAATTAATGAAATAGCATAAAATCACTCACATATTTAGAGGATCGAACTAAATGAGCTGATTCTATCTGCAAATATAGTATATAAGACCAAGCGATGACTAAGGCACTGGAAAGTGATACGATGATCATGATCTCATTCAGTCAAACACCAGGAAATTTAGCAAAACTTTCTACGCTTCATTTCTCAAGTGATCTTGAAAGAAAGCAATGAAACACATATGCATAAGGGACTACTTCTTCGAAACTTTGCAAACCAGTGTGGCAGATTCATCAAGTATGCGAATCATCTTAAGATGCAAAGTGACTAAATGAATATCGCATTTTAGTCATTATTTCAAGGCAATTCTTGGTCAATATCCCGCCAAGTATTGTGGATGGTGGAATCGTCAAATCTCTATCATATCGACATTAACTAATAATCTTCTAGTAAATCCGTCATTAATTAAGACGTGTTTACAACCTACGATGTGCGCTCGGACAAAAATTAGTGGCACTACCTATATTTCAATATGCGATGCACACAAATCTGAGGTGATGCATAAATTCCTCGAAATTTAAGCAATGAATTCATGCAGTCGTTTTTTTCATTTGATTAGATGTTGATATGCAACTGCAAGCGCAGAATCTGCAGATCTGTGCGAATTCTCGACTTCCGCTCACCGCCCATGGGGCGAAGTCCCTTAGTCGAAATTGATTGTAATCACAATCTTCCATTCTTGATTGAAAACTTACTATTCTCAGCAAATGTTGAAGGTTTCGAGATCTGCAAGGTGCATTTATACCTGCAGATTAAACTGTTTGATATACTAAGATGGAAAAACAGAAATCAGAGGGAATCATGAAATATTCTGCTTGGGGCTGCTGCGAACATCTTTATATTTCTTTAGTTGTATAAGAAAATGTTGCAAAACTACATAGCATGGTTTTAGATGTGTGGGACAATAACCTACGCCTAAAAAAGTGCGTGGGACGACTACTTTAAAAAGTGTGGGAGAAAAGGGTTGAACTCATCAGGGATTCTGAAATCCAACGAGTTGAGCAGTGTTGAAGGGCAAAAAAGCAGTTCACAGTAGATTCCTTCTCCTTTAGATACATCCGTGATTTCCAGCTGTTGACCAATAGGTTTTTAACTATTGTTCCGTGTTTTTACAGCATGTAATACCGGTGGAATGTTTTTTCATGTACAATTTACTTAATTAGATACTCTTTTCTAATAAACCTTAAATCGGAATGGGAATGGTATTGGGAACCTATAGGCCTATGTATGAGAGTTGCTATCAATGGAAGAACGGAAATGTAGCATGCATTGCATAGTAAATATTTAGGCTAAAATAAGCTTGAAACTTGTCACTCCGCTTAACGGGAACTGCTGGAGGGAAATCTTGCTCCCAAACCGTTCCACTGTTCCTAAACCGTCCACATGCTCCTGGTGCTATGATCTCATTTGATTTCTTGCGATCTCCGTAAAGCAAGACGTGTTATGGCACCGACGGGGAAAACTAGAAAGGAACCGAACTATGCTGCAGGTGCGAGTATGCATGAATTCTAGGTCCATTTTTTACTCGGATGCAATATATCTGTTTGGATGCAAATACAATTTTTGACCAATGCTGACCGTATAAAATTCAATAATTCGGATTTTTGATATCGCTTTCTTGCTGGCTCTTGCTATCTCTTTACAATTCGCTTCTTTCAAACACTATTCCATTGTATATTAGACATTATGCAGTCTGCGTCCACTCTTTCAAATAACTGCTCTGTGAAAATGAATTATCATATAACACAAGTGAATTTCGAATGTTGAAGCAGTTATGAATCTCATAATAAGATGCATGAAAAATATTCACTCCGTCTGAAAATGATCGTAATTGTCACTTCTTTATGCGATCAAGTTTGCCAATTTCGGGAAAATGTACAAGTCTAATCCATGCGCATGATAATAAAGTTGTTAACTGCATTGCGACCTTCCATTTATCTTCTTCACAATGTATTCGTTACATGTAAGTGAATGAGATGATGTTCATGGTTTCGTGGTAAAATTAGACACTTGAATTACGGTTGTAGGGTTAATTGTTGTTTTTATTTTCTTTGCTGGCTTAATAATATTTCCAGATCCTTTGTCCTCGAAACTTTCCATTTGTCCTGAAGAAACATACTCTCTGTCATTCAAAGCAGGCCGAGTTGTTGTTGTTGTTGGGCTTTGCCCGGATCCGCTTCCCAGGTTCTGTGTAATTCTCGGTTTGAAATCTTCATCATCAGTTGGTATAGGTTGTTGTTTGTCAACTGAAGCATGTATTTTTTTGAATAATCCTTGCTTCGAGAGTAGATACTTTGGCAAGTCCTGTATTTCTGCAAGAAAAAGTAGGTAAAAGAAAATTAGCATGAGTCTGTTCAAAAATCTGTATTTTATGTTTTCAGGTTGCAGAACGAGTGATTGAGGTCAATCAAGAGTCCTGTAGTATAAATGCTGTACACTATGATGTAATGGCATGCGGAAAACACCAACTGTTCCTTTAAAATACACAGTATAATTATTTGCAGACGTTTCGGTGGCAGTCTGCACACCTTGATCACTGCAGCTAGCAAATAATTTCATTTCTTTTCATTAAAAAAATATTGCAGATTTGCAATTTCAAATAATTATAGATTTTAAAGGAACAGTTGGTGTTTTCCGCAAGCCATTATATTGTAATAAGTATCCCAACAGAAAGTAAATTTGCCATTATAATTGCTGTACACGTTTTTCGCTACCCGAGTATTTCCAAAAATCTATCTCTTGTTTTAACATCATGGAACAGTTGTCTCTAGATTGAAAAGCACCGACATACATGTAGGCGCATAGATATCTTACAGTTCAACTATGCAGATTGATGTCTGTAGATATCCAGGTCATCATCGGTGTTTCTATATAACAATTACCTTTAAATTAAATTGCAATTAAAATTAAACAATTCTACTTTTGACTTGAAATTGTTGCCAAAGAATGGGAGAATTTATGAATTGTTGAGTAAAATTTGCTGTTGTTATGTCAGAGGGGATCTTCATCAGTAATTCAGGTATTGACAGCGACTGAATTAACAATGCGATCTACATCAAGTTATAACAATTGGGGATTTCGATAAGATTTCGGAGTTATCAGATTCATATGTATCGATAATGTGCTTGTCTTAGCGACATTTTTGGTCGCTACAGGAGATTCTTATTATTTTAAATTTGCAGATTGTCACCCAACAATAGCAAAACGACAATTATTTATGTGTAGTTCCAGCTCTCTTGCAAGTTGCGAGACATCAGTGGTGCGGTCGCAAAGTTCCATTTGTTCATGGATATACAAATGCTCCCGACTTTGCACACTTGACAATGTGATGATGTAACATTCATTTGATAATTCAAAATTTGTAATCTTTATGATTATTATTGCACTTTAAGGGTAGATCTCCAACAGAAGGCCAAAATACGATACTTCTGGGAGAAGCTCGCGTGGCTGAGTTGCTTTTAATTTAGTGTAGGTGTCATGATAGCGATTTTTATTGTTACAGTCAAACACATTCTTCTGTTTACAAAACAGTATTCACAGGATTTCTTTTAGGCACACCATAGTTTCAGCAATTTGATTCTTATTTAGATCTAACAGCATTAACATAGATAGATGAAAAGTCGTATTTCTATTGATAAATCTGTTAGTTTAAATAAGTATATTAGGACGGGAGCTACAAAATGGGACGCTACAAAATGGGTAAATTTCATGTTTGACTTAATTTTTAGCGATTTTACTCATTTTGTGGAGGCTCTCAGACATCCAATACTGATAAATCATGTGAATCATTTCAACTTTTATATCGAAGTTGATGTTCTGAACTCAATCATGTTTCAAATTTCATGGCATTCTGATAAATAGTTTCTTTTCTGTATTTCTATAAAAGAAAATGTACGAACAATGCCAAGTGTTTCACAATCCATAGATATTTCTTGAATTTTACCATTGGATTCCAATAGGAATCCTTTTACTTTACCTGTAACCGAAAGCGACTGGCTGTGACACTCAAGAATTTGATTTTTGTATTCAGCGTTTCAAGATCTACAAATCCATGCTATGAAGCCCTTTGTGCGCGAATTTAGGAAAAAAGTGTCAGTAGCTCTCATACTATAGGCCTATATTGTGCGTAATTTAGCTATGGTACAATGCGGAAAAATGAAGGAAACAATGTATCGCGTAATGATCTGTATCAATCCATGTCAAGGACATTTTTGAAATCTCAATCAGCGTACATCTACATGTCCGCTTTTTTCCTACATTGTGTTGAGGTCCCTATATCTCTATATATTTAGTTATTAAACCGGTTTATGCCCATTCCGGACATTGCGGTTCAGCTTCATAGAAATATGAGTAGCCCCGTAAAATCAAGTGGCATAGGTATAGTTCGGTCCAATGCTTCGTAAGAGTTCAAGCTGCATTAATCCATGAACTCCAGGATTATCTTCTGAGATGATGGTAATTGATATGATTCATGCATTTAGCCACTATCCTGTAACTCTCTTTAAGAACCGTAGCCTGTTTTCCAGTCTACGACTGTGTGTATCTCATGAAACTACATTAACCATACAAAAGTCTCCGACATATTGTAGAATATGCGTAAAGACCTTGATTGCAAACTGCAACACTTAATGCCGTCATACCTGGAATATCATAGTCAAAATGATCAAACAGTTTAACAGGAATTTTTAAGTAACTTGGTTGTTGTACGAGATGTTGATCTTTCGATCGGATAGATAATTTTGAGTCACATTCAGCATTTCTGCGAATTGGAGTCCACATCTAGTGTTCCGCTATTGTATAGTCCATAATAATAGCCATGAGACAAAAAATTTGTTTTCTAGCACCAGACTGTGACTCAGCACTCCTAAGGGATTATCATAAAGCATACAGAAGCTGTGTTTTTCGGTGAACGTACAATTGAACGGATAAAGTGACACTTTCCTGACCAGCACAATGTGGTGTGATAACAATGGCAAAGTTATTTGAAGTTATTTCTCAAAAAATCATAATCTCAAATCTGATGGATGAAATAGTTCAAGGTATCAACTTTTCAATGTCCTTCATTAGTGAGTAAATGACGATCAGTTGGTTGCAATCCTAGATTCCTCTGATTTCCAGAAACTTCAACATCTCGTTTTCACTTGGCAACTGATATTCCACACCTAAATAGGAACTGAATCAAGGTGGAATCGGACACGTTTCACATTAGAGACTGATGTAGACTCAAGCTGCCGCTGCTGATGCTGTCTCCACTAACCACAATTATGCATAGTACAAATGACACTGTCAAACTCTGTTGTTCGCTCTAATATTGTCAATATTCCGTATTCAGATAACGATGATCAGTTGGTTGCAATCCCATCGGGCCTGACGGCCTGATCGCCTCATAGCATATTGAGTCAATATATTGAACGGTAATATTACATTGTGTTAAGGTTCGTTTATCTTTCAGTTTTGAAATATTGAACAGCAATAAACATTAACATTGATTTTTTAGGGCAAAAATGTAAGACATTTGAGGGCGCGCATGCACTTGAAAATGTCCTACATTGTTGTCCAAAAAAGCTTTGTTAATAATATTGTGCGTAATTGAAATGGACAGGGCAGTAGTGTAGGAAAAAGGCGGGCAGCAATGCTATGAATAGGCTGCACATGTAGACATGCGCCAACTAAGACTTCTAAAATATTTCTAGTTTCACATGCAAAGATACAGATATCATCATTATGAGATACATTGTCTGCTTATGATCTGCATTTACATTCGAAAAAGAGGAGAACACGTCAAAGTCAAAGATAAATTTTAAAAAAAGGTCATCAAGTCAAGTTCCTTAAGATCTCGTTTCGACCAACGGAGGCCTCGGTATTTTTCAAAATGGCCTTGGCATTGCACCTTACCAGCGCAACAGATATCCTCCCACAAATAGAAGCAAATATTGTCTACTTATATTTCTAAATCCATGGTGCAATAATATCGAATTGCTGCCGCAGCAATGTAGAGATACCACATGAGATTTCAGGGTAAGCAATGTACAAATCAAGCGCCCTCAAATGACCTACATTGTTTCCCTAAAAAATCCATGTTAATGTTATATTGCAGATCAATTACAAATCGCCACGGAAGAGTGGAATAAATACTAAAAAATAGAACTTTTGTTGAATAGAAATTGAGCCTATTAATAGCAGATCATAATTTGCGTGATCTGACGAGATCTTATGACACAGAGTATGCAAGATATTGAAACTCAGAAATCAATAGGTAGAATGAAACACGGGTTCAATTAACCGGGAAGTAAATTTTGCATGAAAGAATAGTTTTTGTGAATAAAGTAAAAACCACACTAGTACGGAAGAATGTTATTCGAGCTTTCGACCGTCCTTCAGACAGTCTTAATCATGAAATGAATGAAAACATTTACACCTACACGTACACCAAAAGATAAAAATGAAGAAGTTAACAGGTAAGAAAAGAACAGAGCGTGCCGACACAGGAGGGGCGGAATGACATGTGCAGGGAGGCTCAGACATCTAAGATAAAACATTTCCAACACCGCGAACAACGAGATTAGCAACATGAGTATTTACATTAATGAGGCCGGAATTGAGATTTACAACATTGTCGGGATGCGATCTTATTACAGATGATTCTAACACTTTTCTGGTATGGAGGTCATTGCAGGGATAAATCAAGCGGGCGCTATCAAAATTAAAGGAGTGGTCATTATTTACAGAATGCACATATAAAGCATTGTTCATGTTATGATTGCGAATATCATACTTGTGCTCTTTAATCCGAACGTTCAAAGAACGACCGGATTCACCTATGTAAAATTTATTGCAGTCATTGCAATCAATGCGATAAACGCCAGAAGAAGGAACGACCTTGGGGGCATTGGAAACCACAACAGACTTAATCTTATTAGGATAGGAAAAGCTAACATTACAATTCAGGTGCGAGCGAAGCAAAGATTGAGTGCGAGTATTCAATGACGGAACATATGGGACACAAAAACGCGAATGGAAGGAATCAGAGTCAGAACGAGGGTTTGGTTTATAAAATGAGGATTTAGCCTTGTACAAGGACTTATTAAGTACAGATTGAGGATAGGCTAAGGCAGAATAGTTTTTGTGTTGCTCGGCAAAAAAAGTGGTTTACGGACAATACTCATTTCACTGTCTTTGCCTCCTTTGAAACTACGAGAAGATGTTCAACTTTACGCCTATATTTGCACTTATATTTATAAAGTGAAACGTTTTTCCGTTTTTTATTTGGTGTCAAACATTGTGAGAATTAGTGCATGTTATCATACACGGATCGGTCTTAAACTGGGATTGACCATGTAAGATGGGACACTACAATTGATGGGTTGTTCAGTTCCAGTCCGGTTTTCCATCACTCAAAACACTGCTATAGACTGCACTAAATCCCTTTTGCATTCTTTGTATATAAATCTACAGGTGCATGTAAATGTACCGAAATGAATTAGTCTTAATTAAATAAAAAATGATAAAAGTGATGGTTTAACGTCACTACTCCCCTCACTAGGGGCTTAGACAGTGATGACATAGTCAGTCTTTAATCTGGAGCGTTGTGATCTTTTAGTCCGTATGCCCTTCCTGACAACTTCCAATGATACTTTCGGGACTCGACCTCTGGACCGAAAGATCACTAAGCCAAGCACTTAGCCACTGTGCCATGGAGATCATAAAAAAATTAACATTGTTTATACTTGGAAGCATATTAGGCACAGAGCCTTTCTTCCATGTGGCCGAGTCGTTATTTATACCACTCCTCAATCTTTTTTTGTGTTGAGTGTTTAGCAAGAATGCAGAATGTACCTATTTCAAAAGTATTAGGCTTGATCCGACCAAGGTTTGAACAACTGTATCCAGGAAGCAGAGCGAACACTCTACCAGAGGGCCAAAGTGACACAGGCAGTTAAATATGCAAGTATTTCAAATTTGCTAAATCGAATTAAGGAAATAACTGTTATCAAACAATCACATCTAGGCCAATCATATTTGCTACAGCCTTTCAATTCAAAAGCTAATCTGGTTTGTCATCAGATAAGTCTGCTCGATCGCTTCTTTAGGTAACCATTTGCAATGAAGGCGATGTAACTTTTTTGTGCATTTGAATGGAACTTAACCATATCCAACAAGGGCAGCACGAATGAAATCTGCCAAGTATTTAAATACGTCTTCCAGGATAGTCAACCAGCGTCGGTTCGGTTTTCGACTACATACCGAATTTTTGCGACATTTGTAAACCGACGTCTTTTGTCCAAATGACAGTTCATGTGTGGTCCAATAGTCATTAGATATCACTCGGTATTCAATGCTGCGGAGGAGATGCATACTGTGGTGAGGGACTCGAACCTGTTAACATTATTCGTCAAGAAATCTATACACAATAATTTTCACTGACATTAGAGAAATCTGACCATAGCAAAACTTCAGTAGCCACAATGAGAAAATATTACTTACTGTCAAGTCGGAATGAAAAATCTTTGCTTCCATACCTATTGAAAGCTCTACAAACATATACTCCACGATCGCTTAGCTTGAATCGTAGAATTTGCAGCTCCGAGACGACTTGACCGTTTATTCCAGTTGATGTGTGGACCAACTGGAAGAATGAATGTTTCATGAATATTTGATGAGAAGGAATGTTAATGCGAAATCATATTTTCACGATTACTTACAAGATTGTGATACATTCCGTCGGTCACCATACTCCCATCCTTGAACCACTTAAAAGACACTCGTGGGTTTCCAGATGAACGACATGTTAGTATATAAAGATGACCATATCTTGGATCGGTTCTCCTAAAGCCGGCTGGGATATGATTGTATTGTGCCATTATCCTCGTCGGCACGCCTGTAAACGAAATATTGGCCAGTTGAAGATATTTCAAAACGTAGTTGACTAGTTTGCAGGCGCAAGGCTTGATGATGGATTTTCGGCAATAGGCCTGTTGGAGTACCCACGATTTCGGCATATGCACACTCCAAGAGTGCATGCACAGATCAAAGATTGAAAGATATATCACAGCAGGCTATACATGTACACGTACAGCAGCATCTACGTGTAGACTCCTATATAGAGCTGGTCTAACGTGTCATTGCGCCTAATTATATCAACATCTTTTGAAATGCAGTGTACCGAAAAACGGCGGTGCACCTTTGACTTATGAATTCAGGTAGCAGTGACTCAGGAGAATTTATGGCAGAAAACTGACCAATTATTTCAATTACCTACCTTTTGGCTTCGATCCATCCAGATGCAATCGAAAGCTTGTGCTCACTGGTGTTGTGAGGAAGTCATCAGCATGGCACGTGTAAATGTCAGCGTGTTCTCTTCCCATATTACGAATATTCAGCACAGGTCCCTGAAAGCATAGTTAGAATGATGAGATACGAAAAATGCTGAATATATCAAAAATGATAATTGAAACCATTTCAGCTGAAATGTCTGTCACTGCATATTATCAAATGATGAATTGTATTATTCAACTGCAAAAATAAAAATATCAGTATATGTACACTGTAAACTGTACGCTCCTAGAGTAAGCTGAGAAAGCTACGAATGCAAGCCATTAATCAAGAAAATTAGAGGATCCGAATGTTCGTGAGCACCGAGAGCAACATTAGGGGGTTTGGATTTTCAATCATCTTTATATTACTTACGACAGGGTCGTTGCTTTAGGGGTTTAATCCGTGGAAATTAGCACCTCCACTCCTATTGTTATATTACAACTCCGAAACTCAGACCAATCGAAGGTAGCATTAGAAGCGTACGGTTTACAGTGTATTGTGCACTACGATTAATGGAGTCAGTCGCTTTATCGGACAAATGACAACTCCCCTTTTAGAATTTCGATTTTCCTATATACGTACGTCGTATATATATCCGTTTAAAATGTCCGCTTTAGTGAGACAATTAGGACATGTACATGGCACTTAACAGTTCATATAATTGGGCATTTACTTGCCTTAATCGTAAGATTAAAAGACCGGTGTCATTCGGGAAATCTGCAGTATTATGGAAGGTTTGAGCTACATTAAGGCAACCGATAACATTCTTCTGTCTGTCACTTCCACCCAGTTAACGACAGTAGCAGTTGGCTGCACGGCATCTAGGAAATCAGTAGGATTTACCAAGGTATGCTGCATGCATTCTCTCAATGAAATTTTCGAGGAGTGAGTTTGATTCTAAAGACAATTATGATCACACAGCGGCATTCTATTCGAATGTTCTTTAATATGTATCACAGCACAATAATCTCTCACAATAAAATTGTTTTGATATTTACGAAACTCTTTCATTAATAAGTTAATGCTAGAAACACATAAGTCGAGAAAGCCGCTTCATCGGGTCAAAAGTCAATTCCCCCACACTGCAAACCGTACGCTCCTAAAATGAGCTGAAAAAACTCTGAATGCCACTTATCAAGAGTAGGCTATTGGAGGACCCCGAATGTCAGCAAACATTTAGGCAACATTAGGGGTTTTGGAAATTTCAGTCAATTTATTATTACTTACGACAGCGTCGTAGCATTATGACATTAACATGGATTTTTTCAGACAGCAATGTTGGGCATTTGAGGGTGCGCAAGCGCTTAAAAATGTCCTACATTGTTGTCCGAAAAAATCTATGTTGATACTGTTGTGCGTAATTGAAATGAGCTGGGCAGTAATGTAGGAAAAAAGCGGGCAGCAATGCTATGAATACATGCTATGAACCCTGATTGAGATTTCAAAAAAAGAATTTCACATGCATAGATAGAGAAATCATCTTTACGGGATACATTGCTGCCTTTCTTTTTCCACATTGTGCCATAACAATAGGGATTAATCCGTAGAATTTAGCACCTCCACTTCTATTGCTATGCTACAACTCAGAATTCACAACGCTTAGAGCAATAGTAGGTGGCATTAGAAGCGCACGGTTTACAGTATCGATTATGAGGAGTGCAGCACAGTACATCATTGAATTAGAATTAAAAAATGCCTGCATCAATCATTAGATGAAATTTATGCTGTTTATATCGTGCAGTTATAAATACATGCCAAAGTACATAGGTTAAATCCAGGACTTTTGGGTGAATTTCTGTCACCGAAAAATATTTGATCAATCAAATAATATGCTGAATAACTTTACAGCAATCTTTAAAAGCAAATCATGATAATCGATATCGAGCTATGTACATAGGAAAGTAAAATAGGAATCCTGGTTTTTTATCGGAATGGCACGGGGAATTCGGTCTCATCATCAAGGCTAGCTGTAATACTACAAGTTGCATTATTTCAATAAATGAAGTCGACAACTTACCCAACCAACAGGATAATTATTGCCTCTATTTTTTGCCCTTCCTCGCGTCCAGTAGATAAGAGGACGAGGATATGTGTAACTGACATTACAGGAAAGTCGAACACTGGACCCTTGGATCACATTTCGTATATGAGAGAATGGATGTCGGATGACCAACTTACTGACAGTGACATTTAAATAAAACATCTGATGAATAAGGCCTCCATCCTCTAGGGCACATTTGTAGAAACCAATATGATTGGCTGCAACTCGACCAATATACAAAATGCTTGTAGCGGCGTCAGGTGAGAGAACTTTGTAATTATGAAATGCTGCCATTTTGCTTTCTAGAGCATTACCGATGGCTATCAGTTCCTTTCCACCATGCCTATCAACTTTGAACCACAAAATCTGCAATGAAAAAGTTATGTTTACAATGCTACTTTTTAAAACATAATAGTAGTAAAATAAAACTTTCATTTTAAAATCGCACATGAAAATATGAAAACAGACTGATGATCAGTAATGGAGGAATGCCGTTGAACAAATTTACAGAACTCATTTAGCACGGTTTGTGAATAAAAGCGCATCACTATTGTCATACGACATACACGTATACATAAGCCTACCTAATAGACACTAATAAGACACTAAAAGCCTATTCGATAGGATTAACCTCCCTACTGACCACACCGATCACGACTAGTCGATTATATTGAGCATGGAGTGTATCACCAACACTGCGCTTGTTAAATGATTCATAAGAGATTTTCCAAATCAACGATTACTCTACATGTACTTGAAAATATCTCTGCATCGAGGACCTTCAATTTCAAAAGAGCATTAAAAAATGTTCATTTTATATTAATCCTTTTGCATGCTGAAAACCATCAATTCAATTATGTATGGTTTAACATCTACCCACTATTCTGGTGCATGGAAGTCTACCCAACAAAGTTTACTCCTCAAATAACAAACGAAACATTTTGCCTGTTTTCCAGCTTTTTGACAGGTAGAGCTGAAGAGATGACTATACAATGTCACTCCAATCCTGAGATACAGTGCATTCACTATGCAGATGATCTACAGCGCGGGATCGCGCTGCATGATGTTTTAAAACTTGTTATAGAAATCATTGTGTGTTTTTATGATCAAATTAGACGTTTTTAATAACCACACCTGTCTTCGTTTCTAATAAATGTTGAAACACCTTCAATTTTTTGCTGAAACTAGTTGTAAGCACATTTCCACAATGGTATAGGCCTACTGTTGAAACACTTTCACAATAGCACAATATAAAACATTAAAATTTTAAAAATTTTGTCGAAGATAGACAGGACTATGACACAATTCTGAGAATAGTTCAGAAAATCGTCTAACTTGATTGTAAAAGACAACATGTGACCTTCAATTAGTTCTATGGATTTTATGAAACGCGATTTTGCGCGATGATCATCTAATGTTTTATTACAATAAACCGTAAAAGAAATACAAGGTATTCGCTAAGTTTGTAACTGGTTTTAATCCACTGTCATTTCTAAAGAAAATGTTGAAATTTGTTGTCCAATCTATTGTTCTGCATCATGGATAAACCAAGAATAAGAATACATTTGAAAACACCAAAAGCATTGGTCTTTATAAAATTTGGACAACAGGAAATTGAGAAATTACTGTAATTAGGCCGAGTAATGAACACAGAAGAAATACATTCAGGCTATTAATGACAATCATCATCAATATTCACACTAATCCCCCGTGCGAATAAGTCTGTTATTGAAGTAGCGGCTTTCTGGTATAATTCGTGTTAGAAATGCGTTGCAAATAAGAAAAAGTGTGAAAATTATATTATTATCGCCAATATCACACCACCGATGGATATTTATCTGCCGTGGCCATCAATGGTCAAGCTAGACATGAGTACAAAAAACGAGTTTGATGAAAAGAGATCGATGAAATTGATTTGTGCATGCGGAATATCAGGTAGCTAAATGAATATGAATGTTGAAAAACATTCTACTGCTCAAAGTAATATCAGATTTGATATCAAAGAAGAAAGGTGACTTGCGGATACCCAAGGAGCTCAAATGACAAAGAACATTGACAAAAATGAAAGGTGTGACCTCGTCTCCACCGCGGACGAGGTCGGGCGAGTGCAATCAGGGAATCAAGGGTTAATCATGTCTTGTATTGACTTAATCGTTGTCATTCTCTTCAGATATTCAATATACAGTAGAACGACAGACTTTTGTTGTTAATCTACAGTGTGACGTAGTCGAATGACATGTTGATGTGCTGTCTCGCTATAATATCTAGTATTCTGGCAATAATAATAGGACAATATGCTGTCGATATCACTTACAGATGACATCTGCCTTCATTCGCATGCCTTTTGTACTGTCACCGTGGCCTAGTGGAGAAGGTGCGAGGTCGTCTCCACCGCGGACCTCGGTTCGATTCCTAGGTCGGGCGAGTGAGGTCAGGGAATCAAGGGTGTTGGTGTCTTGTATTGACTTTTTGTCATTCTCTTTAGATATTCAATATACTGCGATAGACCTTTATTGTCAACTTCTCGTCATTGCACATACACAGTGATTCATTGAACTATAGCTTTTACCGTGTTAAGAGTGACGACGGACTCATTTATCCCTACACAGTATGTTGTACAGCATAAAATATCTATGCGCAGAAAAATGAAGTTCAGTATCCGCAAGCAAGCTCCTGCCCTCAAGATCAAGCATTATTATTGCTGTCCGGCAGAAGCATGAATTCAGCTTTAGACTAGCCATTACCCAAATTTTTCATTAGGAGTTTTTGCACAACATTTGAATTTCAAATGCTGCACCTGGTGCATATGACAGAATAGACGAATGTGATGTGATTCATTGAATCGAATCATGCTTGAGACCTATAAAATATTTTGCAAGCATTGAAAAACGATGTACATCGTCAAAAGTTATCATGCAAAAATATTTGCAAAAAGTCTCAAAATTCAGACCTTCGAGAAGCGTACTTTTCAAAATAGCTCATTACTTTGTCCTTCCATTGGGTGAAATCCAACTATTTTTGGTGAACAGCTTGAAAATACGCTAAAACTATAGGTTGAGCGACTTAGATTTAAGTGATCCACAGTAAAAATGCGACAGGGGGACCGAATTGCCCGGTTAAAGCAAGTGAGCATTGGTCGCAAACTGTATCTTCCACTGAATGCTGGAAACCACCAAAGCACCAGTGCATTAATCGTAATTTCACAGATAAAATCCTGATTGAACTAAGAAAGAGCCATGCATACAGTTTTGCTGATAGTAAGTTCTTTCGCGGTATTTTCTTATTCTCACTTTACAGTTATATTTCAGCTCCCTGGACCTCATGTGGGTGCATCCATTCCTGACCATTTTTAGACCGACATTTCTTCTTTCATGGTATGATTTTGTTGCAACCATTTTCACAAATGCATTCATTCAGAGATTTTTGAGAAGATTTCTTTATATCATGGATGCCTGAGAAATCTCCCGCATGTTATTACACAATGCTTGACCTTAATGTGATTGGATGCTTGTTTTCTTAATTATTATTCCCAGTTCTAAAGCTCAACTTACCGGCCTTTTCTCACTGTCTGCATGCAGAACAATTTCAGACCAAATGCTGTCCTCAGATGCCAAAAAAAAAACTGTTGGCCTAAGTAAAACTTTTCATTAAATGTTTTATTCTTGCATCTTGTCTTGGTGCATTCGATTAATAAACCTGTCAACATAGTGTTAGTGCAAGTGAGAGCAAACAAATCGGTTTCTATTTCTATTTCTGTCCAGTGTTCTTCCATTTCATTTGGATCCATTATTCTGTAGTCCCTGTTACTACAAAAGTACATTTATATCAACAATCGACATACATGTATGTGAAGTTGAGAAAACACATGACTATGTTGAATGCGGTACCTCTGGGTGGTGCAGTATGTCAAGGAAATCGAAGATAATTAATTCCAGTCAGAAATGCTAATGAGATCAGTTCATGAACAGTTCTATAACCTACAGGTAGGTGCAAGGTCATGCACAGGAAAGAAAGATGACATTTATAAGCACACATGTGAGGAAGGCAGCAAATGAACTACTGAGTGATGCTGGTCGCATCAGAGAATTGACGATGATACGATCGAGAACAAGCGGAATCTGAATTCGATATGAGTGGCATGATAGTCAGTCCATAGAAATCCGACCTTTCGCCATGTTTAAGTTAGTGGACTTGATTGAGCGACATCTACTTCTTGATGTTAATTTCAGGACGGATATGAGTCAATGTCGCTAGATCTTAAGAAGAATAAGCTACATGTACTCAAATTTGTAAATTCTTGCCGCAAGCGGTCTATTGTAAGTTGCTTTATCAAAATGATTCTGAATTCCAAGAGAAAAAATAATAATCGTGAATCTTAGATTACACTGCTAAGGTGCTGGAAGTCGCTATCATTTAGTTACGTCGTCATCACAGCGCATATTCATTGCATTGTTTTCAATGTGAATACTCGTCCCAGTTCTTTTTTATTATAGATCGTCGGATTTCTATAGTTAATACTATCTGGTTCGACATCGGATCGGATTTGCACATCTCTACTACTGAGCACATTACATATGAAGTTCAAGTCTGAATGACAATCGAGCATGAAAGAAAAAGACAGATTCCATTTTAAACGAGTCTCAAGTCTCAACATAACTGGACAATACAATCACTGCACAGCTATCCGATGCGAATTGAATTCGCTGTTTGACGCTGATAGGGCTGGAGAAAGTCAATCTACTTCTTCAGTCTTTTTCTTCGATAAATGATTGAGCTAGCCCCATTTAAGTAATAAAGCACAGATCACTATAGCTGAATTGTTCAGCCTATTTGTTAATGGTGAACTAATTATCACTACAAAACCAGGAAGCAGACTATGATTGCCATTATCAAAAACAAATCAGAAGTATTTTGTAACATACGTTAGCAAAGCTAGACTTGTTCCTGATACAAATATGATTCTGGTGCTGCGTTGGCCTTGGTAGTAGTCGGTTTTGCGTTTATATTATGATGTCACAG
Organism: Prostheceraeus crozeri; assembly: GCA_907163375.1. Taxonomy (NCBI): domain Eukaryota; kingdom Metazoa; phylum Platyhelminthes; order Polycladida; family Euryleptidae; genus Prostheceraeus; species Prostheceraeus crozeri. The sequence goes on along the minus strand of CAJQUW010000601.1, from coordinate 143,493 downwards.
CTTGCAATACAAACCATTTCTCTTGCTTGTGCCAGGAATAATGCGCATTAAGATATATTCGATCTGGTGAAAGCCAAAGGTTTTGAGTTTGTTTATCGATTCTACGAGGTCTCTTGAAAACGGTTGCTATTGTTGTAATAATTTAATGTTTACTGACTACGTTTGAAATTATTTTAAGTGGATACATTGAAAATTGATGAATTGCATATGATTATGCACATCACTCTAGAATGCGAGGGGAACGTTGTGCACACAAGGGAATATATAACTATCATAAATGCATAACTTTTGAAAATTTTTAGCATATTGTTTCTTGCACCAATTTATTAATATGGATTTGTATAATTATATAATTGATGTGTAATGTACAATTTATGTAATATGGATCCATCTGATTATGTGTGAAGGCTGTTGGCGACGGCCGTGTAGCTATAGATCTCCAATCAATTTTCAATCTTGCAAAGATGAACAGAAATGCTGGACAGAAAACTGTTGGCAAAAGCATCTTACTTATAGATAGTAAAAAATCAGCGGATTTTTATGCTTGCATTAGAATAATATATTCTTTGTCATCAATATTCAGATAAGACAGATTCTTGCCAAATTTAATGTTTCCAATAATCTTGTGTAAAAAAAGAGCGATTGACGATGAAAATGTCTAATACATTTGGCATGCACTTCCAAATTTCATCCGAATTTCGATCAATAGGCCTTGATGTTTCAAACTTAAAGCAGGCAGTTATGAATGTACCATAGTCATTAACGGTGAAAAGAACCCGACTAAATTAGCTTCATCCCGAATTCAAATCAAAATATTCAAGCCTAACTTGTTCTGCATGTTCTATTTTCATGATTATTCCGAGCGTAACGTAACTGAAACAACCCTTTTATCCAGAGCACATTAGAATCAGAGCTCTATAACAAAGAGGAAGGGAATAATTCAGATTTGAATAAAACTTAATCCACGAACCACTTGATCCACAGCCTTTCTGATCTTTTTGACCATTATGTCCAAAGCATGGCTAATGATTACTGCATTTCGGCATTCTGCAAGCGTTTACTGGTAGCCTATCCATGTGAATTTGGTTTGCACAAATTGAATGTATGCTTAATAAAGTATAGAGCTATATATATAAGCCTGCATAAACTGAACCCATAAATGTGAATTTATGTGAAATTGCGTCGCAACGTTGATCCAGAATTTGTAAATTTGAAGTTGTGACGGGTATTAATGAGTTCAGCAGGATAGTGATAAAACTGTCTAGAATTGCCATGTGGGCCTGTAGGCCTTGCATGTATGCGTCGGCATGCGCAATAGATCGTAGTGAGAAGGATTTTCCTTTTGCTCGGCCCTAAAGGTGATGAAGAAGTCTCTCAGGTTACCAAATAGTCCAATTAAAGTCATCTACAAGGGTTTAGAAAACAAATGTTTCATGTTTCTGTCTATTATTATATACATGCACTTTATGCTTTAATGCGATTAGCGACTGTGTTGAAGTTTCATTGAAGCACATTAAGAAGTCACTTTGTTACATCATGCTTTACAGAAGTCGTTTCTTAGCATTATAAGTAGGCCTACATCCCTTTTAAGTGTAGAGTTTTTTTGTTGTGTGCACAATCACCTCTCCAATAACGGTTGCCACTCATTTCTGAACGCCACTAATGCTCCGAGGATCGCATCGCAAGAATGGAATGTGACAAACTAAAATTTACAAATTTATTGAAACTGTCAAAGGTGAAGTATCAAAAAAATTAACATCACATGGTATTCACCTAAAATGATATGCGTCTGAAATCCTACTACGAAACAATCAGCAATAATTTTAAGGTGGAAAATTGAAGTAATATTGTTGTAATTTTTATGAGCCAAAATATTTCTACGACTAATCGTCGTTATTCTCAGGGAACATATAATAAATTTTTTTAACACATTTTTGATAATATGTGACTTGATGATAACGACGCTTAGTCGTAGAAATATATTGGCTTATAAAAAAAATAACAACTTTACTTCAATTTCCCACATTAAAATATGAATTCTTATGAAGGCCCTTTTGCCAAATCAGCAACAAGTTATCTCATAATCTGATACGCACTTTGAATACAGGAAAAGGAAATGTGGGATTTAAACTTTCAGTTCGTGCATATAAGCGATGTGGTTGAGAATGTCATCGCCTCAGGTTTATTTTGACATTGCTAAAAGTCATTGTCAAATATATGTGAATTACGATTGTGATGCTGCCAATATAGAATGAGATGTCAAGTGAATTAGCAATTGCATGATAGTAACTGCTTCTAAATAATTGCATGTATGTATCATTGAAGATTATGAATTAATATCGACGCAAGGCTCGAAGATAATTCTGGTTTTAATTTCAAAATTTTTGCAGTCATTTAAAGAGGAGACAAACTCCAGAATTATCTTGTATGTTCAGCTTGAACAGAGAAATAAAATATTTCAAAACAATGCTTATTAATGATGGAAATGTAATCTTTACCAAAATTGCAATCTTTAATTGCACAGTAAATTAAATGCTACATTAATGAAATAATGTATTTATACATTATTTGTAATAGCGGTAAATAATTTAGATAATATACTGTTTCTACATTTGTTACACGTGTAAGTTGATTCAAGCACCCTTTGATTTCTCTATAGAACTGCAAAAAGAGATAAATTACAAACCGAGAAAATATTTCTCCAATTTACATTGCATCATCGTTTAATTGTAATTTACAAAGTGTTTAAATTTACTTGTTTTGGTAATCTATGGAAACATTTGGAATGTCGTTTGTCTGTGCGAGAGAGGCAGAAGTTCAGACATCTTCAGTTTTGAACATTCAAGAAAGTCGGATACTTTTTGGCACTGTTTTAAATGTTGTGAAGATGATGATCATTATTTGTTTCATTGATATCTTCAACTCATTGATATCTCATTTCGAATTGGATATCAATGTCAAAGTGAAAAATTGCAAATTTTTCTAGCTGCAAAAGAACTTTGAAATCATCAGATATATTTCATACATTGACATTTCATAAATCTTGGAAAAGAAAATATTCTCTTCCATCTGTGTTTTCCTTCGTTTCTTAAATCACGCATAGTCATATTGGAAGACTTCTCTTGGAAGCGATAGCGAAATATCGGCACTTCAGTCGCAATCTCATTCTGTCCAAAATCATTTTGATCGTTAGCCGATGGGAATTCAAATCATAAAGTATGGATGGATTTTGGCGTTCTTACGTCATGGTATGCGGTCAATGCGGTCAGAATTGGTGTTCGAGAGACGGAGAGAGGTGTTGAGATCTCGAGTGTTGAACCCTCAACGATGCCGTATGATTGCGTAATTAATTTCAGATTCCACCGCTTTTCTATATGAGAAACTGAGCGATGCATATTGAAAGAATTCTCTTTTAAAACTACTATTAGGGAAATTCAAAGGGACATGATTTTGAATATTTGAACCATTTTCAAATACAATGTGAGAAATTTTAAGACGAGTAATTTTTTCTATGAGCGTTTTCGATCAGTGGCGGATCAAGAAGTTTCCGGTGGTTGTGGTTCATAAATGTATGTTTCATAATGTATGCGGATATTATAAAGTTCCAATAATGCTCTCACATGTACACGAAAGGCGACTGGGCATGAATGACTATGGAAAAATTCCTGATTTACACATCAGTAGTCACGAGCAGAAACGTCATATCCCTTCATTGTTACTGCGTAAGTAGGGTTGTCAGCCGATATTTCACATGTCATTTTTCTATGAAAGTCGTTTATATATCTCCAATTCCAAATTAGACGGCCTTGATTGCATAGTTAAAGACGTCTAATTTGCTATGTAAAACCATGGACTTCTAAATTAATATGAAATACTATTACTATTACTAATTACTTTTACTATTACTATTACTTTTACTAATTACTATGAAGTAAATTATAGATATCTAGACGTCCATGGTAATACCATTGAGGTAGGAGCATTTCACCATCCATCTTCGCGTTCCCAGTGAAAATGGCATTGAGGAGATTCCTATGGTTCACAATTTCGATTCTCAAGCTTGACATACTTCAATGTTCTGAGCTGCATGGGCTATGTAGAAAATTATCATAGATTTCAGTCATTTGCAGATCAAAATCTTGAATTTTTGATGTCATTGATTTTTAGTTCAGTAACAATGCATATTCTTTCTTTCTTTTCAGCCATTCAGGCCACTGTTGGCCGATAGGTTCCCCAATCTACGCCATCTGATTCGGTCTTGAGCTAGGCGCATCCAGGTCACTTCCTTGGTAATCGCTTCGATATCATCCCTCCATCTTCGCCTTTGATGTCCACGCTTTCTCTTGCCATGTCTTGGGGTCCATTCTGTGCATTTCTTAGCCCATCGATTGTTTGACATTCTGGCTAGGTGTCCAGCCCACGACCACTTCAAGGAATGTATCTTTCTTGTGATGTCACAAACTGCTGTTTTTGCCCGCATGTTTTCGTTTCTTCATCTGTCTCTTCTCGTGATACCAAGTGTAGATCTTTTCATACTTCTTTGAGCTACGGCTAAGATATCAATCTGTTTCTTCGTGAAGGACCAGGTCTCCGCACCATACGTCATGCAGGCAATATGATTCCATCCATAATTTTTCTTTTTAAGCAAAGAGGGATTTTCCTGTTTCGCAAAAACTGGTTTTATTGTCCGAACCTTTTCCAACCTTCTGTCGCTTGCCGTTCGTTGTGCTTCTGCATCAGTACTGTCAGTTGTGATGAGTTGGCCTAAGTATACATATTGTTCAACTTCTTCCAATTCTTGATAATCCTCCTCTAGCTTTCTATCAGGTTCTGATGTCTGGGCTGTTGAATTTCTCATGATTATGATCATCTGGCGCTGCGCGCCGACGATTTAGGCTGTCATTTGAAAGGTAATATATCTTCATTCACGACCGCATTTCAAATTAGTTAATTAATTACCTTAGAAATAGTTAATTGCCTCAATTTTTTTGCTTATTCAAAATGCTCACATTTGCATGACAGAGGACCCTGTTATGTAATAGATAATGTATAGATTTGAGGTCATTATTTGCTATAATCGCCGAGAGCCGAAGGCTCGAGGTTATTATGACAAATAATGACCGAAGAAATCTATGCATTATCTATTACAAAAGCAACTTCATGCAATGTAGTCGATTCTGGAAGATTTCATTTCAATTTTTAGTATGGCATGTGTGTCTATAGCCATAATTGCCGCAATATGATAAAGCTGAAGCATTTTATCATGGTGCGCATCTAAGTAACTGAACAAAAATCATTAGTTTTATATGAATCTTCGACTTTTCTTCAAAAAGAAAATTTCCACTTCTCTTTCAGTAATAAATTGAATTTCAAGGTAAACATTTACACATGTAAATGCTAATCCGTTGAGACCATCATCTGAATAGCGTGAGTGTAGCATGCTGAGATGTCAAGTGATGTTCTGTTATTCGAATATTTGTGTCATTATTGCAACTTGCATGTTTTTACCTATAAAAAATCGACTCAATCAGATAAAAATTTTGAAATAAGAAATGACCTCATACTGCTGGGGAGGCTAAATATTCAAATTTCATGAGAAAGAAGAAGAAAATCGAGCAACATATCTTGCTTCTGCATGAAATGAAAAAGTTGCACTCACTAGTACCATATGAAGTCACAAATTCAATCACATGCATTGGCTGGCTCACTTTGAATCTTAAGTTGACGACCGAAGTTGAGGCATTATTTTCTAGATGACATTTCTATTTTCCCTCAAAACGACCAAGCAATCCGAAAAATTGAGGATTGACTTTATTTTATGTGCATGCTTCATTGTCGGATCATGGAAGTCTTGCTGTGACGTAGGATCCAAGAAGCATGAGTATTATTCGTGTTCGCCCAATCCCATGCTTCACTCATTACTTCCATTGTGTTTATAGGTAGTAATGTATTTGATGTAAATTTTTTTACCGATTACATACCGATAAGGATATGTAAACATCTTAAGTGAAAGTGTGATCGTCGTGAAATCGTTGAGTGTGAGTGAAACATCTGTATTATAAAGTCCATAAGAAAACAGATTGTGATGAAAAGATTATTAGTGTTCCTACATTAAAACTAGAGTGTTATAGTCAGTTGCAGATCACTATTTATCGAGTAAATCGCCACATTATTATGCTCACATTAAAGCAGGACTACTCAATACATGATCTAAGTGTGAAGTAGTACAAAAGGTGGATATCTAAACTCTGAATCAACCGATCTATTGAAAGACAGGCAAAATTTCACATCAGCAGATAAAGCGCTGTTTTCTGATAGACTGCGGCGCACGTTTGTATCAATAGTCATGTCATACCCAATGCCATGTCGTCACACATTTTCATCGGGAGATTGATTGTCGTACGTTCCTGTAAATTAATGATAATTGGTGCCACTATTTCTTCGATCGTGATGTCGGGACTGTAACCATCAAGTTTAGCATTCATGCGGCTGAAACCGCACTTGCAGTCAGCAGCAGGCCTATACGGCGTCGCATTCGTCTTAAAGTGGACAGGCATCCATGACGGACTAAGGTTGTCAACAAAGTCATTAAAATCATTGAAGCATCTAAAAGCGGTCACAGGATCTGCTGACCCCACAATTGTAGAAACCATCGGCACAAGACCGTTGAAGCAGGGATGCGGAGTCCTATCATTTTGATAGGACTCCGACTCTGGGGGTTGATAGGACTCCGACTCCGACTCCGAGTGGACATTATAAAAAGCCTAGTTTTTTGAAAAATTAACTGGTAACCTACATCATAGATCATTATAGGCTTACCTGAACCTATCTTTCTTTTTCTACATCAACTATCAATCATCTTCGATGAAAGTCAAATTTCGCTTTAAGTTGGATGCATACGACTCGGCTCCTCCCCATCTTCTTGATGTGTGCTTCACACGGTTTTTCTCCAGCCTCTCTTAGGCAGGAAAATCCCCATCCTTCTCAAAAAAATGAGTACATTTTCGATTTTAATATGCGCTTTAGAAGACCACACACGATTAACGTGAGGATAAGATGATAATGTTTTCAAACAAACTAGTATTTCATTTTTGTCTCTGATGTGACCTTTAGTGCGTAGGTGTGATCGAGGCCAGGAAGGCTTGTCTTCTCTACTAAATTACCGAGTGAAAAGACAATCCTTTTCTCACTATCACGGGTCATTCCCTCAACTATTTCAAGCTTTGCATGCACTGCTGTCTCTGTACTTTTGTTTGACGGAGAAAGTTGACATCAAGGCAGTGACAGCTATATGCACGAGGATAAATAAATTGTTTGTATGTATTATATTTCGGGTGTAGCTATAGCCCGGAGTCCGGAGTCCTATCATTTGATAAGACTCCGACTCCAGCAAAAATGATAGGACTCCGGGACTCCGACTCCGACTCCGCATCCCTGCGCTGAAGTCACTTAATGCAGATAATGAAGTTTGATCCAAGTCATGTGAAAGACACGGGGTAGATCGCCCATTAAATTGGATAATTTTTTGAAAAATTTAAGCAATACATTCCCCCGACATGTTTCGATATGTAAGATATCATTACTCAGTGGCAAGAAACAAAAGATAAAATCACTTTACACCGTGGGTAAGAGCCACCTCTGTGCGAGTATATATTTTTGAACTCCAGTCGAGTATCAAGTATCGTCTAGCTCGAGCAATCTAAATATTTCGGGAATCGAGAATCAAGTAGCTCTAATGAACTTAGAATTTCGGGTGTCAAGTAGCGGGTAGCTCGAGTGAACTTAAAATTTTGGGTGTCGAGTTTCGAACAATCAAAAACCTTGAGCATCTCGGGCATCTCAAGTGGTGGTGGTGAGTGAGGGTTTGATCCTGCCAATTGACAGTTTAATTTCATTGTTGTTAATTGCATTCACGACATGGTTTAAGATGCTTTGGTGGACAATCGATCCCCGCTACTTGCCTTAATATCGGCGGTCACAATTGTGACGAGCTATTTATTTATTGATTATTATTGCCTTGACAACTGATGTGTGGTGGTGAGGGTTTGATCCTGCCAATTGACAGAGTCGCGTAAGTGGCTCGTAGCTCAGTTGGTTAGAGCACAGGTCTAGTTAACCTTGGTCGTATGTTCGAATCCTACCAGCCGCACATCTTTTGCATAGCAATTAGATCTATCGTTTATTTAATTTCATTGTTGTTATCTGGTATAGAGTATCAAGTACTCACATACCCCTGATGTGAAGTATTTCCTGCCGAATGTTTTTGGAATCATTAAAATTTAGGCTGTTCAGGATACATCACCGGCGTTCGGTTCCAGCCAGAATACGTGATTACACTTCATGCCCTGCTTTCAATTTCTTTCAATTAATGTTTTGATCTTAATAAATAACTTAACTTTGTATACGTGCAATTCAAATTGTAAATGGCCAATTGCCAATCCTAGTACAGTCGAGATTTGCTATAGCGAACATTATCCATGGACCCCGATTTTTTTACTGTTTTGAATAGGAATCGAATGAAGAAAAAATATTGTTGAATCCAGATCATGTGAAAATGAAGAGTTTGAATTTTATCTTCCCCAATTGACTCGTCTCATCGTGATCGAAAGCTAATCTCGTGATCAAATCTATAAAGTCGATAAAGCTATAGGAAGTCAGATCGAACACTCGCACAAAAATATAAGGCTTCTTTATCTACTGGATTTAAATTATCAACGGATAGAGTGATGTCTGCAAGAATGGAACGGGAAGTCATGAGCAGAAATCGCTCTGTATTAGAAAATCTTGCTTGTATTTGTGTTCTGAAAAGAAAAACGGATGCAAAGTTGGTCTTGATCTATTCTTTTATTTCATCCTCTCATTTTTTTTGTTTCCACTTTGTTTATACATTACATTAATCGACAGAGGGATTGAATGGATACCGAGTATATAAACCTTAGACTGACTGGGGTGATTTTTAAAGCCTTCATCTTTGTCAAAAAATTGGCCTGTTCTGATAATAAAGAAGTCTCGCGATTCAAATAATGAATGGCAATATCGGAATTCCGTGGGATTGGTATATCTGATAACCTCAGCTCACGATTACAAAATAACACAGAAATATGACACCAAGTGACGGAGCTTAGCTTAGAATGGTCTACGAAGGGATTCCAAAATCCCGGAAAATCTCAGTCCCGGAATTAAGTAGAATCGTAAAAATGTTATTCCAAACTCATACATGTATGCATATCAATGATATAGGATGCCGAGATGTTGGATTAGCATAGACTCGGAATTGCCAAAAGTCAGTTTATACTTTAATGATAAGTTGATAAAAATTGCAACTATTTGCTCAATGCATTCCACTAACAGATTGGGATTCCAAAATCCTGAAGAATCCCAATCTCAGGATTGCGGGATTGAAGAATCTTATACAACATGCCTTTTTATCGTATGTGCGGCTGTTATGCTGTGCCTGTGAATAACAGCCACAGTCAAATGAGAACAATTCTTCTTAAACAGCTCAATCCTGGGATTGAGTTTTTACCAGAAGCCAATAATGCAAATAAAAACGAGCAATTTTCCTTCCAAAGATCTTAATGCCGGGATTACCTCGATTCCTTATCTTGGTATTGTGTGTTTCCCACATGTTCATCCTTAAGTCGGTCATACTTTCGCAAATGTTCAGCTGGAATTAAATTCTCGATCTTTTATCAAAAAGTTATTGAAAACGCAACTTTGACGATCACATCGAAGTGTGAAGCGCCTGCATGATATCCGTTGCGTATGGGTTTGTTTTAGTTTTATCTTCGTCGATTTTTCTTTCTACATTTGCCTTTTTTGCGGAATATTGTTTGCTATTTTGCTAAAATCTCAATCCCGAGATTGTGTGCCTCTAATCCAAAGGTTGACAATCCCGGGTCTAGAATCCCTAATTAAAGTTATGTGACTTTGATGTCATGACAATGATTACAGATGAGGCTATATTACATTCTGTCTTTGTCAGATACACGGCAGAATAAATAGAGACTCAGAACATCCTACAACAGCTTAGTCTTCAAAACAAAACTGTTGTTGAGTTTCAGTTCAATAGAAAAAATACTGATTTCAGCAGTTTACTTTTCCAAAAAAGATATCATTGGACAGAGGAGCAATGAGTAGGGGAGAGGAATTCGGACTGGAGGTAGAAGGAAGGATTACAGACATGGCAGGCGCCAGACAGTGCAACATTTACGGCGATGCGGTGAGTTCAAAGGGGCGGTGACTGAGAAGTGGCATTTGGTGTCGGAAGTCCTGTCCGCGCTACCAGAGAGGCAATCGCTCTGCTGACGCAGGGACACTGGGAAAGAATTGAGCCCAGACAAGGCATTGCGTCAATGACGGCAATTTCCGCCCATCAGGTACTTGGTTATCTATATCTGGAAATTTGTTGAGGACGACCTCAAATTAATTCCATCCCTGCTAGTTATATAAATTCCCAATTACAACTTGTGGTCAAGCGAGGCAATCACAACGACTAAACAGATCAATGAGCAAAAGGGAGAACAAAGGGATCATGAGGATAAGATATGACAGAAACAAACTGAAATTGATTATTTGGTCCGATGACCCAGTTGATGATTAGAATGAAGATTATGCTGTTTATGAATCGAGAGGCAAATGGCTGAAATTCATAATTCACTGTGAAGTTAGATAGGCAATTCAAAGTAAAAACTTAAAAGTTATAACTGGGCTCGGGGCAAAGTTTAGTGACCCGACCAAGCCTCCACCCGGAAGCTTGATACTCTATCCGAACATACGACCCCAGAGTGCCAAGACCGAAAATGAGAGTTTCGATTCCTGAAAAATAAGTCCGACAATGAGGTGCGTACAAGCCCGGAAAGCCCGACAATAAGCCCAGCCATACCTGAGCTCAAAATACCAGGCCCGACAGTGAGCCCGACCATACCTGAGCTCAAAATACCAAGCCAGACAATGAGCCCGACCATACCTGAGCTCAAAATACCATGCCCGAAAGTGAGCCCGACCATACCGGAGCACAAAATACCAAGCCCGACAGTGAGCCTGACCATACCCAAACCCAGAATACCAAGCCAGACAATGAGCCTGAGCATACCAGAACCCGGAATATCAAGTCGAAATCATTTTCTATAGGCCTATGATATCCTACACAATCAACTATTTTTGACGATTGGAGCCTGAAGCCTGCTCTGTCACTGTCCAAAGATAAATAGCAGGATAAAGCATAAAGTCGACATGAAATAGATGACAATTGAAAGTCATAAATGAACCTAAATCACCTTCCAAATCAACTACAGCACATGATAAAGACCTGGGAAAAGTTGTTCGATGCACTTGTTGGTTGGGCTCTGGCCCAGACAAACCGAACCGGACTGAATTGATAAAGAATTGTTAACTCTGACCACAATAGCAGCGATATGAAATTTGTTGTATCGGGAAAATTCTAGGATAAAAGCAGCCGCAATGTAAGCAACTTTTGAAATGGAAAAAGGTTTTGCTTGTATTTCTAAGAATGATCGCCATCACAATAGCATTGAAATGATTATGTTGAAGATGGATGTATGAAAACGGAGACCATAAAATGGGAAGTTGTAACTCCATTGAAAATACATTGAAATTGGCGGGCATAAATTGGAAATTTCCGATTTATGCCAGCAACCGTGATAGAATGCTATGATGTGAAGGCCTGAATGCCTTTTTCGAATTCTAATTACGGTATGGTCATGGTACAATGCAAAATACTGTAAATCTGAACATTCAATTTTCGTGCAGGTCAGAATTAAGCATGTGGGATGTGTGTGCCGGGAATCGACTGCGCAGACAACGGGACGGGCTGTTGCGAGCTGCGAATTTAAGATCTGTGGGTCGGCCCGCAAAATTCCAATACGCATTTATCTTCTCGCCACAATGCAGTCCTATCTTCTAGCAGCATGAGAACCGGTGAAGAAACATGAAACTAGTTTCCAATTACTACCAAAATCCGGCAATTTGGAATTTTACTTGTGTGGACATTTTCGCGGCGTCCAATGCAATCAACTCATAATTGGAGACCGGTTCTTCAGCTACTTCTGCAGAAGCATTAAAATGCCGCAAATACGCAGAATTGAGTGGTCAATTCCAAAATGATCCAATGGCAATAGAAACGTCCGCCGTATACGCCAACTGCACCAATTTTTTCATTGAGTGTCGTAAGCAGTCGTATTTCAGAATACAGGAGAGTCAAGAGAAGCAAGGGATCGGCATCGCCATTGCCAGGGGTAACGCCCTGAGTGTTAGCCTAGCCGGTACAAAGGAAGCTTCTTAACTTAAACTTTTTTCCTTATCTCCTAATTTTGTTATAATTGTTTTTTTGTATTAATAAAATTTCGGTTTCCAATTACTACTCCGATAATGTTACTTCTGATGAATTTCGGCAGTTCTGAAATTACGTAAAAATCAATTGAGCGATAATCGGTGAGCATGTTATCGATTCACTAATTGCAAAACATGAAAGCTACGTGCTCTGAAAAGTTTATCTTAATGTTCACTGAGATCAAGAGAATGAATGAATTGTTTTTTGTGGAATAGAAGGAATTGGATGTTGAAGGACGGCAATTGATTTGACAAATTGTAGAGGAAAGAGTAGAAGGTTTGATAACAGAAAAACGACTGACTATGAAGCGAGGAGAACACAGTGCACGAGCTGTCATTCCGTGGGAAAATTCACTTCTAAAGGCGGACCCTTTCTTCAGAGATGAACAATGATGAAGGCCATCATCTCAGAATGAAGATTAAGCAGTCAGAGACCGACAGGCGCTTCTCACATGGACGAGATTGGCGCCGTCAACTTACCGGCCGTCCATTAAATTGACTGTCCCCGTGGTTCGAATAGTAACCGAGACTTTCTTTTGTATTTTTGAAGGAGCAAGACAGTGCCACGGCCTCATCCATGGCCGTTTGGTAAACACGGCGTACATAAAGGGTCGGAGAACGTTTGATCAGGTTTTCCAGAATCTCTGCAAGACAAGAAAGACAATTCATTATTCAACAAGTTATAGTGCAAAATTCAGGAAGACTTTATCTGAAGGACATAATTGCAATATGCCTTTGTACTATTCGATGCAATAATCAAAGAGAGCAAAAATCTTGCAGGGAATTGGAGCATTTCGTTAATATCAAAGAGGTGGCATAAATGTCACATACACATGATTTTTAGTGAATAGATGCACATAATCATTTACACAATCGTTTATTATTATTATCATGCACATGTAGGCTTACATAAATGATTATTTTAGCATTGGAACTAGGGGTGCAAAGCGATTAAGCGATTAATCGTTTAATCGCTTCAAATACTTAAGAAATGAATTTAATCGCAGGCTTGCGATTAATCGTTTTTTTGCATTTCTATTCTAATGCAAAAATACTTATATCATTCTAATGATTCTTTAGATAGCAGTGTTAATGAATGGATTTTCTATTAAGTTGATCAGTCGATTATTCTATTAGTCCGTTTCGTGTGAAGGTTGGAATTCTCCAGTACGGAACAGAAAAGTGTGGAAATGAATGACTCACTTGTGATTCGGTGACTATGCTTTATTTTTAGTCTTCTGGTGACATTAGACTGCACTGATATTCCAAGTAAGGTCTCGAGTAAGGGTAATTAAAATGAATGAAACTAGTCCTTTATGCACTAGGCACGTACTTTTAATATCAGTTACATCAATACAAAAGACGAAGTGATTGTAAAAGGGGACCAAAAACTTAATAATTGGTTGAGAAGCAGTGATAGCTCACATAATGACAGTAATACTGTTATCTAATATGTCAATAGTAGATATTGAAATTATATAAGAAATTAATCGCGCGATTAATCGTTTAATTGCTTTATGATGCGATTATTAATCGTTTGATCGTATCGATGCGATTGCGATTAAAAAGTCACCCCTAATTGGAACCCTATCGCTTGGTGTAGCAGGTGTCACTCCGTAAAACGCTCAGATTCAATAATTTGTACAGTGCATGAAAACGCAAAACAATCCCTATCTTAGCCAGAATGGATGGTCGCCTAATGCAGACAAAGGAAATTTAGCATCTTAAAACACTTTCGTGAGTTTTTGTGCAATTTTCAGTGCGTACATTTTTGATTTTTTTCTGTTTGATTTTAACCAATTTATTTACATTTTTAATAAACAAAATATCACAAGCTTTTGACTGATGTTCCACAATACCGACCGAGAATTTCGAAGACGTTATGTACAATGGAAAATGGGATGTTGTTGATGCATTGATGTCATTCTATGATAAAAGTTGGATAAAATGAATTTGTTACTGGCTTCACAGGAATATTTAGTGATTGCGAGCACCCAATATTTCAGTCTTCCCCATCAATGGTCAATCACAGACTGGATGAATGTAAAGTTGCAGAACATGAAAGTTAATGGACCGTTCAGTGCACTCCGCTTAATCGACACACATAGGTCATTGTCATTTGACCGAGTAAGAGACTGTCCTGAATAATTGACTTATATTTCCAATATTGCTCTATCAATGAAAAAGAGATTTCGAAGACATCAAAACATATTAATTTTGAAAAACTACTGCGGTATACATGTGAAAAATGTCTGATTGAAAGATTGTTATGGTATTACATGCAAAACCTGAAATTGTTGAGAATCAAAATTAACTTTCGAATCAAATTCAATCAGTGAAAATTTCAATTTTACTCTTTTACCCTGCCCCACTCAAGGCACGAAATCATACTAGAAGCTAAGGGTGAGGCAGCCTTCACACACACTCACAACTCTCACCAGGATTAGGCTAGTAACCTTTTGTGAGAGTGGTGGTACCAGGGATGGAACCGGTCGTGATTTTCCCGACCCGACCCGACCGGCCGGTCGAAAATTTCGACCGGTACCCGACCGGCCGGTCGACCGGTTGATTATACAAAATGCGGTTATGCCAAACTACATGTAGGCCTATATAGTACCCAAAGAATGACGATACTTATATATCTGAGTAGCCTATGTGTACTAGCTAGATAGGTAATTAGCAAATTAATTTATTGTCTTCGACTGTACCAATATATCTACTAGATTAGTAGGTCTAATTAGCAAATCAAGAAGAAATATAGCAGTAAAATTACATATAGCCTTCAGAACAATCATGAATTTAAGATAAGTATAAGCATAACTAATTTTGACTACAAGGAGGCATATGTACGACGTGTAGGAAATGATATATGACTACATGTACATTATACGAGTCTTTATTATTACTAAGTATATTTAATCTTTAAATAAAATTTTACTTACTATCTCATTTTGAAACGTTTTACGGAATCATGGAATGAAAACTGAAAATTTCTCAAATCGTTTAAAACAAATATGATTAACATGAAAAACTTATCCTAGCTGCCACAATCCATTTATGTCTCCTTCTTTTAATACAACAAGACTGTCGACAGTGGATGGGTCAAGTCTATTGCGACTCGCGGTCAATACAGAACCTCCAATGCTAAAGTGTCTTTCACTCTCTCCTGACGATGCCTGAATTACAAATATCTTCCGGGATATTTCACTCAAGAGAGGGTAGGTCGATTGTTTCTTTTTCCAAAAATCTAATGGATTGGTTGAATATATTCCATGAAAATTTTCGTTCATGTAGTTTTCAAATTCTTGCAACAATTCGAGTTTGTTTGAAGAATGCAAAGAAACAGGAGCAGCTGAACACGAAGATCGGAAATTCGAAAACGGATCAATTTTGGTAATTTTTGGTGGTACTTCGGTAGATACCGTAGATTCACTTGCTGTAGGCTTGATTTTAATATATGAAGACAACGTCGATGTGATATGAATTTTGACATTCTCTATAAACTGATTACGAAATTGGCGATCTTCAATAAAAGATAGTTGTCGAAAAGTTGGATCCATGACAGTTGCAACTTTATGTAGTTCAGTCGTAGACGACCAATACTTTTCATCCAATCCGCTCAGAAAGTATTCCTTTAGTAATATCACGCCACGTGACTCATGTACATTGAGAGTAGCGGCTCCGAATTCTTTCATCAAATAATAACTTGGTATGACATTTTGAATCGATGGTTTGTCAGACATTTCTAAATAATCAAATATAGAATTGAAATGTCGAAAAAAGTCAACCAATTCTTTTAGAAGTTCCGGAGAAACGGGTAACAAACGGTATTCCATGTCTCGTGTATGAAGAATACGTCGAAGATCTTCATATGACACACTAAAAGAATGATACACATCGTAGAAGGACCGCCATGGACGAGTAGGACTTGGTCTCTTCAGAGTTAAAGTAAGTTCATCAGAGGAGACAGTCAGTAACCGGCCGGTTGCCTGACCGGTCACATGACCGGCCGGTCAGAAAGTTTGACCGGTACCCGACCGGTGACCCGACCCGACCGGCGACCGGCGCCGGTCGACCGGTAACGGTTCCATCCCTGGGTGGTACCTCCCGAGGTGGACAGACTCGACCCATGGACCTTGTGCACTTGCGTACCGAAGCGCGGCCCTTGAACAACTGAGCTATTCTACCACCTAAGAGAGTCCTACCACCGAATTGCTTCATTGAGAGATGGCACACAGCACACAGATGTTGATCATCATCAACATGGACATCATTTTTGAAGGTTATGGAGACAAGATAGGGATTCAACGTAAACAACTTTCCGTCCCTGCGCGGACCCATGTAGATGGTTTGAATTTTAATTTCGAATGAGTAGAATCCTTTTCCCAAATTGGGAGAGGTTTGCAATTGAGTAAGTCGAATTCGCCGCACTCCTTTTCATGGAGGATGAGACAGTGTCTATTCATATCAAAGTGTCTAAATATGTTAAGTGTGCCATCAACTCATTGCTCTAATGTATTTTTTTGGCGACATGTCCGCCATCTTTTTTCGCCAAGATGATTTTCAGAAATTCATATTTACCAATTTCAAAAAGTCCCTGTGGCTAAAATTATTGGCAACAACTCAATTTTCCAATTGATTCCTACATGAAATTCATCAAGCTTTTCATATTTCATTCCAAATTTGCTGATGAACGTGTCATGTCTGAATGGTGTGGCTTTACAGATGAAACAGTGGAGAAATTGCTTCATTTGGTGCTTAGATATTGTTTATCTGCATATTCAAGATGCATCTAATACAAATATTTCCTGGAATGAGAAGAAAGGAATCCTTGCTTGCTGCTTCAGTAACATTTTTTGCTCATGATGGATATGTGAAAAAATTGTTGTTGAGTGAATCTTGTTGGTTGCCTAAATGCCGTGCAGCCAACTGTCACTGTCCGAGAGTGGAGATGAGAGACATATGAATCTTGTTGACTGCCTCAAATGCAGCTCAAACCTAACTCGATGCTGAAGACACCTTGAATACTAAATACTCCGGTCGAACAAGCAGTTGCCGATTGCATGAGTACCAAATACTGCATATCCTAATTGTCCCGTTTAAATAGGCATGGAGAGATCACTCGACAAATCGAATATTTTTGTATAGCAAAATCGCGCTTAGAAACGACGAATTTGTACCTGTCCTAATGAAGCCTGTGCCTATATACCATGTCCCTTTAAACGCAGCACACTGTTGCATTGACGTAGTTGACAGTAGTCCACTGTACATTGACCGTTAGAAGGCTGTGGACGTCGAAGGCCCTGTCTGATCTTAACTTCAACTACAGTTTCTTTGCCCAATAAATCTTCTAGAGATCCAATAAATCTTTTAGAGAGTTCTAAAACTTTTGATCCGCTTTCGGACAAATTTGAAATAAGGAGCACACTGTATTTTCAAATGACAAAGACGAAGGACATCTGGTGTCTAATTCAGTCCGATTCAATGAGTTTGCATACAATGTAGGATACACATGTTCTCAAAATATGTAGTAAAGTGCATGCTAAGTGAAATAAACCAGTGCTTCATCGATGCATAATTATTCAGTAGAGAATCTTGGCTTGTATGAATATGGATTCACGTTCTCGCCTTAGAAAATCATTGCGTTCGGTGTACAGGTTTCTCCAGGTAATACTATCTGATGCTCACTAATCACAAGCTAAATGAAGATGAATGATATTTGAGATGCTCTTCTATTACAGACTTCGGTTCTTTCAATTTGGTCAATGTTCTTTTTGAGACACTGTCAAGTAAAGACGAGCGTCGGGTCGGGAAACAAGAATTTTGAAACCCAACTCGAATTAAAGGACAACCCGGACAAGAGGTCAGGTTGAGTAGAGATTCTTTAACCGAATCCGATAGAAAATATCATATCCCGGTGCGGCCCAACCAGATTACCGTATTTACTCTAATAGAACCCGGACCTCTAATAGAACCCGGGTCTCCAATAAAACCCGGGTCAGAGCAATCTGAATTAATAGAACCCGGGTCTCCAATAGAACCCGGGTCAGAGCAATCTGAATTAATAGAACCCGGGCCTCTATGAGAACCCGGGGTCTCTAATAGAACCCGGGTGAGACTCAGTAGCATCTTATTGACCTTGTAGGTGAACCAAAAAGGATTTTTTTAGTAACAAAATTCATTTGACGGGAGATAAGTAAAGGAAACAAGCGAATATTGGATGGTAGCGAAGATGACCTCATCGAATGCTTCGAGGCAGGGCATCCATGCCATGATGCCCTCTCGCGCTTGTGCGAAGTGGAAGTTGACCTTGACATCGATGAAGAACACGAAGAAGAGGACGAGCTGATGATTATAGATGAAGACGAATGACTCGAGTTGCTTTTCAATATACCGGTAGATATAGAGACTTTTATATACAGTCCAATATAGAGATTTTTCCAACTGGTAGCCGTTCTTCCTTTGCACAGCGAGTGGGTCTTTGATTTTTTGTGACTAAATTACAATTACCGGGTTAGCTTATGGATCGTTCATAATCATCTCCACATCCGCCACTCAATATGCCATGAGCATAGTGAATGTAAAAGACTTCGAATACAGTACATGTATACTGAGCAGTAACAGCAAAAACTGTCATACAATAGGCCCGCATTTTTATGTAGGTTCAACGAATTCTATGGTTGATGTCATATTTTTAATTTTTTAGTGATCATTTTTCAATGTAATTAAATAGAACCCGGGCCTCCAATAGAACCCGGGCCTCTAATAGAACCCTGGTCAGAGCGATCTGAATTAATAGAGCCCCCCGGGTTCTATTAGAGTAAATACGGTAGATGCAAAAGTCACTGATGATGTTATGATAATATTGATCAATATGACTTGAATATTTCATAGTTCGTCCGTACGGGAGGTTAGTCATAATTGTGTGAAAAAAACAATCGCTCCCTTTGTTTGACGTAAATCTATTTTTAAAAAAATTTCAAAAAATCACCCATCTAGCTACCCGGGTGAATCTACCAAACCGGGTGATTTTTTGAAAAAAATTTTTAAAATAGATTTACGTCAAACAAAGGGAGCGACTGTTTTTTTCACACAATTATGACTTGAATATGATTGCATTGCAGAAATCCGCGCAGCCATAGAACTTTGAGAGTCCGTCGTTCCAAGATCAAATCTAGCTAAAGCACCGTAGTTAGTCTTTAGAAATGGCATCCAGACTTCATTGTGTGTCATGATTTGTAAATGGGCCTGAATTTTCTGACAAAGCCCGGCTCCGGCCCGCTGCATCGGAAATGTTCAGGCTCAGGACCGGCTCAACTCGCTCATCCCGAGCTACTCGGACTGTAATTAATGCCTTGTCATATACAATGCACAGGCCTTTATAATATTGCATTTGTTATGCCATCATAATTAATTTCATGGATATCTGACTTTTGATCTTTAAATTTGCAACTTTGAACTAGATTTTTGTCATGAGCTTTACAAACATGATGCGTAATTTAGAGTTGGATTACTCATTCGCCTGGTTTTCAGACAAGTCGAACATTAACAAACCGGAGATTGACAGGGAGATCGTCGTCTCCCTTTGTATCACGCGACTGGCCAAGGTCAAGGAAGCGTAATACAGCAGAATTAGAGAACACACGTGAACTTCAACTGTCTACTTTATTACGTGACATCAAGAAAATTCGTCAAATTGAAATATTTTTCACACTGGTCTCAGGAATTCAATTTATTCCAAGAATTTTCGATTTCTCAATTCGCTCCTCCATTTACTTTTACGATATCAATTTAACTATGTCCTGATTCGTCAGAATTTAGACTTGAATTTACACTACTCAATAAAAATGCTTTCCTGGCACCTCGCGACTAGTTCTGGCTATGACCATCAGTATAGAGAAGAGCAACCATTATTGAACGGATCGTTGCAAGTAGGTTAATGGAAGTGATGAATTTCCAGGCTCGATCCGTGTTAGTTGCAAAATATCAGGCCCAAGTCAGGCTTGAATCGGCCCGGCACGTTCGCTTTCTATTCATTGAAAATAGATATCACTACAACAACTACTACTACTTACAAGTCTGCATAGTCTGAGTTTGAGCACTGCACCGACTATTTGTAGAAAATTGCAAAACCCGCATGATATAAGTAAAATATAGAGAAAGTCAATGAAATTATAATGAAACTCTATGAACTAATTAACACGTTTATTTAGGATTGTATTTGTTCTTAGATTACAATTATACCCATTTTCTGCTTTATTTGAAAAATGCAGGCATTATATTCATATTTCTGTCATAACAGAGAGGTATTGATTTGATGTCACCTTGATAATAAGTAACGCTGGCGTGTTCCATTTTTTTGGATAAGAGATTTTCATAAGAAAGGAGTAAACAAGCGGCATACCTACAAATTGACATGTTGTTTATCGACCCTGATATTGGTCAGCGCAACATACAATGAGGCAGACCGTACTTCACGTTGAACAGCTTCATTGAGAACACCAGATAGAATGCTAACCAGCATGTGTAGAATTGCGAAGCACGACTAATATTTATTCGTCTTTAAGACTGGTAGGTGAGTTTTAATGTAGCCAATTAATGTGTGCCGATGCCTGTAAGTAATGAATTGTTGAAACCAGTAGCCAATCGGTTTTACAGTTACTGCCGATTGCTAGCCAAAATTCCAACTTTCAATTTGTTCCGAGCGTCTTTTGACGCCTACAGTCCGGCAGGCAGCCAGAACAATTTTCTACAGGGAGCGATGACGTCAAAAATAAGACATTCACAGAATGATGTTCATCACCCTTTGTCTATTTCAATTCTACACGTCTGCCGAGTTCTTCTTCTTGTCATCAGATAGGATCAAGGAAAGCACATCTACATGGAAATACAAAAGGGAAGCAGATTGAGATTTTCAGTAAACAGGAGATTTTCTATGCATTCTCTGATCAAGTGAAAAGTGCACCGTGGAATGTTTGAAGTTACTTCCTATTATGCTCGTGCCCCTTTGTGTGTGAAGCTTAACACATTCAGATTTAGTAAGCCTCCTTTTGTTGGCAAATATATCATTTTGGGCAACTTTATCACATTCTCACACAAGTCATCCATCAGAAACTTGATGACAACATAAGCACATGATAGTAAATGACCTGATAGCATTCAATGTCACAAATTATGGCTCTAGACTTAATACTGTCGCTTAATCTGCTTCCCATTGCATTTACATGTATTCTTCTTTGATCCTGTCTGAAAAGGAGAGGAGCTAGGTAGTACTCAGTACAGAAACGGAAATTCGCAATGGACACGGGGTGGAGATCGTTCTCATTTTCGGCCTTATCGTTCCCTGCAGAAAATCGTTCTGGCTGCCGGACTAATAATTACTCCAGAGCGTTTACTGCTACGTTTTCGTGTCGATTACTCTCGGCAGTTTGGCATACAGCGTTGATTTGATAAAATCTTCCTGTCATTTCAGAAATAAGATTGAATAATCTCTGTAGTTTTTGCATTTCTGAAGCAGCTTTTATTTGAATTAAAAGAGAAGAATGGGCACTCGGAAAATTATAGGATGAAGATGTATACGTCAGCAGGCATCGATCAAGCTTGAAGGTTTTATATCTAAGCATGATTCAGACACTTTGCTAGTCCGTTGTCAGAAGATTTCACGACGGAGCATTTTTCGAACAGTCGTTTCGCTGTCAACGTGATTTGATTATCACATCGTCTCATTGTGTTGCTGCTTTCAGAAATCAAAGAAGCGCAAGTCATGGAAGTGCAACGGGAACACCTTCATGCAATGATCTTTTGCGATTTACGCAGCGGACTTGGCACTCAGCAATGTCGTCAGCGATTGACTACAGTCTTTCCAGAATCTGAACCTTCCGTCGCAACCATCACCTACTGGTTTCGCGGGTTTCGTCGAGATCGCGACTCGCTTGAAGACAGCGCAAGATCTGATCTCCTAGAAGATTTTGCAAATAACGAAATAACGAATCATGTGAAGACAATGATTTTGAGTGATTGGCATTGCACGTGTGCTGAGATCCAGGAAATATTGAGCATCTCTTCTGCAACAGTCCACAAAATTCTTCAAGAAAAGCTTGAAGTTCGAAGGTTGGCGAGTCGATGGATTCCGCATTTGCCCGACGAAGATTAAAGAAAGCCCGTATTGAATTGTGTAAAGCAATGCTTCAAATAATTCAGAAAGGGTGAATTCCATGGTGCGTCTGACATCATCACAGGCGAAATAGAGTTGCTACGAACAGAGACTGAACAACAGTCTCAGGTTTGGGTCTTCCCAGACGAAAGCCATCTAACTGAAAAGGTCCGTGGAGCGTCAAGAAGAAAATGGTAGTCACACTCGGTCATTTCCCGAAGCGGAAATGTAGCAATGGTTGCACTCGAGAATTCACGCATTGTCACGTGGAGCAGTACACCAGCACATGTTTGCCTATTGTCTTTGAGAAGCTTCGAGAGCACCGTCCAAGATGTGGTCTCCATCGATTGTTCTTGCATCAGGAACACTGCTCACACGTCCAAGTAGACGAAGTTATTTTTGGATCAGGAGTCCATCAGCGGTCTCGGACAATCGACTCATTCGCCTGATTTGGCCGTGGATTTCTTCGTTTTCCTCGAGCCAATCTAGAGCTCTGTGGCAAGCGATTTGAGACTGCTGAAGACTCTGCCGATGCATTTCGAGATGTTCTTGCAAGCATAGCTCTTTCAGATTTTTAGTCCAACTGCTTTGAGAAGTGCTTCGAGCAACTGAAACTGCATGCAATCTAGTAGTGGTGTGTACTTTGAAAAACCATAAAAATGTGAATCAATCGGCATTATAACTTTTTCTCGGCTAAAAACTTTGTAAGTGCCCCTGGTAAAATATTGTTTACAGGTAAGAAATAATAATTCCCCTTATGATGTCATTAGAACACTACAAGAAGTCAAAGTACTGATCAAATCAATTACACCACATATGAAAAGGAAATTGAAGCAACTTTTATGAGAAGCAAGTATTTCCAAAATCTGTACTCCAACCCGAAAGACCCCGAGCTCAGGGTTTTCGGGTTTTCTAGGGTTCATCATAAGAGAGACAATCCGACTCGAAACGAATTCAAAAGTTTACTGCCCGATTCCAAAGTTTGTGGTTCCGGTTTCGGATAGTGGGATCGCTCTTCCTTGCTGTCAGGAGTTTCTTTCTTCATATTAAAAAGACCATTCTTGTACTCTACTCCTCATTGATAATAGACAATAGTATAAGTACACAGCACCAAAAGGAGAGTACGAAAGCTCAATGGCTTTGGCAGATAGCTCTAGAAGATTTTGAGAAGTTGCTTTGATAGGTTCTGATTGGCAGTGCATGATAAAATACTGAACAATTGATTTGTAAGCTCATATTTGTTCATTCGACTAATGCCACTCTCATGTCTTCCAATTGACTTACATGTAGCTGAATGACTAGCAGGGACCGAAACCACGATTCTGATTCGCCGGTACTAAAGTACTGATAACACCGGAGCGGTTCCGGTTCTTCTCGAAGAACAAGAAAAAAGATTCGATTCCGGATTTTTGAGATTTTTTTAGCAGCCTAACTTCGATCCGTAACAAACAAACTTCAAGCCCAACAAGTCCGGCACTTATTAAATCACGTGCACCCTGCCGTAGTTAAGAAGCTTCGAGATTGCGGCAAGGATAGGCAGCTGTACTGTAACGACAGAGATAAATTGCCTTATCTGCGTGTTTCGGTCTAGAGATGACATTAATCAGCACTGATGGTCACGCCCACAACTATTCTCGAGGGTCTTTGGAATTCACGATGGCCTCAACCTACAGTAGCATCTCCGAAAGTACAAAATTCGTCAATGAAGTCCTTTTGTATGGGGCTGAGACGTGACAGCTTGTTCACAAACAGCTGCCGGCTAATTCAAGGATTTCAGTCAACAATGTTGAGAATAATCGAAAACGTTAGATGGTCTGATACCTATAAATTGATAACAGTAAAACCTCTTGAGTGCAAGTGAAGCTTCACTCAATGCACAATAGTGCCACATAAGTCACACGCGTTTTCACTCAGATGCACTCGGCAACTGCTGAATCATTGGGTTAGAATCAGTCAATTCAGCAATTTTAAGCTCTTCATTGGTGATTCCTGCCTCAACTTAGGTCCTCCGGATGTGCCACGACCTTGTGTCAATTTCCTCTCTAGTCAACTTCAGATAAATAACCAAATGCTATAGTCTGACAGGAGTGCTAGCAGGTCTGATGATGAAGACCGCGAGGCAATCCACGAACAAGATGGGTGGACTATAGGCATCTTGCCCAACTCAACATCCGATAGAAAGCGCACCGTCGCGGACCTCCGATTGTGCTGCGGAAAATGTTACTATTTTAATCTCTAATACAAGAACCAAAGCGGAGTCGGTCTTAGGTTTCTACTTGAAACTAGAATCGTCGGTCAATTTTAACCGAGTCGGATCTGGAACCGACATTCTGAAAACATAAGAGAGGAGCAACAAAATTCCCCCCTTCTCAACTTAAAAATAAGACCTCGACCTGTGTGATATGCCGTATCAGAATAGATCATTTTGAAGATTGAATCCATATAAATTTTTCTGTTTCGGTACAAGCTGTTGTTGCCTACGTTTTTTCTGAAGCTTGTCAATGACTCTTGGCTAATTTTCCATTTTAAACTATGTTTTTCTTTTACTCTGTCCTACGCGGCTCCATGAAAATTGAAAGCAAAATGTTGGCGCCGGCGGTACAATGATTGAACTTATATCGACATTTTCAGTTAAGCTATTACGTAACAATGGCAAGTGTCACATGAATTGAAAAATCATTGTGGATCTTTTGCAGTTAGAGTTTACAATGAGTCTGTAATTTGCATGGTTTATGTTTAAAAATCATTTTCTTGTGAAGGATGTGCGCGAGAAAAGTTGTTCATATTGCTGAGATCATAATTTCATGGAATGCATAGGGAATTGGGACAAATAAAAGACAAAGTAAACTGAAAATATGAAAATCGCATGGAACTTGTAATTTTGCAATTTGAAATGTATACTACAAATGCTTGAATTGAATTGTCTTTTTTCTAACAAACTTAGAATGCTGTTAAATGAATGCCAGCAAACAGTTTTTGGATTTTTTATGGGACGAATTCCTCAAATGTGTTTTTTTACTGAAAGGACTACACGATTTATATTTTCTGTTCATGGAGATTATCAGGGTCTACGAAATTCGGCATCTTTAATACCAGACCTTAGCAAATATGGAAGTATTTAAAAAAATTTTAGATAAACTTTGCTTGTACTTGGAAGCATAATAGGCATACGCGCTTCTTCCAAGCGGCTTATTTTAGTTTTACTTTTCTCTCTTTCACACTTTTTTGTTGAGCACCTATGCAAGATTTCTTAGTGTACATATTTTTAGAATCTTAGGCTTGACGAGACCAAAGTTTGAACCCAGATCTTCCGAACGAGATCAAACACTTTTCCACAAGGACACGTGGAAGGTCTTAGGTGTTCTACAAGGAATATCAAGAATGCAAAAATATTTGAAGCGCAAGGTATAAGCTGTTAAAGGTGCTGTTTTAAATAGTACTTGTGTACTCGGTTGCAGTGTAGCTCTCGATCATTGCGATAAATACATTTTTTCGTCTACAAACCATTAGTTAAAATATCTCTTCGAGAGACATGCTGGAAAAATCAGTATTGACATCGACTAACAAAACATGTTCAGATATCTGAGAAATTTCACATCGGACCGAATATGAGAGTGCGATTCAAAGTGTCATGTGTACAAAATTAGTTCACAAGATAGTCATACATTGTTTCCGAAGCATTCACAATTATCTAGAATAGATTACGTATCCATTTTGCGTTCCATGTCTGGTGTCTCGGAAATAAGACAGAAAATCTCAAAATTTGCTAAAAACATGACTAGTGAATGATAGAGGCGAAATGATGAGAGAATAAATCTAAATTACAGCAAATAGTTAACCTACTGTTACCTATTGTTTCAAAACAACAACATATAACTTGTGCTTACTTTTGAAAGATTTTCTAGAAATCTTGAATGAGGGCACTCTAGCAATGGACAACTTCTTCACTAGCTAGTCCATATGAAATATTTAAGTAATTAATTCAATAACAGAAGCACCACTTGGTTTATTGAGTCTCCTCATAACAATTGGGGAAGGCAAGAAGTGAGAGATGCCGGAATAGTTGATGAGCAATGGGGCATTTTAAGTAAAAGGGGCAGGGATACCGGAACAAATTTACGGCAAGGGCGGCAGGAGCAGGGCACATACTGAAATAAATTTTCCATACCAAGAAGTTCAAATTTGTACAATCTTTAGGACATACAGACCAGGGCAATAGTGTTAAGCGCGAGTAGTCGAGTAGCCTACTCACTCCCAAAATGTTACTCGAGTAGCGATTTCAAGTACTGGATGACAATCATTCAAGAACATGGTGATGACTTTACGTACATGCTACTTTACGAAAAATTGAGCACAAAAGCTCTATCGATAAACGAAAGTGCTACATCTATAGTATGGGAATTGGCTCAAAGTTGCAAGCAGAGAGGGAGCTAAGGTGGGGTGTGAGTGATCAATCAAAAGCTGCAAATTGTGCATGTGACTGATTCTAACCAACTCATGCAGTGGTTGACAAGTATATCTAAGTGAAAGGGCATGCAATTTGTGTGCCACTTTTGTGTTCAGCATGGATATCTATTGCATTTATGCGGGATCGAAATAATTTTGTTATCAATTTCTATGACTGCATCACGACATCAAGTTATTAGAATGCCCGGTTCACTTGGTTTAACGTAGACGCTAAATACTATGCGAGTTTTTCTCTGCTATGCAGATGTGCGTATTGCTAGATTTCTCCTTCGAAAGGGGAGGCAAGTATATTTAGACATAAGTTAGGAAGTCGTAGATCATGGAAAGACTTAACATGCACAGTAAGCACTTCTCTGTTGATTTTCAAATTCCATCATGGTTAGTTAACTAAATATTTCTGCTAAGAAGGAAAATGCTCTCAAATCTCACTATAGCTCACCACTGCTCACTACAGCAATGGTTGAAACTGAGACATTCTGACTTATCATTTATTCACATTTTTTCAAGTAGCAAGAAGAATGAAGTGAGATAAACGATAGATCAAATTGCCATGCAATAGATGTGGTAGGACTCGAACATCCGACCCCATGTTAACTAGCCCTTCGCTCTACTAACTGAGGTACGACCACTTACATGCGACTGATGTCAATTGGCGATGGCAGAATCAATCCCTCACCATCACATATCAGCTTTTATTGCAATTATAATCAGTGAATGAATATTGCAGCACGATTGTGTCTCCGATGTTATGACCAAGGAGACATCTAAAAGCTGCATCCTTGCGGTTGCTGATTTCCATAAGTTCTATACTATCACTGATAGCCTATTCGGAAATGAAGAATCACTTCTGCGCCTTGGCTATAAAATCAAGTAGTTAAAACCGACCGTATTTTAAATAGGAATCATCAGGAATCCGAACTGGCTGCTTGACCAAGCAAAGTTTAACGAGCAAGTCTCCACTGAGCTTTAATTAATGCTCGATCTAGAAGTGTCACTTCTGAGTGATCTAAGGCCAACCATTTCAATTGACTCAATTCCTTAAGAGTGCATCGATAAGGTTGGCTTATGGATGCCATAAATGAAGTTTTGTTTCTCGTAATTTCCATATCAATCTCACATTTCATACAAATTTCAAATTCAAAATAAGTTGAAGAAATTATGTTTTTGACAACTGAGACAGTCGAAATGTTGGATTCAATGCACATGGTAGCACACAGCCTCTGTCTTGAAGATCTTTTCAACAATAAGTTTAAATGCCGTGCGTGCACAGCATTAAATTAGGGTTATTTATCATTGTTTTCCAGGTGACTTCGACCTTTTTCGGGAATATATCAGGTATTTAACTGCTTATATTCAGAGTCGAATCGATGGTTCCCTGACAAGTCAATCGTGAGTTTCAAAAGAAAGCCTCTTGGTGAATATCTTCAGCATAGTGTTTCAACGAATGTTTAGTCTTTAAACGAATGTTCTCAGCATGCTTGTCTTGTTGTTTCAATCGCATCCATCGAGAACTTTTTATCGAACAAGCCAACCAAAGAAGCAAAAATCAGAGAAGTAGAGGGAGCACTTCTAATCAGTGTGAGCTAACTCTGCGATTTGTTTTTTTAAGTAAAAAAATATGAGATAATCTTTTGATGTTGACCATGGGGTCGATTTCTCCACATATCCGGTTGATGGATGTAAAAAAGGAAACTTCTTCGGATATATTCTCTAATAAAGTCTGTGCGACGTTTCGGGAAACCCCCTTAGTCATGCACGATGCAGTCGTGAGATAATCTTTTCTGCTCATGATTTCTAAGTTTTGATTTATGTTTTGTCACCTCGGGTGCATGCTTGCCCTTAATGGGACGATAAAGAATTAATATTTTTAGGAGATAATTATTGTCATTTATTAATTTAATTAATTTTTTAATTTAATGGATTTAATTAATCCTCTATGCCCCTGCATCATTCTCTTAGTTCGAAAAATGTAGTCAGGATCCCGTTGTCATGCCCCAATGATTACGGTACCACCCTTCGATACTAAGTTCATTTGCTTGAGTGATTTAATCATTTGTGTAAAAACCCAATTATGTGAAGATTCTCATTCGTTCATTTTTTCATTCATTTACGCTTTTGTTGCTAAAACATCAGTTTCTGAATTATGATTTAAATGTTGTCGTTAATATTTAGGTTAGAATTTTACAGCGCCAATCCTCCAACAACATGAAAATTCTGTCTCTTTTCATCCAAGTCTTTCGGCAGAGATCTTGGCGGCTAATGCTTTGCTTACAAACGGAATTTATGACCGCGGTCGAGGAAAAGTAACGCCGCCTTTTTGCAGTAACTTCTCTCCCTCTTTGCTACCCCGCCCGTTTGCCGCTTCTCACACGAACTGAGTCTCGTTTACGAAGCCGACGTAGAAATGGAAGGCAGTTAACTATGCAATCTGGGTTTCTACGCCACATATCGGCTATCGGCTCACAAGTCTTCTCTGTTCCTTTTCTGATGATTCCTATCCCGCAGACGGCGTTTTATCTTGCTGATTTACGAGCGCCATGACTGCCTGTTTTCGTGATCCTCGTGAAATGTAAAAATTGAAAGAAGGAAGGTCGATGGAAGGAGTTGAGGACGACAGATGGTTAAATGTTTCCCTCCTTCCGAGCCTATTTGATGAATTATCCAGATTTGATGAAACTTTTATTAATTTCAAATTCAAATTTAAACTCATTCCAGCTCGGATTATGGAAGACAGATTGTTCTGGCCTGCAGAACTTATGATTTAATCATAGGTTGTCATAGGGTCAAATAACAATATATTGTGTTTGCTAAAATATGTCGCGTGCAGATGCCATGAAAGTCAGCCCAATCCCGAACTCGATCACATTCAAACCGAAGCCGAATCTGAAGCCGAATAAAGATTTCAATCCCGATCCCATCTGAATATCTCATCTTCACGAACCAGCCCGCACTTTTTTCTCCTAAACCTATCCATGAAGCGCATCGAATCCAGGGGGAGGGGTTGGGGCGTTTCGCCTCTCTTAACTTCTAAAGACATGAACTTTACGGTCTGGTATAATAGATTTCGTGTGTGAACTTTCTAATGATGCCATTATTTTGATCTAACACACTCATCTTCGTATTGTGAACAGCAATTCAAAACTGAAAATCACCAATTTCGGCAGATTTTTTAGCTTTTTGAAATTTTGCCTAAATTTTTGGATATAAATATCCTATATGATTCCTATTTGCGATTCTAAGATGGTTGAGTACAATGACAAGTTACTGATGAGCATGAAAAGACATTAACGAGACGGATTTATGGTTTGAATACAATTTGAATATGCTTGTATGAAATGTGGTCGATTTCCCTAAAAATGTTACCATTCCAGCATAGTATGAGGCAGTAATCTACTGCTCTAAATAATTTCAAATGCGATTATAAGGAAGATAGGTGAATTGCAGACAACCAAGGAATTCAAGTGAACAGTAAAATTCACTATATTGACTGCTTATTTGCCATGACTACCAGATATTATAGTCATTATAGCATTGCTTCAAATTGAAAATTTATTTGTGAAGTCTGCTGAAGTCTTATATATATTCTAAGTGATATTCACGTAATATTTGAACTTCGAATGCTCTATTCGATGTATATAACTGGATTTGTCAGTGGCATAATCGATGATTATAGTCATACTTATTACGTATCACATCTTCTATTTACATTGAGTGCATTCATATTGAAATTCGAAAATCGAGGAGCTTAATTGAAAATTATCATGCAAAATGCTTGCTAAGGGCAGCATCGCACTCATTGACAGTAATTAAACAGATTGCGACAAATCTATGGATAGAGACTTCAAAATGAACAGATTTGAAATTATTCTCAGTTTATATGGCACATTGTTCATTTTAATTCCTTGACAATACCGGGAAAGTTACGCAATAAGTACAGCCTCATGAATTTTGTTGCATAGTCATTCCCTTACCAGATAGTCATTATAGAAAATAGTATATCGCCGAACCACTGAAACCTAAATATCAGCCGTGAGACACTAACGAATAATTAATCTGATGTCCTCAGAATCGTGGTACTTATTTTGGAATCAGTTCATGCATTATATCAATTTTATCTTCATTTTACGAGTTTGTCTCTGAAACATGTACTTTTTGATCAATTATTGATAGTGCGAGTTATTTGTGAGAATCCTATTTCATGTTATGAAAATTAAATTGAATGACATTTTGTAGAAATAATGTTTTAATGCATAGATTGTCTGAATGTACTGATAAATCTGCTCTCCAAAAATGATGACTAGCAATTTGACTGGTACATGTCAATTGTTTTTAGCTAGCGCATGAGCCAAGAAACGAGCTATGGAATGAAGCTGTAGTCACAAATGCAATTGGTGTTCTTTAAACAAGATGATTGAACTATTCATCTAACATTTTCAAGCCAGTGATTGATTTTCAGCTCTTCACAATTAATAAGAACTTTACTCATTAAACCGCTATAGCAAGAAAAGACAGGAATTTATTAAACGTATGTGCTTAACGAAGAATCATACAATCTTCGAAAATAATGACTTTCTTAATTATGAGTATTGTAATCGAAGTGAAAACTCGAGAAAGCCATGCAAGTGCCCATCCTCACGGTCAGATTGGAAATACTAACGCATTTCAGGCGGTCTCGTGTTCAAATCTTGATCAGATAAGTTTTATGTTGAAAGATGCGGTGCTAGGGCCCATTTTGGAATTAACATGTGTCATATTTGTGTTAATCAGGTCTTAAATTCTTATCAAGTAAACAAGCTCATGAGCTAATGAAGAGAGGCGGACTTACATCTGGATACAAGGACACGTGCTTATAAGCGAATGATGACATACACAGAATTGTTTGTAATTATGAGGAACAGCATACCCTCCTTGAGTGTTCATACTATTTGGAAATGCCTTTCATTTCTCTTGGTATAAATTATCGTATTTTATCAATTTATTATGGATTATGAGCGACCAATCTCTAAAATCAAATATTTCAATGTTCTGAACAAGTCATATTTTATGACATAATAATATAAACGTAACTTGCAAACCTAAAGTACTAAATCCAGAGTCATAATTTTTGGCATGGAATGTCTTCAGGTCATTTCCTTTCATTTTCATGCACCCCTGTCTATAAAGATAAACACATTTAGATTTGGCGAGCCTCTTGATGTCGGCAAACACAAACATTTTGAGCACCTTTATCCACATTCAACCACATTCTCACATACATAGGCGATCAAATGCATGATAGAAGCCCAAACACATCACAGGAAATGACCTGAAGACATTCCATGTCAACAATTATGAATCTGGGCTTAGTACGCTTCGTTTAATCAGAGAAAACATGCAAAATTTCATTTTAGCCAAAAACTGCAGTCTGCGTCCCATTGGATTTACATGTGTTTTTCTTTGATCTTGTCTGACAAGAAGAGGAACTCATTAAAACGGCAGATGTGCCGATTCGTAGTAGGCGTAGGGTGTACAGGGTGTTTCATACGTCTCTGTCTCTGGCATCTCTTGTCTAGTCTCCGTTTGTAGAATGTTACACCTATTTATATGAAAGGTAAAAAAACTTTCAAATATGATTTTTAAGAAGACTTTTCTTTTTAAATGATTAAGAAACGATATTGCTCTGTTGGATTTGCAAAGACAATTGTTTTTTCGGATGAATGCAGCTTTCATTTGAACGGAAATGTTAATCGGCATAATATGTTTTCCTATTCAAAGGAAAACGAACATCTTACCATCGTCCGTCCACTAAAATCTGAAGCAATTACAGTGTGGGCAGCAGTTTCTTATTATCACGGTCTAACCTACGTCATCATGGACCAAACCGTTAATTCTGAAAGATACGTACAAATTCTGTCCACAAAACTCGCTCCTTTCATTCGCTGGAATGAAATCTACCAACAGGATGGGGCACCACCTCACTTCAGTCTCCTTGCAAGAAATTGGTTCAATGAGCATCTTCATGGACGTTGGATTGGGAGACGTGGATTTCACGAATGGCCGCCCAGATCTCCGGACCTGACTATTTGCGACTTCCGGTTGTGGTCTTACGTCAAAGAAAATGTTTACCGAAACAGGCCGACGTCATTACAGGGAATGAGACATTCAATTGAGGACACACTGACAAACATTCCAAATGACATGATCAAAAAGTGCTATCCTGAATTCGTGCGGCGCTGTGAGGTGTGCATCCAAGAAGAAGGACGTCATATTGAACACAAAGTGTAATACGTGTATTCATTTATTTTTTCAATGCTTGTCCAAATGATTAGAATTTTTCATTCATTAAAATCTTTTACAGTTTTAAAAATAGGCAAAGGATTTGGTGTAATACGTGTACTAATTCTTTAATCATTTGAAGAGAGACTTCAGAAAAAATCACCATTTAAAAATATTTTTCTTTTCACATGAATAGTTGCAACTTTCTGCAAACGGAGACAAGGCAGAAGCAACAAGAAACAGATACAGAAACAGAGACAGAGACATATGAAACACTTTCGGCCTCATTCCCTGCAGAAACTCGTTCTGGCTGCCGGACTAAGTGTTGCTTCATCAAATGAGATGTTTGTCTCATCTAATGTAGTCTAAAGGCATCATGTCATGTGCTCAATAAGTATTAGTAGACATCATTAAATTGTAGTATTACTATATATATTCATTTCTTTCAATAAATCTAATCATTGAGTGAGTTGCTGCGAATTTGAAGCACAGTTTCTTCATATCCTATATGCTTCTGCTCTAAGCACGGATCAGTAAATCAACTTTTCCTAATCAATGATAATCTTGACAATAAAAACACTTTTCACATCAGCAACTGCTGTTTTTAATTCCCTTATCGGCGACGTACTCACATACTATTTACTCTTATGAGAAGGAGTCATCATCGTAGACTAGAGGAGACAGGAATGTATTTTCTAATGTAAGAAATTCCTGATACAATCTAAGATCGTGAAGAAATTATCACTAGGCGGTAGTCCAACGTAATATTCTTACGCAGAATTGCATTATTCAATACCGGCGCTGTTTGAAGCTATCCTCTGATGATTTTAGTTCATTCAACGGGATCTTTGATTCAATACCTGATAGGTAAATCACGCCATCACTCAGCTCATCTGATTTATACTACGATAATTCAGCTGAAAGTGCAGCGCTCACTAATCCAGGTGCTTGAAATCTGCCCCTTCCAAAGACGATATCTGTCCAATATTAGCCAACTATATTGATTTCTGACACTTCATTTTTTAGAGAAGTACGAAATACGGTTTGCAATATACGAGTACATGCACTTCTTTCACTTCAATGTGTTGATCAAAGATGTTTAACCCTTGCTGTTTAGAGGCCTATTGAGCAGCAAGAGTTCAGTTTCGCAGCACAAATTTCAGTTTGTAATTGTAATAATAATGACAAAGAGGCAATGCAAAGATGGAACTAAAGGAAGATAATGCAGCGTCAATCTCGTGTCAATTCTGAATTTCTAATTCACTGTGTCGGTATTTGTCTGACCTCAAGCACGAGTTTCTGCAAGCCGAATATGAGACATTCACGGAGTAATGCACATACTATGGGTACCAATAATCTGCCCGCCTGCCGAGTTCTACCAGGTTTCTCTTCTTGTCAGACAACAAAACACACATAAGTCCAGTGGAAAGAAGACTGAAGTCTTCGGCAAATATGAGATTTTCAATGTTTTCTCTGATTAAGTGAAAAGGACTAAGTGCAATCCAGTAATTCAGTGAAGTAATATCATAAATCAAGCGACTTGAAAAATGAAGAATTGCGTAAATGCTTTCATGGTCGTTGCAATCATCAGAGGTAATTGTCCACAACTGAACAAGTTAAGCTTGTCATTAATAATTACAGTAATTATTATCACGGAATGTAGCAATAGTAGTGAAAGTTTAAGCGAATGCAGTAGAGGACACTGAGGGTAGGAAACTTGCCATAGTTTGATCAAATTTGATCAAATCAATCAGTATTTTAAGCAGTCTGGAAAAGAATTGCGTTTCACAAAGAAGTTTTAATAGAGCGCAAAAATTGAAAATATGGAAATTCACTGATAGAAATGTGAAAATTTCTATCAACCTCTTGAGGTTGATAAATCTGTGAATGATCATCGAGAAAGTTATAGAAACTTAAAATATCGGAGAAATGATTGCAAATACAACTTAAAAATGGGAAAACGGCTTTTGATTTTCAATTTTACTGTCAGTAACAAACTATTTGTCAGAATGGCAAATTTGGATACTGTTTATTGAAAAATTCTTCCTTTGAAAAGTGGCAATGCTGTGACGATAAAACGTCCGGTAACATCAAAATTATAAAGGGTTGCTTTGAGGGCTTCGATTTCTTTCGTGTAATGAGGTACGGCATGTCATGAAATCATTTCAATATTAAAAGACGTTGAGGTATTGACTTTTACATACATCGATGACAGCTAGAAAAAAAGATTCTCAAATATTCCAGCATTTGCTTCAGATTGACTTCTCTAATTATTATTTCAATTACTGTCAAACATAGAGTAGGTATATTAGGTAGAGTGGAAACTGCGCATTTATTAAATCCCCAATGTGTATACACTTTCGATTTTATTAAATGAACTCGAGGTGAATACAGTTGGAATTGTCTCCAAATGTGAGACATGCACATTTATGCAGTTTGAAGAAATTACTACGGATTGACTGATTATGATAGTATAAAGCAGATGGAAATGAGATTATTTTACAGATTGTCCGTGTCATGACAGCCTCGGAGCGGTAATGTTTGTTAAATTAGCAACTCGATGACCTCATTGCTTTCATGCTGAACCACAAGAGAATCTTTTTAAGCGCGATCTTATCTCAAGCAGCTGGTAGAGCAAAATAACAGAATCAAAGACAATGATTTTCTTTACCTTTGAAAGCTGTAAATGGGTGCGCATCACTATTCAGATTCAAGAAATGAAACATGAATTTACTCAATCATAAATTCATGCCGATGAAAATTGAATCAAAAATATGAAATTTCAGCCACGACAGCACAATAAAATCTCAACTTTTTATGAAGACTTCCATTATAATGCCGTTCATTACATTTTCTTGATCATCAGCACAATTTCCGCTTAGTTGGGATGCTTGTTAGCGAATATTCATTCCTTTTGATATCCAACTTGTTTCATACTACTTACAACGGTGAGTCATGTCGGTAGTAATTAAATTGGCAAATATTGAGGTTTTCAAAACTGCTAAAATAATGCTTTGGACCGCAGGAACGTAATCTCCGAAAAAAACTGAATCTTTTCATATAAAAATTTTCACTGTATACAGATACTTTTTTAAGTCGACACTCTACCTACATATTTACTCTATGCTGTCAAAAATTATTTTATTTACGAAGAATTATCCACAATTGTTTTAATCATTCAATCACACTGATATATATCAGTGTTTTCATCAGTCCGAAATCTTTATGAAACGCTATATGTATCACTGATTAATTTAGACTGCTTAATCTTCAGTCGGAAAATTAATTTTTATGAAACGCAATTTAAAGCAGTGCTTTATATTTCAGCGCTGAAAATGTCACTGATACATATCAGACAGCTTAATTCTATAAAACAGGCCCCTGATATACCAACTATAGATGCTGCAGCATGGACTCATTGAGTTTAACCATCGAACGGTAACAATATGATAATTAAAAAAAGAAAAAATACGTTAATTTTCTCGACCGAAATTGTATTACAAAATTAGAATGCCCGACGCTTCGTAATTGACTTAGTCATGAGCAATAGTAATGAATCTACAATAGCATGATGTTGGAAATTCAGCGCCTCAGCCCTGCTCTCCGCACAATGCTATAGATTCATTGCTGCAGCATGGATCAAGGAATTTGTTGCTTTAATGTCAATCAATGCCTTGACATAGCAAGCTAATTTATGACAATTTTCTTCATATATTAGATACAGCATCTAGCCTACACGGCAATTAAGGAAGAAAACAAGCTGCACAAAGATAAAAATACGCTCTTTCGCTTACAAAGAAGCTCTTCGGCAGAGTCACAATTCTGACGACAAGTCTCTATTAAAAAGTCGTATACACATTCAGATGATGCAGGGAAAAAGATGAGATGCAGGCAGTGGTCGAGAGCGGATTAGACAGGGAGAACATTCTACCTCGTAATGTAATGTGGAAATTCAATCTTCATAAACACGATGATAATCATGGAGAACAATTCTCAATATAGGATTGGATGACAATTTCTCAGGCGAACAGCACATTAATGACCATCTTAGGTTATGAGTTTTACATCAAGCGAAAATTGCGCACGTATGGTCACGCTTTCAGGAAAAGCGGTTCAAGTATACACCAGCTCTTACTTTATCAGAGAATACTCCAGACAACTTTTCTCAAACATTGAGCGGACGTCTACTGGCCTCCTGGTATGAAGAATTTTGGGAACGACTTTTTCCTCTTTTCAGACTTCATGTGACGAGTAACGTCGAAGCAAAAACAACTTCCCAGAAGAAGCACACGAGTTGCATCTCTCAATATTGCTTGACTATCCTATTGCGGGCAGCAAAAGAAGAATTTTTAATTGATCTTTAGTAAAGATCCTTAACTATAAATGCTAGTTTATTCCCCAAGAAAGAACCGGTGAGCTCCAAAGAAATACCTTCTTGGTTAACAGTGTGCGTTTGTAGCCTACATGAATGTTTGCAGTTAGCCATGCAGTTTTTCGTTGATTTTTTCATGCATTTTTGTTGACAAGAAAGCACGACAGTCAATGTTTCTGCATGCAATAAATAAATATCTTTCCATGTATATTGTTTTCCATCATAGAAGTTAGGAATGCTAAGATTTGGAATACTAACAATATGGAATGGGAATGCGATGCGGGCCCAGGGATGGCAGAGGTTAACCGGTTAAACTATTCTTAACCTTACATTAACCGCTTAACCGCGGTTAAATAGAAATATTTAACTTTTATGAAAATTCAATCAAGTACCCTAACACTATTCCATTATAAACTAAATATGTTTTTTATCCATGATCTTCACATCCAAAACGTCAGACAAATACGCGCACAGGCTCAGACAAGCAGACAGCCAATCAAATATCGACATCAAATTATCTGACGTCTTGCTCCATTATTCTAGACTATTAGGGAAGTTTTTCATCGCCATGAAGGTATGTATACTTTCATTTAGTAGCCCTAGATCTAACAGTTCCCGACAATTAGTCAATACCTTGTTTTTGTTTCATTAACATTAAATATTGTTTTAATCTAAAAATATATGTTCTTCGAATCCGATTTATAATAACAAAAGAAAAGTACAAGGCGAATTTTCGTGCCTTTGTAGGTACACGTCGTTCAGCTTTGGCCTGACGACTATCCAACTATGATACTAACTGGAATCCCACCTATGATGATGCAAAATATTATTTTGATGAAAAATCTCCCCCCACGTTTTCAAATTAGTTTGCAATCCATAAAAATAAATCAACCGTCGCAAAATTTCAGATACACGTATTTGAGCATATTTTCCACCCACATACAGAAAATTATGTAAATCCGACAAGTACTTCTCGAATTAGAGACGATAACGTGAAATGTAGCGATGTTAGCAGCTTGATCTGACTTAAGCCTAGTTTCCATTAAGATTCGCTTGTTCGAACGGTTAAGCGAATTGTGCGTGCGCTTTGTATTCGCTCTAGGGAACTAAAATTCGCGCTACCGTAAAGCGGTGTCTGTATCGAGCAATCATGATTTCTAATGACGCCGCCAAGCAAAGCGAATAGGGATTCCCAGAAGTAAAAAATAGAACATTGAATTATAGTGTTTGATGACTGATGAGTATATCAGGTAAGGTAGTTTCTCAGAAAACACATAGTACGTGGCAGATGGAGTGTGATCAGCGCATTGGCTATTTTACTATACTACAGGCGATTAAAGAAGAAATCAAGGAAGAGTCCACGGTTTTGGGTTCGTTTAATATATCTACTGAGAAGTGAACGAAGCGAGTATAGATTATTTATCGAGATGCTAGATCACGACAGTGAAATGTTTTTCCGATATACTCGAATGAGTCCAATGAAATATAGATACTTCCTTCAACTTGTCAGTCTTTGATTTCTCATTGTGGGCCACGACAACCTATTACTCCAGGTGAAAGACTTGCCATGACTTTGAGATTTTTGTCGACGGGAGACTCTCAACAGAGTATTTCGAACAGTTTCCGCGTTTCCCGATCATCTGTTTGCAGAATTATTGAAGAAACCTGTGAGGCAATTTATAGTGTTTTATCGGAAGATTATCTTTCTTCTCCAAATTTAGAAGAATTTCATCAGATAAAAAAGGAATTTTGGTCTCTTTGGAATTATCCCAATTGCTGTGGCGCTATTGACGGAAAACACTGCCTCATTCAATGTCCATCCCAAAGTGGCAGCGTGTTTTTCAATTACAAAAAGACTTTTATCATCGTACTTTTGGCTGTATGCGATGCCAATTACTGCTTCACTATGGTCGACAATGGTGCTGCTGGGAGACAATCCGACGGTGGAACGTTTAATAACTCAAACATTTATCATTCGCTTGAAAATGGTATCCTACCTCCTCCAGATTTTTTACCCAACATACCGTCAACCGAAAAACATTCTGAAAACAAAATGCCATCAGTTATTGTAGCCGATGAAGCGTTTCCACTACGAAGTTACATGATGAGACCATTTCCAGGAAGGAGTCATGATGCTCGACAAGCTATCTTCAATTATCGACTCTCCCGTGATCGCCGAGTTATTCAAAATGCCTTTGGAATCTTATCATCTGGATGGAGAATATATAGGCGACCAATGATCTTGCAGCCGGAAAAAGTTTGTTCTGTGATAAAAGCAACAATTGTTTTGCACAATTTTTTTAAAAAAACAGATGCTAGTAATCCTCCGGCCTCCAATATTGCCCATCATCCTACGTTGACGGGGAATCTGCTGATGGGGAGATACAATCACAAGGATTATGGAGAGATATTACCGATGGCGATTCTAATTTATTGCCTATTCGATTCGAAACAGATAGAGTGAGAGGAACTCCAAAGGCTATTCGGGAACGCTTTTGTGATTTTTTCATTAACCATGGTGCAGCAGTTCCATGGCAGGAAAACTCTATTCGTAAAGGTTGCTACAATTAGGTAGTGATAAAGCTTACAGGCCTTCAGTGCACGACAGAAATATTGATTCTTGTAATTGTTCACATGTTTCACTGAATTAAAAGATGCTTAATGGTAGTCCTACATGTTTTTTTCTATAGAAACAGGAATGTCTTAGTCAAAAAGTTTCGTTTTCTTAGGAATTTATATTCAGGATAGCATCTATCATTTTACAACATTGACGTCATATATAAATATCATCATTGAATGTTTTCATTTTTAGCCTGTTAACGATATATTCATGTAAACTTTTTTTCGCGATTATGTTGGTATAAAAATTTACGAATAGCCTGTCTGTCCTGAAATTTTAACAAATCCGTTAAATAGGCTCCGTGTAATCTTGCTAAGAGAAAACAGACAAATGGGAAATTGAAAACAACTAGGTGTATATATTTTCTTGTACTTATTCTTGATAAGCATTACGAAGCCCACTAAAGATTTAAGAAATCAAAGTAGACGAAAATATTATGAAACTTATATACTTGTAGTCAAGTCATAATGTTGACTAAATAAGCCATATAGTGCTGCCTGTTTATTTCTCGATAGGCTACCGCAGTTATGTAATTTTTATTATTTTACTTTCTTAAAAATTATTATATATGCTTGATTAACAATATTTCAATAAACTGAAACCCGAAAAATCGAATAAAAACATGAAACGAATGTCTTTCAAGAATGTATATTTTAATCAAATTACAATTGTATATTTAATTGTATATTTTCTCATAATTCATAAATATGATAACATAAAACTGAAATACTATCCCAAGACAAATAGTCGCAATCTTACTATTAGCCTACTATTATTACGTAACACAGTATCGATCACGTTATCCGCGAGATTCAGGCAAGAAGATTCAAGCAATCA
The DNA here is from genome assembly GCA_907163375.1 of Prostheceraeus crozeri. Lineage (NCBI taxonomy): Eukaryota > Metazoa > Platyhelminthes > Polycladida > Euryleptidae > Prostheceraeus > Prostheceraeus crozeri. The sequence goes on along the minus strand of CAJQUW010000601.1, from coordinate 102,438 downwards.
CTAGAATATGCACAATTTGTACATGCTTGAACAATCTCGTATAAAGATTCACTTAATTTCATTCGAGCAAATGCTTGCCTATTTGGCGGGAGTCCTTTTAGTTCTATAGCTACGGTTCGCCCGAAACAATCATTCACATCTTGAGATTGAGGATTATGAATAGTTTTGATTGTAGCCAGAATCTCTTCGTCGATTGAGTTCACTGTATTTCGCTTCTTCTTGATAGGTGGACCTGCAAAATGTTCTGTAGAAGGAGATTCCAACTCAATGTTCGAATTTTCTTTGTCTTCTCTTTGTGACATTGTTTCAATGGTGGCTTCTGGAACGATAATGTTTGAAAACGTTTCTCGAGGTCGAATCGTATCACTGAGAAAATCTGGAATATCGTAGTAAATCCATTTTGACTGTGATGTAGCTGCACTACCGCTGGTAGCTTTGCTCAATTTCGTTCGTGATTTGACGTAAGTATCGCGTATATTTTTCGATTTTTTCTTCGCTTGATCGACTGGTACGTTCAATTTCTCAGCAATTTCTCTCCAGGAGTTATCTTTTGCAAAATTGTTCTTATAATCAGAATCAGATGGATCATACAAATGTGGCTTGTCCCGTACAAGCTCCACCAAAGTTTCTGTTTCTCTTTGTTCTGCTTCGTTCTTCTCCATCAGCGCTCCGTATACCCCTCGATGATGCATTTAAATGAATGAAAATACTGATGTGGGATTCCCTGAGGATTATTAATAGAAGATTGGTTGGATTCGACAGGCATCGTGACTCATTTTTCGCTTTGTTCGCTTCGCAAATGAAGCGACTTGCCACATTCATTGAAGCGGCGTCGCAGAAGGGAGAGGCGATAAAGCGAAGCGCGAATTCTAATGGAAATCTCTTTTTTTGATACAAGGCGAAGCGAACGCGAAGCGAAAGGGAAAGCTGATGGCATGGAGTAATTGACCAATCAGCAACCTATTTGCTAATTTCGTGTTAGTAAGCGACTTTAATGGAAACCGGCCTTTAGTCTATTCGACGCATGATTGTTACTCGTGTGTGCATTGTTCTCTTTTCGTCTGTGTCTCATCCACTGCTATTTGAAATCTTCCCACGGCCATTACCCCACCACACCTTTCTTAAGTTAAGCACATTAATGGAGAGGATGTGTTGTGGGTCATTATCACTTCAAGAGTTGTCGCGACATTACTTTGTTGACCTAGTGCTATCTGCTCAGACAATGAGATCAGGCAAATTAAGATCAAGCTGCTAACATCGCTACACTTCACGTCATCGTCTCTAGTTCGAAAAGTACTTGTCGGATTTGCATAATTTTTAGTATGTGGGTAGAAAATATGCTCAAATACGTGTAGCTGAAGTTTTGCGACGGTTGATTGATTTTTACGGATTTTAGACAAATTTGAAAACGTGGGGGGAGATAACCCATAAGTACCAATTCTAATGGATAAGTAGGAAATGGATGCTTAATGATGATTCGTTCGATTAGTGAATAAATACCTCTCACGCTCTAACCTAGAGCATAGTTAAGCTTTTTGACTGATTTTGGCACATTTGATCGGAAAATTTTAACCGCTGCAATCCCTGGGTGCGGCAATATAGGACGATAATATTGAACGATTAGCATCTATCCAGATTCCAATCATTAAATGTGAACGCGCTCTATGTTTGGAAAGGAGATACACGGATGTATGGCTCGATCTTCATGAGAACAACATATAGTGTCATTTACATACGCTGCCTTGATATTCGAAGCTGGTGACCATAGCGCGTTCGACAATAGTTACACAGCTACTCCATCCGTCCTCCATTCAGAGATGACGTTCTGTCTCGCCTATTTAGGAATGTCGTCCGCATGTAGCTATGTAATCATATTCCACACATTGACTGAATCCGACAGATCAAAATATTATTTACCATGGAACTGCGGTCTGCCGCCAAATCTTTTGAATATTTTATTTCATTAGCGGATGTTGGGAGGCATTGGTCCATAGCCCCTTGAAAATATGTTACTTAAAAGCAGCTGCGCATGTTTAAAGCATTTAGCTGCCTGACTTCAAAAAAACAATAACCGATCGGGCTACCAACGACCACGTTATCTCAGCTGTGTATTGACAATGAATACAGTATTGCTTCTGAATTTATGAACAGCATACATTCACAAGTTGACTGACTGACGTCACCCGCATCCAGAAAGTGTGCTTTCACATCAAAAGGGGTAGTCCAGATTCCATTTATGTCATTAACTTTTTTCGTCATCACTGAAATCTGGAACAGAATTTTGTTTACATGATAGAATTGCTTATAAAGAAGACTTCCAATCAGATGATTATTGCACCATGACATCAGACAACGTCCCATAAAAAATGTGCATAATTCTATTCCTCACTCACATGTCAATACTGCGCTGTACGTACGTTAGGCAAGACATTTCCGATGGAAAGTCGACTATAATCTGCAATTGAAAATTAGATGTGAAAAGATCTACTATTCATTTAATTATATTGAGCTCGGGCCGATGCTTTTCAGTAGGATCAATTGATACGAAAAACGTGCCTTTGTTTGCATTGATAAATCTCTTTTCACTAAAAAATACTCACATCTGAGCAGCCAGCTCTCTCTGTTAGTTCATATTTTCATCTTTCTGTTTTCTGCATGCATGTATACTTTGCTATGTTTTAATCCAAATAACTATAGTTGCATCTTTGCTACGGTAGGGCCTTCGCTAGAAATGTAATATGCATTATTTATTTATTATTTAAGTTGCCATTCCCTGATGACAATGATGACATTGATGATGATGGTGGTGGCGATGATGAGGATGGTAATGATGATGTTGATGGGGATGAGTTAATCATGGGATGACCTTAGAGAAAACTTAAAATTCATTGAATATTTGTGAAAAGGTGCTCTTCGCTCATCTTTTTTCAACTGTCTTAATTAGTCATGTAAAACTAAGATGATCTGCAGCTTTATAACAATTTCACATAAAGTGCTCATTGAAGTCAACAATAATTGGTGCGATTCTCGTACATATCGATCTGGCATACTTTCATGCGAACAATACCTTGTTTTCATCATTTATGTTTCTAATTACATGTATGTTGGGGAAATATTTCAAGGATTTTAAACATTAACAAAAACTAAATGATTTTCTAAACATCTGCTGAGACGCAAGCGCAGCGCGTCGAATGATCATAGGCTACATAATCGCATTATCAAAGATGCTATCGAAATCACTTTTCCGAAAAACTAAAAGACTAAAAAACACGTCATCGTGATGGATTTGCTTTATAGGCCATTCAGTGGTAAAGAGTCTTACTCAGCTTTCTGATTGGCCGAGCTCACTATGTCTGTTCTTTCAAGAAGAAATTTCATGAGTCTTGCCAAAATCTTCAGCAATGGCTTTATCCATTGCCATCCATTGTAGAGACTGTCGAGAAATATTTAGAAGAAAAATCCAATCGTCCTCCCAAGAATTCGCATATACGATAAAAATTCCTGTCATTAGCATGCAATCGAATTTTCTGTTGCATGCAAATCATTCGTCATTCAAAAGGTATTGATTACGATTAACACTTCAAACTCAATGTTTCTAATAAATTTACATTTTGAGAAATTTCAAATTTTATCAAAGAAATCAAAAAGTAATTGGTGACAATTCAGTCTGATAGTGATCGGCGTTCAAGCTGAATTTGACTAAAACTCTATAAACACTTCTGATTCTAAACGACAATTCTCTTGGTAATTTCCAATTGTTCTACTAATTTGAAGTTTAAAGGCCATTTTACGAAATTTACAAACCTCTGGATGACCTTCAATTTTCAACATCGGCATCACTCGAAACTTGAAATATCCGCTACTGATAGTTTTGGTGTTACAGCAAAATGTGTACTCGCTGTGTTGATGAATTGAATAAATGATTGCATTTTCATCTGTCTTCGTATGTCAATATAAAATAGCGTGATTCACTCTTGCTTTACGAGAAATCTTAGGCAGACAACACAGCATTTAGGCTGAGCGAAATAACACCAGTCAAAGACATTAAATAAATTTGTCAAATTTGAACTGTCTTGAGTTCGCAATGAAAGAGAGGCGGGTAAATGCTTTTATGATTGTTGGCGTGACTGAAGCAATACAAATTATATTGCTGCCAATTTCCTATTGAAGTATGCTAGAATCTTGTCAAAACTTCGTCATGGTGGTAGAACTGTCTATGCACAAGAGCTAAAATCTTTGCCTAGAATGATCTTCAATCACTCATGGGAAAGTTAAAGCAATTATTTACATCTTAATATCAACTTGTTACATCAAAACTTTCATCTTGTATAGACTTTATGAACTAGAATTTAGAACATTTTGATGTGGTAGAGATGCACATTGAAAAACTGCCGCCATAAGGGTTTGAACAAAAAAGTTGAATCGAATTGTTCATAATATGTCTATGACCTAGGAGGTTATAGCTACATAGGATACTACTGGAGGCTACAAGGACATTTTGCACAGCGACAACAGTTAGCATTCGCTCGGAGAGAGAACAGATCTGATTACGTTGAACGTGATGTAAAACAGTATATACTCACCTACACAGTGAGGACCTCCGAATCGCGAAATTTAGAGTCAAATCGATTCTCAAATCGAATAATAAAAAACTTGTTAGATCTCCTTTTGCTCTTTTTGGTTCATAATTTCCGCAACCAACTATACCACTAACCAATAAGTAAACCACCAAATGTCATGTTATATAGATGTCGATTGAAGGGTACACAGACATGCACTTAGAAAGAAATTAGCAGTCAAGTTAAGCATTTTGCATTTTTGTTAGATACTTGCAGTCTACATTAAATTAAATCACGGCACGGATAAAAAATTCGAAGAATCCAGGAAGCGGAGGTTAAAAACAGGTTGAACAACTACCCTAGTGGAAAATAAATAAGTAATAAATTAATAAATAAGTGTAATATATTAAGTTACTTATTGTCCAGAGCGCATAAATATAAATTAATACTTAAACCATAGAGATATTTGCCCTATTACGGAGTAGGATACGTAATACTTACAACAGCTAGTCGACCCAACTTTTTAAATGGACGGGAAATAAATCAAAACTTATAATCAATTATATTTATGTCTACAAACTAAAGATGTGAGCTCCGCATGAAGCATGACGAGTGATGACCAAAATGATAAATGATGAAAATAAGGAAGCATAAGAAACCGAAATAAGATCGCCATGCACGGAGTCATCAGGGAGGAGCCATGTATCTGCATAAAGCAAGGTTTCAATTCCGCATTTATAACTCAATTTCTTTCGAATGACATCCTGACGCCCCAATTATGAGTTATCAGAGTTAGAAGGTGGGTTTTTTTGACATGCAATTTCCAAGCGGTCATGTTTTGCAAAAGTAGATAGCTTGATAATATGGACAAGGTTTTAAACTCAAGCTTGTAGAAAAAGTCCTTCAAATATTTTCACTTACATCTCTTCACTGACGTCTGCTTACAATGCCAAGTTGGTTCAGTAGGCCACAGAGTCACCTTATGTGTGTACAAAAAGAAATTGAAAAGATTGATTTGAGCATAAAATACAACACTAGTATGCGTAGGTACAAGAAATGTGAAGGATTTTTCTTCAAAATAAACTATTCCAGTGCATCTGTGTAATGGAATATATAGGTTCAAGTGACTTGAAATGTGATTCTCAAGATGGAGGACAACTTGCACACACTCTAAGAATACAAATGATCAGTAAAAGAAGCAGAAATGACAACTTAGCCCATTAAGGACCGAGGTAATAAAATCTCAAAATTTCGACATGATATTGCGTGACATAGGTCGCTAGGCATCTAATAGTTCAAATATCACAAATCTAAGAGCATCTTTATCATTAAGTACTATTTTGAGCACCGTCTTATTTTACGTACGGTGGACACAAGGGAGGATAAAGTTAATTTGCTATAGTATTTGCGTGTAATGGCATGTACCGGAACAATTTTCATTAAATGATGATGAATTTAGATTATACATGTACTACTGATAGACAAATATATGCTAATATCAAATCTGGACAAATTAGACTTATGAATATATTGAAAAATTGTCGATGCACTGCAAAAGATTGGAAATTAATCAATATGCTGCAGATCTGTACGATTTTATACAAAGCATTATGATTTTCCTGTGACAAAGGCATATATAAACAACACAATAGGCGCGCTAACTCATAATACATCGGTTTATTGCTGCTTTAAGAACTGTGACTGGTTTAGCGGTGTGTGATTCGAAAAATTTTGGTAGATTTCGTTAGGCCTACTCATAGTCAAAGTTGTCCTGTTCCTGCTGGATGTCGACCGTGACGATTGGAAGCCAGGTGTGTACAGCTACTGTCATTTCAACAGTGAATGACAATTGGAATTTGCATGTTTTTTATCATTTATGTGATTTTTTTCTGTACTTCCCTTCTTTATTGCGATAGAATATTTGATTGAAGCTTTTTTCCCTTTATTCGTGTGTAGGCCTACTGTAGTAGTGCAGCCTACTTCCTGGATTCTAGGTGTTCGAAAATCGGAATGGATGGATGCAAGATATCATACACCTTGCAACTCATTCAAATTCAAGCGACCGAGACTCTAACGCTCAAGTGAGGCATCGTATTGCATCATACTCATAGTATCATACCCCTCATAGTACATTCATATGGCTAAAATCGCACTGAACCATGTAGCCTTTTTGAGTTGACATGCACCATGCCTTAATATCCAAATAGGACTTGCCATCCATGGATGTCCTTTGCGCTTGGGACCATGTCGACTATAATTAAGTATCATCGAAAAGCATCTTGTTAGTTAAATTATCAGAATATACACGTCTATATTTCAAGTCTGCAAGGGATGAATTTACTGATAAATTGGTAGCACAATTGCCCACCGCACTAAAAAAGAACGGGTTGAAATTATTCTATAACATATATAATATAGCATTGCTTATATTACAACTCAATGCATTTATCAGTAATTAAGGTTGATACAAAAATATCATTTAGCAATGTCCTATAAAGCTAACCGCCAGTGATCATAAACGCCTACTTTTTTCCTTTATATGAAGCCATTTTTCAGCTTTGAAAATCAAAGGTATTCAAAGGAAATTACTTTTTACATGATAAGAACATGATATGAGCAGACTGATGAAGATATTCAATTTGGGCATAAATTATTCAACTAAATCAAAATGAAACTTTGAAATAAGTAATAAATTGTGAAATGATCGGTGTTAGGAACCGTCCTTAAAAAAGGACTATGGGCACTGATAGGTTTATTGGACCATTGCCTCTAAACGTCTCGGTAAGTAGTATTTGCTTAGCATTTGAATTTCCAATACTCTATTCGATGTGCATGATATAATAGATGATTATGATGTGATTCATAGACTCATATTTTATAAAATTCTCTAGAAGAGTTTGTTAGAAGCTGTATTGCAAAATATTTGTAGAAAGTGACAAATTTCAGACCTTCGAAAAAATGCCTTTCAAAATTGGTCATAAATATGACATTTGATCTGGCTAGATCCAACGATTTTTGGTGAAAAGTTTGGAAATGGCTAAACCTAAAAGTCAAGGAAAGGTAGGTCTGTTTGTGTTCGTTTTAAGGAGACCATAGCAAAAATGCGTCTGGGGACTCAATCGCCCCATCCCCCCGTATGGATGTAGTTAAGTTAGAGCAGAAGTTAGAACAGGAAGCACTATGAATAGGGGCATGCAAATATATTTGTATTTTCCTCATCTCCAACGTCGTTGATTCGAGTTTGCCCATAATTATGCATATTATCTGCATTTCCAAGAAGAGTAAACATTTCAAACTAATTTGAATAATGACACAGTTGAAATTTTTCCAAAAGTCTTGGCTTTGATCAACACGGCATTCTCCGCAGATCTCATTTTGTGAAGTAAAAGTGTCATCTTTGTTCCTACGCAGTGTGGTTGCGAGCGGCGATCGGTAGGTACTCTCTCCCTCGCTTTTATCTTTCATGTATGAGCATGGTCTGGTACGACAATTCCTTTTTCAGGTCTATTTCAGATTTTTTAAAAAATGTATTCAATACTGATTACAAGGTCTATTAAGTGGCTGAACGAGAAATAAATCGATCCAGCTAATGAAAATGTTTTTGCTTCGGATATGATATTGGTGACTCACACAGGAGTTTATGAAAAGAATCATTCTATAAGCTGCAACTACAATTTCCTGCAGGCCTACTATCACCAACTCAATTAAAATGTTCAATATAGATTTAACTAAAAAGAATTGTGTAAATAAAAACAAAATAGTGAGACAAGAAGAAATATTGAATGAAATAATGTTAAATAAAAAATAGTTCGCGAGAATTCGAACATCGATTGTCCTCATTAGATCACTGTAGATTACATTGAGAGTTAATGCCTGCATTCCCCACAAGGGATAATTTTTGGAGTTGCAAAACATGAATAATCAGGTGTGTTGTCATGAAAACAGTCGGCATCGAAACAATGGCGGCTTCCACTGGTTGTCATTGGTTAGGTGCCGACACATTGTCAGCGTATTCTGTAAAGATGTAAGATGCTGTAATTTTCCTTTATATATAAACTCATTTTGATATAATAACTTACAATTTATCGACCAGCGGCAAGAATTAGCATCTGTGGTAGGTTTCACTCATTGGATTCTTCATTAAGTCTAGCAACATTGCTTTAAAACCACGCCAAAACGAGCGGCTAAAACGACATCTAACAAACAATTGTTGTTCATTATAGTTCCACAAACACAAACAAAGCGAAAAAGGTCGGTTTCTTATGGTCAGAAGAACCATTCCACATACTTTCGAAATCGTAAGCTCGTCTTCTAGGGAGAACGAGTTGATAACTCACGAAAATCACTTTCAATTTGCAATAGGATGAAATGAAAAAACTAGAGATCAAATGGCCATGCAAAAGATAAGCGACTGGCAGGATTCGAACCTACGACCCCATGTTAACTAGACCTGTGATCTGCCAACTAAAAGCAGTCGAAAGGAATGTTAAGCTGCAGAGGACATGAAGGAAAATTATCATGGAAACCGCCGGCACGATCAAGTCGTGCTTCTGAAAATCTAGGTCCGGGCTCAGTGCCCGCTTGAGGCTAAAACCTGACTTCCACTCTGATCACGACAAGTACTCGTGTGAAAAATGGTTATCTGTTTCTATTTATCTATGTACATTGACTGGAAATTTTGAAATTCGTCATGATTTATATCTTACGACACATTGTAAATCAAATATCACAGCTGTTTCACCAACTTTCTAAGTGGTTTTAAGTGCAGGAAATGATTAAAATCGTTACATCCACAGCGAAGTATACCTGCACATGAACGATAGTCACTTTTAGCTATTAAGGTTTTCTCATGTGTAGAATGGCATGCATGTATCTTGTGTGGAGGTCTGCTGGTCTCAGATGTTGTCGCTGTAATAAGTCAGCTGTTAGAGAAAGAAATGAGAGATGTGAAAGTGTTTTAACCTACGGAACGCATGGAACGTGGTGTTCTGTAATAAGCGAATAATTAGTATTGAAATTTTTTGCTATTAGAAATGAACGCTAGATAATTTTGTGTAATCCATTCCTGTATATGATGCATACAAATATTGGATATTCCGTTTATTTACGAATGAATCTACCCTGCCATATCCCGATTGAAATTATTGCATGTCAAACAGAGTTTTGAAAAACATGCCTTGTTAAACAATGTACAAAAGTTTAATTGCTTCGTTTGGCTATTTTAACTTCATTCGTGGTTTGTCTATCAAGAATGTGGGGTGTGCCTGGTTAAAATATGAAGTTTGACCCGATTAAGGGTTGAACCCATGTCTCCCGTGAACTAAAAGATTATCTCATCAATTCATCATCCATCACCTACAATTTTATTCACCTGCGGTTTATTCAAAAATTGTACTTATCATATTCTGAATATTTTTAAATTCAGATTTCTGCAGTATAAATAAATAAAAAGAAAACCCTTTCTTCTGTGATAATGCTGTGGTCGACTTAGGCCCATGATAAAATATGTTTCTTCGCAAGCTCCAAGCAAAATAAATCCCCCTAGCAAGCATTGTGTCATTTGTATTTAATATTACTTGTCTTCTTCACAAATACTACGCTGTTTCATCTAAAACTTTATACATTAACTTTAGGCTCATGAACTCCCTCTATACTTTAACGTGGAAAAGTATTATTATCATGGAGAAATCTGATCCACTATCGTACATTACAATTTACATATACACTCGTACAATGGAAATTACTTGTCCGAAATTACAACTTCCTGTTAGAAATTCTATCTACCTAAGCTACATTTTCGTTATTGTTATAAATTACAATAATTCTTATTGTAATAATCGCGCGTCGAATTGTTCTTAGGAATTGAACCAATAATTTCGATTTAAAAAATAGATAAAAATAATTGAAATTAATATCTTAAAGTTTGAATCGGACTTCTCCTAAACATCAAGCGCATCAAGGCATAAATAGCCTAACGGATATTCTAACATGTTTAGATATTTAATTGGCCAGTCGTTTGATAATAGTACTTAAATTGATCAGGATTAATTCTCTTTTTAACCAAATTTCCTCTTGCTATTACCTATGCGTAAATTTCTTTCGTCTTTCATATTTTGCCGATAATTGGCAATCATCCCTTTGACTGTACTATGAAAGCAAATCACTGCTTGAAACCATAATCTCTCAGATTGTTTGTTGTCTTTTTCTTGGATGCGTCAGTGACTTCTGTAAACGTTAACGAGTCTTTCCCAGCTGCATCCCGCAAGAAACTCACCTGAGGCGCTGACGAAATATCCAGACACGATGAGGATGGCGATCAGTCTCGTGTCGAAGGCAGACATGGCGATAATGGACAAGACACTCGCCAAGAGCAGCAAATGCGCTCTGGTCGCCAAGCAACTGAGTGTTCGAAGTGTGAACTGCACAGAATAACGAATGACACGGAACTGCGGCGAAGAAATATGTGGAGATACTAATGGGCCTCTACGTCCGCCCACGAACACACTACTGTCTCTTCAGACGCCCGGCGCGCTTCAATAGACATCGAACGTCAGGTGGAGCAATCAGCCGCGAAGCAAGATGTTAGTGGTGGTTTGGGTGACTGAACACACAACGGCATCAGTGGGCCAGAAATAGTGGCCCCATCATCGTGTCAGATATGGTATGTGATTAGTCATAAACGGAATATTGAATATATCCAACAGGAAAAGATTTGTTGGCCTTACAACGAAATATCGGCGTCGAGCCGACGAAGTTCCGCTACGATAGTTTTAAAAACTCACTGATTTCACTGCAGATGTTACTAAACTTCTAAAATGAATAACACGAGATGAATGACAGCTCTCATTGTTGATACTTCAGCACGTATTCAATTAAGACATATTTCAAATGTTTAAAATTGTTGTAGAACTAATCTAAGATGTAATGTTGCAACTCATGTCAAATCACGCACGGAGAGAAATATCAGAAAGCATGCAACTATTCATATGTCCATTACATATCGAGATATGAAGTTTTCTTGAATGATTTATTGTGAGAGTTCTTTCGCCAGAATAGAAGTGAATGACATTGATACATGCCGCTGCATACAGGTCTTCGCATGCAACCCACGGGTTCCATTATATTTTGATTCCCCCTAACCGGATTCTATTGAAGGCCCGAGTAGCATTAAATATCCGTTAAAATATGTTCTTTATTATATTATATATTTTTCTATTTCAAGAATTATAATTGTTTGATTTTTCATTTAATATTTGCATGAAGAATAGTGAGTACCATAAATCCTCAGCTTTTTAGGAATATATATCGTGGAAAACTTTTGCGCTTTTTCAATCTTGATATGTGGACATAGGTTTATTACAAAAGTCAAATCTTTCATTGTGAATTCATATGACACACAAATCGAGTTTATTAAGATTGTTCCCTCCGGTATTCACACTCTTTTAAACTGAATAGTATTATTCACTGGTAGCAGCTTTAAGTGGTCGAGAATGACAGATGTTATTTATTTAGGATGTTAGTAATCATTATACTCGCAACTCTCTCAATTAGCTTCATCGTCCTTAGAGTTTGGCTTCTCATAGTGACTATCGAATTAATTGATGCCAAAATAGTTGGTAATACCAACGAAAATCTGATGAATACTGACCTAATGACTGAATCGGAATTGCTGTCTCTAGGGAGATCCTCGGGTATCCTATAACTCGAGTTGCATTATAGGCCCGGGTTCTATTTCATTTTGATTCTCTACCCGGATTCTATCGGAGGCCCAGGTTGTAATAAAAGAGCTAAAATGTATGTATCGCTTGCGTTGTTACATGTATTACAAAGTACTTTTTACCTGCATCTTTACGTAACATAGTCACTTAGAAATATGCAGTTCTCTGAACAAAATCAAGTATACCAGCTTCAATTAAATCGATTTTTGAGGTTCCGCCAAGGTGCAGCACAAGGTCTATGCATAAGGTCGCATAAGGTCTATTCAAGGTGATCTTCAATCATATAAATAGACAATTGTTCGCACTTTTAGAAGATATCTTGCGGTCACGTGGAAAACTTTTAGCAGCAATACGCCTAATAACTTATAGGCCTATGATATGAAATAACTTCACGATAGATGGTCTAGGGAATACACAATTCCTACAAAATTCATTTAGGCTAGAGTATGCGATTCTGGAAACTCCATTAGAGATCAAGTATAGTTTGAAACTACATGTTTAAGTAAAAAATAGCCTATAAATTAGTGTCATCAGCATCGACGTGCCCTCACTGCCGTCAGGCCAGCTATAAAAACTTAGCAACACGCATTGACAGGAACAGACTTCAGCTACAATCAGAATCCTCGTGCGATACCTCAGCAATAGACTTATTACTTACCTCAACTTATAAATGTGCTTCTAAGTGAGTGTCCTTGAACATTTCCCCTCAAAGACGGAAAAGCAACAAAATATTTGTAGATTTTCCTCACGAGTTGTAGCGGCTATTCTGAGTACCTAACCTGTTGTGTCATCGTCAACTATCTTTAACTTTGTATGTCTTACACTAACGGTTCCGTCAATGGGATTGAATAAAGATTTAAAATTGAATTTTCAAGAAACTGCTTTGTTTGTTGATGTAATATTTGCGTCAGATTAATTGCTGTATTTCCATGCTTCTACAAGCTACAATAAGTTATAGAATGAATGACGTCAGTGGTTGACATAAACATAATTAAAAGAACGGGCCGGTTGGCGTAATGAGTTGTCGAACGGCCGCCCAGTGGCCAGCCGGTCTTTAAAATTTGTGGTCGTAGGAAGCACGATGAGGATCATGGATGTGTGACATCTAAAGCATCCTGAATCACTTGCAGCAAAACTTTCGCAAACCTTTTGCTGTTAAATTCGTCTTGGAGTCGTATTCGCAGTTGAAATCAATGAGCTTTCGAAGACTAAGATTTCAGTGTAACTTCATTGATAGAAAATGGCCGTTTCTCTTATGAGTTGCCAAATCATAGCTTATCTTGTTCAAAACAATCAGAGGAAATAATGAAGCGAGACAGTAGATTGTCCTACTGCAGATAGCGAACAATTGCTTGACAAGGTTTGAACTGTAATAGCATATTTTGTAATTTTTGCATTTCAAACTAAACAATCTTATCGAAATCAATTTATTATTGCAGAATTTTTTCATCGGCACATTTCCTTTGTACATTTTGGCTCCAAGTTGACATACTGGCGAGCTTAGAACTCAAATTAAATTGTTATCAGTTGACACTGGAGTTAATAAGACTCCATCCAATGCATGAACCCAATAATTGGTTGCAATGTGTCTGTCAGATTCCCCCAGCCTTGGTCAGTTATATCAATACGATAAGTTTGATCACTGCGGTAGAAACTCTGTTGATTAATTAGTTGATAGTCACTTTTATCAAGTTTATTCATTAAGATGATGTGTGATATATGTTAAGATAATGTAAATAATATTCAAAATACACAGTGCAAAATGCTACGAGGTATTTGCACATTTTTATCACAATAATCGAGCGGCATCGAGTACGTAGTCGGTAGCTTTAGATATACCCAAAAAAGAACTCCTTTGTTGAAAATATTGAAAGCGATTCATATGAGTATATTACATATTTACTGAGCTCCGATCTCGACTAAAGACGCATCCCCATTAGACCGATAAAAATTACGATAAAATCGTGACGATATTATCGTTGAGCTCTGCTGCACACATTGTAACCATCCATCATTGAGAAAATTGGGCAAATGTGAACAGCAGCTATGCTACAGGTACAGAGATATTTTATTTCAATTTGTCGTTGTTGTCATCCTCATCGCTATCGGCCTAATGTAAACGTACCTGTAATGCTGATTTTGTCAATTCATGTTTTTAGAACGGATAATGGAATGCTTTGCTGGTGACTTATATTTCTCTTTTGAATCTGTTTGCCTTGTGAATACGACCCAAGAGCAATTCATTTTGTTTTATAATGTGCTAATACGTTGAGTACTCATTAAGTACGCTTCTCCAGTCTCATCAGCTTTCATTCATCAGTTCTTCAGCTTTTCATCGGTCTGTCGAAAGGAGATTCCTCAAGGTTGCAGGTTATTTAGAATCCTTCCGCTGTCGGTCTTACTTGTGGTTTTAGCTTGTGTTGCCCCTGAGGAAGCGCGAAGGCGTGAAACGTCGGGCATGTAAATAGCTTTTCATCTCTTAGCCATAAAATTTTAGAAGAAGGCAGAACTGGTTTTTGTCTACTCCGATATTTAGTATCGTTGCTACAAAATCAAAAACTTTGCACGAGTGATTGACTTGACTCAAAGAAGAACATCTGCTGCTCTGAAATTTCTTGTTCAATTAGAGTCTACCGTAACTTTCATAAGGTATTTATCTCCACGAAACTTACCCAGTGGTAGCATCTGCATACCTTATTGCAGAACTTCAAAACGCCGTAACTCTTTTTTTCCAAAGGTGTGTACTTTCAAATCATCCACTTATCATGATTAACAGGAAGATGACATGACTGACCAGGGATCACCTCGAATTTTATGTAATCAATAACTTCTTACCTTGCTTCTATGAAATTTAAGTGTAACTTATGATTCCCAATTGTGATTCAATTCAGCATCTATCTCTCTTTCTTACTTCGTTGTTTTTAATCAAATCAAATCATATCTTAGTCAAATGCCAAGTATTGATAAGTGCAGTGAACAGTTGACACAGGTTGAGACAGGGCTTACAAATTAAAAGGTTAAAAATGAGAAATTAATTTTGATTGACAAGATAAACTATTGATGTGAATTCAAAATTTTCAAAAATATTGGAAAACAGGCTTTCATTGATACGATGAAAATAATCTGGCTAGCTCGCTAATTCTTGAATACGTGTACGATAAGCACATCGTGGCCCTTGTGCTCTCTGTATAAGTTATGCATCGAGCATTGAGAATGTCCCAATAATGTGCAGCTACATAGCAAGCTATATACCCATCATAACCTTCAGTATTTATCCTTTGTTTTACTTAGTGTTCTTTCTATACTAGTTAGCACTTAATTAGGAGAGTAAAAAACCTGTTAAGTTCTAAAACTCTTAAAAGGTGTTTCATGGTTAAGGACATCATTTTTAGAAATTTCCAAAAATCGACATTCCATATAAGATTTAATAATGTAGAATAATAGACACCGACTTTTATAACATTTTTCGGCTTCCACAAGTGCCTCTTGATGTCTGCATGGATTTGATAATCACCTATTGTACAGTTATTGAATGCTGATGGCGTACATTAATTGTGGTCACATTATTGTTAGAGACAATTAGCTGATGCTGAATTTTTTTTTATAAAAGGATTAGGCTTCAAATGTCAATTGAATGGCTGCATTGACAATGGGATGAAGACAACAGTTTTAGCGCTGAGTGTCAAAGCAATATTTTAGATTTTCTGCGACCAGTTTAAAAGTACAGAAGGGCAATTTGACCAGTTATCGACATTACTGATTCGTTATTTCACACATCAAAAAAACTTTTGAGGTCGCCAACACATTTGATACGGTAGGTTTTACAATGAATTAAAATTATAAAGAAAGATGGAAAATGCAGGAATGAGAAATCAATAAAAGCAAAAGCCGTAGTTCTTACTAAACACAGTTAGAGTCGGAATGCTATCAAACGCTAGGAGTCACATCAAAATCATAGTCTCTGTCATTGAAGCACTGTCGTAATCAATAATCCTGTCAATGCTGTTCCGGAATATTATGTCGGATAAACGATGGGGTTCTTTCTCATGTAGTTCAGTATACAAGGATGTACTATATGCGGATAGAATACGTGTAGGCACATAGAGGCTTGCATGTATATCCAGAGCATTCGGCAGCGCGTGTCTTTGATATATTTACAGCATTTAAATTAGGCCCTATTTCTACTAAAGTTTATCATTTTTGAAATATTTCATGATTTTCAAACCATCTTTGATATTTATTATTATGCTGCATACATTATTTAGAGATGCTGTGGCTTAACATAGGCTAGCAAGTGCATACATTGTCTTCGCAAGAAGGAGATCGAAGGAAGTATCATGTTCTTCATTGAATGTGTCCGCATAAGGGAAGGGTAAGAAATAAATCAATTACTTAGTGATACTTATCAATCACCTTCCAAATATCTGCGAAGAGATAAGGATTTGATGTAAATATTTTCTTGTTTTTGTGTTACCACATGATGCCGGGTATTCAGGAGCTTATTAGGAGAGACATTAATCATTGACATATACGCACAAACAATTAATCAAAAGCGAATGACATTTAGTATATCTATCAATTTTATTATAGCATCTAGCCATACCACTGCTGCCGCTATCATTATCGTCAATCAAATGAAAGTGAAGCAACAAATTGTTCGAAATTAATTATGTTAAGGCACACACTGTTTATCATTCATCGCGCATTGATACAGAGTTTCCCAGATGAGCTATTTTTGTCATTTACCTCTCCTAGCATGAATGTTTACATGATAGAGTCATTTTCGCTTTCATGAGACTAACTAATTATCATTCTAGAGAATAATTAAATTTCTGACATATGTTTGGGACACTGACTATTTTTTCATTCCTTTAAACTAGATATATCGTGCAGTACACTGATTTCACGGGTAAATGATATCGTGCAAACACACTTAGTTGAACCATTTAGATGTGATGTTACTTATATGTTAAAATTCAGTAGTACAACCTCAAAGATGTCAGAAGAGATTTTGTCTTTTTAAATTTGAATTTTGGAACTTAAAGGCACTCTTATTTTCGATGGCCATTTGACCATCGACCGTTAAGAAGGCACTGGACGCCGAAGGCCCGTCACGCTGTGCGAAGTGTAACTTGCTACTTTTTTTACTTATGACCAATAAATTATATCGAGTCAGAAACTCTTTTAACAAACCTGCAAAAGGCACTTTTATTCAACACATCTCGAAACTTTATTTACATTACATTAATTTTGTTCAGCACATGATAGAAATTAAGCAAAGTGGTTCGCTATCAATATCGTTCCGACCGCCTGACCGCGACTCGAACAAAACCAATCAACTACAATGATGGGAAATAGATTAAGTTTAAAACGATGCCAACACCCAATCTTCCTGACTGCAACTCACCTGACAAAAGTCAGTCGAGCACAAATCAGCGAAAAAGCTAGATTATTGCTCTATCCAGACAGGCGGTACAGAAGAAGCATTGATGCGGCCCATAGTCATGTCAAGTATGATTTCTACCCGGATAAAGATCGGAGGAATTGCGGTCGGGAAGATGGCATGTTTGTGACCGTCTTGACTTGATCCGTGTAATTTCCACAGAAATCCGACACTCTAATAATAATAAAAGACGGAGCGGACCTCGCATTGAAAACGACATTGAAGTCGTGGACGTGCACTGTCATTAACGGCACTTAGACGATGGCGGCTTCCAGTGGTAGTAGACAATATGAAGGTGCCGCTGCCTTGTCAGGGTAGTTTGTAATAATTCGTCGTGAATATCATTTCTCTTTAAATATAGAATCACTTTGATAAAGTAACTTGCAATCCGCATTACGACAAGAATTTTCAGCTGTGGCAAGGCTCAGTCAATTTGAATAGATAAAATATCGCCGCCATTTTGATGGAAGTATATTCTTACCCCTGAGCGCTTTCGCGGCCTGTCTTCATGAGGAGTACGGCCGTAGTGACAATGACAGTACAGATTGTCGCAGACACAACGAATAATCAATAAAGACACTCAGATCTATAAACCATCTATCATGCAGAATAAAGAGAAGCAATAACATTTATACCTAGTACAGGCAGAGGGCACGTAACTCATATTGCAAAAAAAAGTAAAGTGTAAATGAGATTTTAAAAAAGGGACGGAAAATCATCTCGACAAAAGAAAATCACCATGGTAAAGACAAAACATGTTTGAGTTCCTTTTGGACACTAAGTATTGGACGGAGATTAGCAATTTAAAGAGACCCTAAGATAGCCAAAGTAAAAGAAAAACGACGAACATTTAATACTGAAACTTAGGACTAAAACACATTGCCTCTAAAGCTGTCAGAATGGATGCGCCGATGGACATGCCGACAAATTGCGTTAATAGGAGCAGCTAATGCTGATGATACGGTATATCATCGATTGTGACAGCTTTAAAGACAATGTGTTTTCCTCCCTACTTTTCAGAATTAAATGTTAGTCGTTTTTCTTTTACTTTGCCTATCTTAGAGTTTTTTAATGCTAATCTCCGTCCATTACTTCGCGTTCAAAAGGAACTCAGACATGTTTTGTCTTTACCATGGTGACTTTCTTTTGTCGAGATGATTTTTCCGTCCCTCTTTTAAAATCTCATTTGCATTTATTTTTTTCTGAAACTTATTTTGCAATATGAGTTCCGCGCCTTCTGCGTGTACTAGGTATAAATGTTATTGTTTCGCTTCATTCTGCTTGACGTCATGCCAATGGCTTATAGATCTGTGTGTCTTTATCGATTATTCGTTGTATCTGCGACATTCTGTTCTGTCATTGTCACTACGGCCGTAAAAGCGCTCAGGAGTAAAAATAAATTTCCATCAAAATGACGGCGATATTTTATCTATTCAAATTGGTTGGGCCAACCTCATGCTTCAGTTAACTTGATTTTTTTAAGATCTAGCAGCATGATGCTTGACAGGACAGATTAAATGACCATCAACGAACAGCTGTACTCCATTCTATTAGTTCCACTAACTTAAACGAATCCATAGAAATCTGTAGTCATATCCTTAGAAATCTAACTTTCCGCTTTTCTCTAGTTAGTGAGATTAGATTGGACAATGACAGTTTGTTAATGGTCATTTCAGTCACTCATTTAGGTACTTATCTGTAGGTCAATGTTGCTAGATCATGAGAAGAATCGAATTACTGAAACATTCAACAGCTGTGGTTATTTTGCATGTTGCTGTCCATTCAAATGCCACTAACTTAAACAAAGTGAAAAGTCGGATTTTTATGGTCATGTCTACATAATGCATGTCAACCGTCTCAAACTCAGCAACACTTAGAGAGTTGGAGAAGTTTTCGGAAGCAGGAGCCAAAGCCAAATGTGCGGTTCACGAAAACTGGGAGTGGGAGGAGAGGGGGAGATCTGAATTCACCGACTACTAATTTTCTTCTAAGATCACAACTTAAGAATAAAATAACACACTGCTATAATCAAGCGAGATATATAAGAGATACATAATTAGCGAGAATATGCAAGTACATTCTGGGGCGTTTTTAGCACCTAAGCGGTATGCGTGTGAAAAGGTCTAACCAATATCGTAGGTGATATGAACACGCGTGAAACTTCTCTTTCTGATAGAATTCTCAACATTTAAGTGCGTATATTGATGCGGATTTCATGAATTTTATCGTGGGCAAATGATTGCTGTTTTCAATTTGCTTGCCTAGTCGTGATTTGTTTGATTGATTGACTATTATTGATAAAATTCATTAATTAAATTATTTCATTACGTCGGTACTAAAACTTCAAATCACCATAATTTAAGCGGCCTACTTCAGAGATGTGCATTTTGACGAAACGTGGGTTACAAATACTGAGCCAGACGTTTTACCGTACGCCAGAAATAATTTAAGAGATTTCCGACGATTTTGAGAGAAAGAATACCAAGGCGATCGAATGAGACGACATTAAGGCTCAGAAAGTCATCCAATATTGTATTTTGTAAAACTGATCTTGTGTATTGCGTTTTTCGTAGATGACTTAGTGCCTCTTTACATGCCTATTTACCTTAAATGTGTCATGATTACCCCTTGTTCGTCGCCACTGCTGATATCGTGTCGGAATCCATAAACTGTGTGTCGGCACCATCACTTTTGAATGCTCACTCGCTCGTCTGACATGGAAATCGAACAGAATCGAACAGAATTCTTCGGAGTTGACAAGCTGGTATCTTCTTTCCTCAGGTAGCCCGGTAGCGACACTATTATAGATCGCGGTGTAGATCTTTCACCAGGCGACCTTAGATGGCCTCTTCCAGTTGATAATTTGGCTTTGTTTCTCCTCCCACTCAGCAGGTTCGCGTTTGGGACAAGGGCGGCAACTTTTACAAATTATCACCGAGAGTTTGTCGCTTCAGGTGGGGAGCCTCATCTTCCTCACTAGCGCAACACAATAGGCGTCAGAATGATTCCTTTATTCTTTCTCCGCCTGTAGCGTCACACGCAGACCCAAACGCTTACAAAGGCCAGGGTCACGACTTTTGTTTCATCCCAAAAACGAAAAAAATCAGCAAAACCGGTCGTTGATATCTTCGCGGACGGCAATACAAAGTTATTGCGGAACTTCAAAGCATCTTTATTGACAAATAAGCGGTAAATATGAAATGAAGTGAAACCACTCCTCTAGCCGAGCCTAACTGCGGAATTCCCCGCACACCAGCGATGAAGTCAAGGAGAGAAAAATGGGTGGAAGGCTAGAATTAGAGAGGTGATGGAGAAAAGCAAATGAAATGGATAACAACAAATTTCAGATTCGGAGCTAATCACAGCCAATTTATTAAATGTCCGACAATTTTGTAAAAAATCTTGCAAACTTGCAATCGTTTGAAAGGTCCTGAAAATAAGAGGTACATGTTGAATCAGAGGCGTCACCAGGATTATTCGGAGGAAGGGGGTGGTCTTCGTATGATGATATCATGACAACAGACTTGGAATCGGCTGGTGATATCAGAGCACGGGCAGTGACAGTCTGAAGCTCAAATTTGGTCGAAATTGATCATCATACTCTACCTCTGAAACTGTCCCGTTTATCGGGATCACCGGTGCACTGTGATTTATATGAACCGGTTGAAAAAGCATATTTTGTATAGCTAGTAGACAGAATCTGTCCGATTCAACTCAGATCCTCCTGATTTAGGAGAGTCCTGCCGCCAAAATTCCAGCTGGATTGCGACCGAGCTCTACCATATATCAGCGGAAAACATACTGTACTTGTCCAATTCAAATCTACTCATGTTGATCAACAATTACATTTGCATCACATAATTTCATCACTTGCAGGCAATCTTTCAATCTGATATTAACGCCATTGCAAAACCATTGAGTACATGTGGCTAAATAATTGATGATCACATTGAAACTTGTTGGTTATTGCATCCATGCCTCTAAACATAGCTTTGATTAGAAATTGTTTCACTAATAGACTTACGAAAGAAGCAGCAAAATTGAACTAAGTTTGAAATTAACAAAGATGAGAATAGTTATAAAGATTTCTTATTTCACTGAATCTCAAACAGGCTTGAGCGCATAATCTTCATGTAATCAGTCTCAACTTGAAACTTTATTTTTATTTAAGCGTCATATCAAGTGTCGCATCACTAGAGAATTCGGATGCCTGAATTGAACCGAGGAACCAAAGACGACGTCGGGTTGGATATAAATATACACTGCATTACCAAAACCGAAAAGAAAATGCCACAACCCGACCCGACCAGATTATGTCCAAAAAACAACTACTTGTATTATGCTTATACTCATACGACGTGACATTGCTGAAAGCGGTCACATCATAGCATGGTTAACCGACTAAACCGGTTAATTTGAGTTGTTGATTTCCTTCTTCGAGAACTTCCATTTAAATTACTTAAAATACTTCGACAAGTTATTCTCGATTTGTATTGAAATAAAAATAAAATTACTTTGCAAGCTTTCGAGTGAGGCTGTCACTCGTCGTCAGGCACGAGCACAGAGAGTGAGTGAGACAAGCAAATTTGACAAGCAAGGACAAACGTAATTATCAGTCAAACACAGTTCAAAGTTCAACTGCACTGGTAGTAGACAGCCATAGATATCTACGGGTCACATACCTAAAACAATAAACGTATCACTGCAGAATGCCTCTCCATGCATGGTCGATCTTCACTCCATCATCTCTATTGAAAGTCTTGTTCTTCATGATGTGAATACTTTCTTTTATTCGTCGTCGCATCCAATTCTTCTCTCTGTCAATCGATTGATCACACGAAAATTGTCAAAATTGATTCGATGACCTTTTACGTGGCTATGTTCTGCGATTGCTGACCTACCATTGATATCTTTCATGTCTTTCTCGTGTTCCATCTTCCTTGTTAGCGCCTTTCTTCCTGTTTCACCGATGTAGACTCGATCGCAATCAGCACATTCTTGCTTGTAAATTACCCCTGAAGCATGCAATTCGGGAAATTCCTCCAACTTTGGCCTTGACAGTATTGATCCTAGGCTTCTTCCTCTCTGATACCTCACTTTCAATCCCAGCTTTCTTGCCACTTTGTCGATGCTCTCACTGATGCCAGGAACATAAAGGAATTATCATTGTGGTCCGAATTGCTTCCGAATTGCATGCTTCAGGGGTAATTTACAAGCAAGAATGTGCTGATTGCGATCGAGTCTACATCGGTGAAACAGGAAGAAAGGCGCTAACAAGGAAGATGGAACACGAGAAAGACATGAAAGATATCAATGGTAGGTCAGCAATCGCAGAACATAGCCACGTAAAAGGTCATCGAATCAATTTTGACAATTTTCGTGTGATCAATCGATTGACAGAGAGAAGAATTGGATGCGACGACGAATAAAAGAAAGTATTCACATCATGAAGAACAAGACTTTCAATAGAGATGATGGAGTGAAGATCGACCATGCATGGAGAGGCATTCTGCAGTGATACGTTTATTGTTTTAGGTATGTGACCCGTAGATATCTATGGCTGTCTACTACCAGTGCAGTTGAACTTTGAACTGTGTTTGACTGATAATTACGTTTGTCCTTGCTTGTCAAATTTGCTTGTCTCACTCACTCTCTGTGCTCGTGCCTGACGACGAGTGACAGCCTCACTCGAAAGCTTGCAAAGTAATTTTATTTTTATTTCAATACAAATCGAGAATAACTTGTCGAAGTATTTTAAGTAATTTAACCGGTTAATTTGAGAGTTACAAGAAGCATAGTGTCCCAATTTCAAATCGACTTAAAGCACCGCAGGTAGTAGTCAGTAAGGGCATCCATACACGTCAGGTACACGTAGTATCGCTCATCCTCAATTAACACATGTACGATATTTACTAAAATGCATTACAATATGTAAACTCAATATACATTCTCACTTGCTATTGTTTGATGTAGCGCAGTGGGCCCACTACCTGCCAGACATGCTTTATGTGTAAATTTCTATTTTTTATATTGATGGAGGAGTTGTACAATGTCTCTCTAGGCCTGAAAATAGCCTGTGACAGTATAGCTGAAATGCGCGAACAAATAAGTAAAACTTAGTCTGCTACATTTAGCAGTATCGAGTCCTTCCATAATCACTTGAAAATTGCTTTTAGTCGAAGTATTTTTCAAATATCGATGCGTCAGAAAGAAATTGCAATAAACAAAGTAAAAGGAGGAGTGATGGTCGGTAAATTGATAATTGGTTTCTCAAATGCTATTATTAAGTGATTTTGTAACAATCCAGGATTATTGTACTACACTTCATACACGAATGAGAAATGCACTCGCCTGATGAGAGTCAGGACACTTATAAGGCAAGTAAAGTGCGAATCGAATTCCAGGGCCGTAATGGTACTATAACAAGGCTGCTTCTTTAGCCATGGCCCTATTCTGTCATAATTGCTTTGAATGACGTCAGACTAGGACTCTAAACAATCCACACCAGTTGATTTTTTTACAACAAAGCCATGTTTTTTCAAGCTCTTGGTTTCTATTTGTTTCAGTTATTTCATTCCAACATTTTACATCGCTTCTCTTCAATTAATCAAACTATTAAATTATTAGGTGGCGTGAAAAGCTATTTGGATGTGCTGAATAGAGCAATGTGTCGATGGCGTGCTACGCATACGCTTGCTCACATGCATGTCATATACTTGTATTTAATCCAAATAACTTAAATGTCAATTTTGTGCGTTGGAAGACGCGTGTTAAGTATTATTTGATACATTTTATTCAGCAGTGGCGTCCATGTATATTAATTTCATTATCTACGTCTTTATCAGCGAACGCTATATAAGGGTCATAAGCTTCAATAGCGCATCAGCAACAAGAAGAGTCTTTATACTTAATGTAGCAGTAGTTTTCAAACAAAACAGGAAAGTTGACTTTTTGATAGAGAATGTGCTATATGCTTTGATAATTCATTTACATTTGTAATATTTAATCAGTAAATCTACTTGCATATCAGATTAATTTCAATTAATCAAATGACTGCAGTTTAATTGAAAGACATTAATTGTAAATCTCAAGGAGCCCTTGAAACTATATCAACAGAATAGAACCTTAATAATTACAGTCAATGTCAGTTTTAAAACGGACTTTGGCAGCAATAGACAATGGATTGACTTTAGATAAGCTTGGTATCTTTGACTTCAGATCGGCCGAAAGGCAACTTCAATGTGCATCTGAGCGAAACAGTTCATTGACAATTGAACAGAATTAGTCTGACAATGATGTGGTCCAACGGTTCACGTTGCACGTTGGTGGGCAGAAGTATATAACTTTGCTCATTGTTTCAAGCCTTAAGCTCTCAGGCTTTCAGAATCTGACCCGAAATGAATGGATTCTAAACATAATCCTAACTTCTTCGAAATTAAAATGCGTCAAACTGCGTCATTCAGAATACAGTGATTGTTACATTTTACATCTGTAGCGGCAGCTAAGTATTGTTTATAGGATAATTTGTCTACCTTCAATGATGCTCGATAATTTCAACAACTGCCGATAAAATAATATGATTTCAATTGCATTCCACTTCCAAAATACATAATTGATAATTGACAGTATTAATCAGAACTGGAAGATGGCCGAGATTTTCAGGCCGGGCGGGGCCGTTGTCGCGTATCAAAGTTGCTGGCCGTTGATCGACTTTTTAATTCGATGAAATAATATGAGCACAAGCATACTAATAAAGCTTTAAGTAACAGAACGTGACTTCGCCTGGTCAAAGAATAGAAAGATGTCCTCAGACGTTAACAATCATATTGAGGAGCTCTTGTAGGGCAGCTAAGGTCTAAGGCAGCAGTGTCTACGGCAGCTAAGGAACTAAAAGCCGAAATTGTTCAAGTCTGACGACATCTTTCTATTCTATGCCCAGGCGAAATGGCCCTCTGCAATTTCTTGACTATACCGAGTGGCCCAGAAGTAACCGAACCCTAATTGACGCTGAGAGGAATCAGTTATCCTAGTTGAAAATGAACTTCATTGGAACTTCACTAGACAATGGAATAATTGGATGATTCGGAGAAAGCCTATTGCTTTCAACTCCGCTTCATGAAATGCGGAAACAATTAATATAAATTTTAAGAATTTGTGAAGAGACTTCACTTGCGTGACGTAGCATTTATCAACCGATATAGTCATCAACTTTGAAGCTTCTGTAAACCATGGAACTCCACAACCTTGAAGTCATTGGTAATACGGAGCGCTACCAAGACACGTTGCTGATAGCAATCAAGGATGCTTCGAGATCTGGCAGCATTCATTATCTTCAATAGAAAGTTTAAAGTCGCTCGTGGCTACCAATGCACATGTTAAGATGTTCATGCATCCCTGATTGCTATTTGCAACGTGTTTTGGTCGACCACCTGTATGCACTAAGCCGTCTATTAACTCCAGAGAATTTTTGAAAAATGATTTCATGTTGCAGATATGGTCTGCACATGACGCTCCTTGACACAATCATACGCTCAGAAAAGCCGGGATTAATTAATCACATAACAACCTGTTGTGGAGCCCTTCAGTTTGATCAACCATTCTACATGTAGATATGTTAAGGTAGTTTGGGCCATTCCGAGCCGTACTGACGAGTCATTATAGGGCGACAATCTAGGACTTCCAAGGAATTTTAAAATGCTGAAATTGTTCATGTCTGACGACATCATTCTATTATATATACCAAGGCGAACTGCACTCTAGAATCTTTATAAATTCAGTCCCATGGTAAAACCTGGATAAATAAACAAAGGGCGAAATGCAGCGTCTACGGACTACGACTGCTAGGAATTTTGTGTTCAAGTTGTTTAAGCTTGAGTGCATCTTTGTATTCTTCTCGAAGCATACTAAAGGTGTATGTATGTGTCAGAATCGTTTATTATTCATAAATTTGATGCTGTTGACGTAAAGCAGTCAGTCATTGATGCAATTTTGGTATGGAAGCTGATGTGAACTTTGGTGTGAAGCAGCAAATGATTTAGAAATGTCTTAGCTTTAAAGATATCATAATGTTAGACTGGACATGGGCCCATCGTGTATTTACAATTGTAAAGTAAGCTGTCATCACATCACATTGAATTTCTCTTAAAAACAGATTTTATTCTTTTTGCTTTTAGTCAATATCAATTCCACAAATATCGAGGTTCGATATTGAAGACACCTATTTTGACACGAATATGCGCTTTCACTTCATAACATAAGCAGTGGCTCTTGCAAGCGGAACTGTGAAAGCAAATGTGAAAATCGTGCACACATGTCAGCGACTTTTTCTTAGAAAAGTAATACCTATGCCAAAATTACTGCGATTCTTGTGTGAATACTGAGTATATAACTCTTGGAGCCTGGTATCTCTGGAGGAGCCAAGTTCTCTGCATGGTATAACTTGTGCATCTCTGCCAAAATGAATTACGCACATTTAGAACAACAACCGCTATGTTAGAAATACTACGTGCAAGTCTCATAATGTCTAGAATATGCAAATTGTGGATATATAATTATTAACAGAAAGAAGAATGCTCGGCATCGGCCAAAGAGATAGAATTACAAATGTGGAAGTCAGGCGCCGAACGAAGGTGAATGATGTTATACAGCAAATAAGGCGTTCAAAATGGAAGTGAGCTGGGCACGTGATAAGAAGATACAATGATTGATGGAATAGTACCCGTCTTACGAATTGCATCCCACGAGTTAGAAAAAGATAAAGAGGAAGACAGAAGAAGAGACGGAGAGACCAGTCTCCAGAAAGATTGGCTCGCAATGCCCAAGACAGAATGGAGTGGTTCCCAATTACGAGGGAGGCCATTTTCCAACCTAGATGATCTATGCTACAATAAGACAGTAAGCAAGAAAGATGTTGACATACATAATACGAATGCGCCTTGCTTGTCTGACTTGTGATACAATGCTTTCCTATGGATGCTAATCCAACACTTTAAATTATTGGGCATGTAAAATGCTATTTTTCTGGTAGGTGTGGGTTCCCAATTAAATTCTCTCATGTTCAGCGACAAAAAGCATTATCTGACGTACTCTCTCTCTCTCTCTCTCTCCCTCCCAGGGCATGATAGGGCATGAAAGCTGATGCCCTATTATGCTTGAAAAAGCTTGAGTTTAATGAGTTAATTGAGTTTGAAAAAATGAGTTTAGTTAAAAACCGCAATATTGCCAAATCTGCCCATGAATTTTCTATATAAATTGTTCTGAGGACATCTGAATAATCTTTCTGAAAAATAGAACATCTTTCTTTTCGCAATGGTATCAATTTATAAAATCCGATTTTTCTCAAATTTTGAATATGACGTAGATTGCATGAATGCTAATAAAGTCTCCAGATTACTTCTACTTGTTATGTAACATTTCATTGAAGTGTCGTGAATAGGTTTTTCAGTCTTTTTGAGTCAGTCTTATTCATTCTACTCGTAATTAATGACATGAAAGTAATCTAGAAATTTGAAGGAAATAGGAGGGAAGAATTATCTGATAGGAATCTAAGATGCAAGAATTTCAAGCTTAAAATTGTACACTACTTCATCAGTGCAATTTGATCACTTTGTAAAGTTTTCGCAGTCTTATTTATCATATACAGCTCAAAGCTCACTTATATTATGTAGTAAACAAACCCATTACATCAACATCTGGTGTCTCGCAGGTGTAAATATTAGGACTGTTATTGGCATGTTCATGAAAATTACTATTTGTATTCCTTCGCGCAAGTCTGGCAATAATAAACATGTTTTGGAAGATTACAATAATGAATTGTCTTGGGCTTAGTCGCAAATCAATAGAAATAAAAGGGAATTCGGTTTTAGGATCAACACCACGAAAACGGAATCCTTCACAACATACCTAAGAGAACTTGACACTATTTTAATTAACGCCGTCCTGCCAAAAACAGCGATCTTTAAATATCTCGGATCGACCACCTGGAGCACGTTCGTAACACGGAAATCTGCCGGCATTATGGTGTTGCCTCGATTACAGACAAAATGTACGAGACTCGGCTATGATGGTTTGACCATGTTCTGCATGCAAATCACATTTCCCGGACGAAATTGGCCTATAACATCGAAGTCGAAGGTAAAAGACCAAAAGGCCGCCTTAAACAACGCTGGCTCGACAAGAGCTGCAACCGGGCCGCTTTTTTCGGTCCGGACCCGCATCGACTCCAAAATATTAGGCCCGGGCCTGGCTGAATTTTGTATATGGGCCCGGGTGATAAATTTTATCGTTTTGCGCACCTTCCCATCCTTAATGAAGATATCAATTACATCAGTTGAATGCAATCGCCTTGATAACTGTTGAGCAGTAAGATGAACTTTTAAACATTTAACACATAATGAATTTTCATTTGTTTTAAATGTTGTAAATGGATAACGCGTTTGTTTATCATAAACAATGTGGATCCTATTTGATGTGTCGATCTCTGCCATTGTTGTAAGTTTTATCTAGGTTAAAGAGTGGAAAACGAATTGGACTGAAGACATAAAGCCTATTTGAAAAGTGAGTTCATTAAGTCAAAAGTTGAACTAGATATTCAATCAACACTTTATCAAAATTCCAGAGAAATGTTACTCGCTGATCGTCTATCGATTGTTCTTTCTGTTTCAGAAAGCATATTTATGACTATTCCGTCACATGCCGGTATCTGTCATTTCATACTATTGCCGAAGAATAAGGTTGATAAGTCACCATGTGAAAATGATTCAGAGCAATGAAATAATCAAATGAGGAAGATATTTCTAATTTCAGACATGATGAATATCGGCCCGAGTATCAGATATTTTAGGCCCGCCCGCCCAATCCCCGTCCCCGCTTCCAGCTCTGGGCTTGACACCCTGCACAATGTGCAACAACGACATGAAGACTGCCGGTGCCTATTCCAACCAAGTTCATGACCGAGTGACAAAGAGCCATCGCAGAGCACCCGCCATCCAGCGCGACAAGCGACAAAGAAGAAAAAGTGATCATCGGTAAAAGATAATGGTCCACTCTTTGAAGGTGTTCTCAGAAGATCATTTGTTAACACTTTTGGTTAGGTTTGCAGATTTGAAGTCACACTGGACAATGTAAGTACTCGTCTACTTTTATTATACTTCACTAAACACTTCTATGAAAATAGCGTTGCAATAAACAAAAACTTATGAATTTTGAAGCAAGCAGGACATCGCATAATCAAGGCAAAACTCTTGAAATAGAACATCAAAGACTTGATTTATTGATAGCTGATGAATAAAAGAAGTAGACAAAAACTAAATAAGGAAGACATTAGCCTTCTCTGTGAATAGTATTAATGCATTCATCGTGCGTTATATGGTCGACAGTTTACCCTGTATCATATTGTGCAGGCTACCTTATGTTCATTTATTCAGATCATCGATAGATCGTAGACGAGATAGTAGACAAGCCTTTCCGGCAAGTGTGCTTTCCGCTGAGTGAGGTGAAACCGGTGCGATTGTATGGAAAACTAAAATCTGTGAGAAGACGTTTTTTCAACTGAATTGTCATCCACTGAATCAGTATTGCGCGCACTGGTCATGCTATAATATCATCTTTTTGCAACAACAATCCGTTTCAAATGAATAGCTTGCAGTCGAAATACGTTCGTATATACAGTCATTTCTTTAATTGGATTGCATAAGACAATGCTTCAAGAAAACTTAATGGAAGGTACAATTTGCTGCGCTTTGGAGATTCAAGATTAGCGGAAGGGAATGCAGTGCTGTCAAATGTAGGTCTATAGCCTTTCAGGTAATGGAAGCGAACCGAACCCGAACAGTAAGTTCGTTGACACGATATGCACCGGCAGCATTATCCACACCAGATTCAAAAACACAAAAGTATGGCTATTGATTCAGCTGATGCTGCTCCTAGCTGGTGTGGATTCACGAACGCAAATGAAAGGAGGAGGATAGACCAATATCTGAAGCGAGGATTGAAGTGGTGTTATAGGAAAACGGCAAACGAAAGTTTAATAGTCTAGAAAAGTGAATAAAGACTCTCTAAGAAAATAATGCAATACCGTAAGCGCATGCTTCATCGACTTCTACCACCGGAAACAGCACATCGCAGGAACCAAATACCTAGACTGCATCGACTGCGGAGAACAATCATCAATGCGATCAACGGAAAGAACTTTATGCATCGAATGATTCATAGTGACGCTGATTCTTGTTGACTTCTTATCTTCTCCCTTGAATATTTGTAATCGATATTCGCCGTCATTTCGAAATATAGCATATATGATGCGTAGTGTGTCCCTTAACTGATTATCAATGATGATTGCAAATGTCTATTTTCCTTCTCAACCGATTGACCTTGAATTTTTACTCAAGAAACTAGACTTCATGGGATTTATCTGGACACCAAGATTTCGTTCGTATAAACTACAACCTCTGAAAGTTATGTCACAGGCAATTAATTTCCTGGATATGTGTGGTTTTCCGCAATGTGGGCTTCTGGTAAGTGGGGTGAAACCAGTGCGATTGTATGGAAAGACAGAAAATTGTGAGAAGGCGCGGTTTTTTCAACTGAATTCTCATTGGCTGAATCCGTATCTTCCATCGAACCATTGTTGACATTTGTCACGCTATATTATCATTTGGGCCTATATGCAGCAACAAGCCGTTTCGAATGAATAGCTTGCAAGCTATTCGCACACAAATACGAGCGGTTTATTTACAAGTATGCGTTGTGAATTTTTGGGATCTGATGAAGAGGGCTTCAATGGCATTGATTTTATTTCTATTCGGGTAAAACCAGAGCGACGGGCAAATATAAAAGCATTTGTGTCTTTCATATGACGCTTTGTTTTTAGAGTGTTTTCTATGTAAATATCCATGTCGAGAAAATTCAGTTTACCCTCATTTGGATACTCCATCGCAAATATGATATTGCTGTGAATAGAGTTCAGGTAAGTGAAAAATTCTTGCGCATTGCTTTCATTATCAAAAAATGGCAAGAATATCGTCAACGTACCGGATATAAAGTTTTGGTATGTTCATGTTTTTCAATGATGTACTCGTAGACAATGTCTACGAGTATCCATGGCACCAATTTTGTAGATACTCGTAGACAAATCTCAACCATGATTGGTGCTGAACATGATCCCATCTTGTATGTACGCATTCTTTATTGTGTATTGTATTCTTTATTGTATTGTAGACAAGGAGTTGTCGCTTGTCAGTTGTAACTGAAGATGGTACGTCACATGCGTACTGAAACGCGTATGACAATGAACTCTGTACAACGGCGTATTTCTATTTTGCCTTAAGCTATTTGAAAATGGTTGAAAATCACATTTTCCCATTCTTCTAAATTAAGAAGTTGTTATTCAAAGGATAAAAATCATCAGTTTTCCAAGCATTGTCGTCGGAGCTCGTGCACAAAACGTCTGGAATATTTATCACAGTCACTTTTCCCATTGCTCCAACGTTGACAAGCCACTTCTCTGACCAAACACAACGCTTCTTCATGAAATTTCACGCGTAGAATCAATGTACTGTCTTGAGTGAGTCTTACTAAGTGCTGGGCCTTGGGACACCTTGTGGAGTATAAATCGATGAAAACCAATAATGATTTATTAACAGATAACAGTGCAAGTTATTATATATCCTGGGCCAATGGATTTTAGCGAAAAATTTCTTCAAATTGAGCATCCTGAAAGTCAAAAGTCAAAAATCAAAAGCTGTTTATTTCCAAAAAACATTAGAAAACAAAATTGGTGCCATGGATCAATGCATTGCAATACAGCGTGCAGTCCGTGCTGTTGAAAAAGTTAGACAAATCAGGAAGGAGAGGAGTTGATAATTGAGCATTTATTTAGCTTTCTGATCCTTAGTGGTTGATCCTTTCTTTTATGACCGTGCGTAACTCGTTGGCTATTTTAAGAAATTTTGTGATGGATATTTAATGCCTTGGAGTCAAGGTATTCATCAATTTATGAATAGCAATGGTGATAAATCATTGTAATTTAACATAACTTTCATATCTAGGGAAATGTCAAATAATCACTCAATAATGGAAGTGACATCAGAAGTTATTTAAATATGAATCAACAATCCATTTGTCTTGATAGGTGTCAGAATATTTGATAAAAATGATGAATGCAATCATAGCAAATCAATCCTGTAAGAATGCGCGAATCTTTTGTCGACCCCTACAGATCTTTCATTGAAATATTAGAAAAGTTTTTTGAGTTAAAGGTAATAGCCTACAATATGGTTGTTTCCAAAAATTCCACATGTGACTAAAAGCATGCCACAGACACAGAAGTAGCATTTTAACAAACAAATATGATGTCACGTTTGATAAAACCCTTTTTTCATATCATCGCGAGGCCTGCGGATTTTGATCATTGACAATCATTTAAATTCAAATTAGCACTTCCTGAAATACTTATGAAAAGTTTACATATTGAAATGAAGCAGATATTGAAAAATATCACACTGGAGGATCTGAGTCAAATAAAGTCACTCTATGCACTTTTGTACAAAATCAGCTAGAAAATGTTAGTGTCATGGATGCCTAAAATGCATTCTAGAGTTCAATTATTGGTTTTATGTGGCCGTATTGGGATAATGCTTTGAGGTAGGACTCGGAATAGTTAACCGGCCTGCATCAATTTAACAAGCAATTTTAGCAGCTTCGAACCTATTAGCATTGCCTTTATAAAGATTGACTAACCAATGAACGCAAGACTCATTTAAAAGAACACTTTGACCCAGAGCTTTTTGGGTAAACGTCAACCACACAACGGCAAAAATGTGTGACCAAAAGAAAGTGGAGATCAGCGGCATTCAAATGAAATCTCTCCGAACTTCGTGCGATACCTAGACGTCCGCAAAATGCCTCTGAAAACGCCTTTTCATAGAGTAAGTATGTTAGGTAGAGTGGTAACTCCGCATTTATTAAATCCCCAATGTGTATGCACTTTAGATTTTATTAAATGAACTCAAAGGAGATACAGTCGGAATTGTTTCAAAATGTGAGATATACGCACTTATGCAGTTTGAAGAAATTACAACGGAATTGACTGATCATGATAGCAAAGCAGAAGGAAGTGATATTATTTTACAGATTGTCCGTGTCATGACAGCCTTGGAGAGGTAATATTTGCTAAATAAGCAACTCGATGACTTGCTATGACTTTCATGAATTAAAAACTTGAAATTTCAGCCAAGAAAGCACAAGAAATTGTCGACTTTTTCATGAAGACTTCCATTATAAAACGGATCAAGAAATTCCCTTGACAATCAGCTTGATTTCCTCTTAGTTAGGATGCTTACTGCCAAAAATTCATTACTTTTGACATCCAACTTGTTGCATAATACTTACATAGAGGAGTCATCTTCGTAGTATATAAATTTACAAAATTTGGACTTTTTTTAGAACTGCTTAAATAATTTTTTGGACCACGGGAACGCAATCTCCGCAAGAAACTGAATCTTTTCATACAAAAATTTTCACTGTATACAGATACTTTTTTGAGTCGACACTCTACCTATATATCACTACTCTATGCGCCTTTTCACACTAGAAAATACGTTTTGAAAATACCATGCGTGAAAATGGGTTGAAATAATCAATGACGTCCAGTTTTGCCTATCTCCATCTAGTTTAACATATGATGTCTCGTTCGACCCAAAAAATTATCATAAGTATCATCTCAGTGAAATGATGAGTTCAATAATCATTAACCTTCTCATGTCATGCAACAATAGCTACACAAGTGAGAAATGCATCATGTCTCCGACACTCACCGGTCATAGAAAGATATTCACATGTGAAACGAGACGTAGCCTAATCGTCATCGCAGTTCGTGTTCGCGCCCTGACTGAGCTCATGGGCCATGTCATCGCTTTGTGAATTCCAATTATATTGTGATCTAAAATGATTGATAAGTTTTCTGAATTCTTACAAGCTGCATATTATTTGATTGATGCTTAACTTCCACTTTCTCACAAGTAGTTGTAATCCTGCGTAATTGTTTGTTCTGTGTCTTCGGAACACTTCAAAAACAGTCCTCGACATGTGCAAAGCGCCTATCGATCACAAGAATGCTCTTGTATGCTATAAACATTGAACACACACATACAATGGTTCCGCCCCAAGAATTGGATAGATATATTGACTACTGGTTCATTGACAGGTAGTAGAGGGTCGATAGCCGAGGTTTTATGCGTCGTTATTATGGGCAATTACAGGTCATGGCGGTTGAATTATATCAACATTGCAAAAGAAGAGACGAGGAGGATACACGTGCATACGCAAATGAGGAAT
Organism: Prostheceraeus crozeri; assembly: GCA_907163375.1. NCBI lineage: Eukaryota > Metazoa > Platyhelminthes > Polycladida > Euryleptidae > Prostheceraeus > Prostheceraeus crozeri. The sequence goes on along the minus strand of CAJQUW010000601.1, from coordinate 67,384 downwards.
AATTTAGTGGTCCGATGACAATGATAGCGACTTGCATTCATAAAATATGCATTACAGTTCTTGATAATACAGTCCGTTTCATAAAAAGTGGATCATCCTAAAAATTGACTAAATAAAACATAAGTATGATACAGAAAGCATTTTTCATGTTATTTCATGTCCCTTATATACAGATTGTTTCATAAAAAATGGATCACCCTTAAACATCGCCTTAACTTCAACTTTGTCTAACTCCGCCAAACTTGAACGAATTTCTCTGAAATTTGGAAGATATGTCAGTTGTGTTTACTAATATCATTGTTGGAAATTTCAAGCATGAATATCGAGTTGTTTTCCTGTTATAGATAAAAAAGTAGTAAATAATTTGATCTTCATTTAGCAATGTTACACAAAATCATACCTCACTCTTATAAAATTACATTTGTTTCCTTTGTTATGTAATATGTTGTTCTACAAGCCAAAAGCTATCAAGCAAAACAAAAATAAAGAAAATCGGTCAACCAGAGCCAGTATAGCACCATTATTCATCAACAATAATGTAACTGCTACATGTGATTAACTGGACTTCATGTTCCATAGCTTCCTGACTTCGTTGCGGTGGTGTTGGCAGCACTACTGATTGCTTTCATCTAGAAATCTATCTCTTACCGGTTGAAAACAATACAAAGCACAAATGAACAATAACGAGATCGCAAAACATCCAAACGCAGAGACCGCCTAATTTTGAGATTTGTTAAAGTTGATCCAAGTCTCTCGTTAACTGAGATGGCTGCACTAGACTCGTCTATTTCTAAGTCCACTATATAATCTGATAAGCTATGATACAGTAACGGTTCTTAAGAAGCTAATATTTTGTGGCCCTACCCTTATTGTCAATGACATTACCAATTCGTCTAGGCATTGATTCGATGATATCGTTGATTTTTGACTGATCTAACTTTCTCCACTATCTTTTTAACAGTGACGTAAGTTGTGATACGCCATCTGTATGTAGCAGCGAACGACGAACGTTACGTTTTAGAATACTCCATACATTTTCTATGGGATTCAGATCAAGAGAGCGAGCTGGCCAAGATAATGTCCTAAGCCCTAATTGAGACTTGCATGAGTTGACTCTACTACTCCTGTGACACGTAGCTTTATCATCCATAAATAACCAAGTCGATGGATCACCAAGTTGACATGTCATTTGGCCAATGTTCATTCGTAAAACATTCACATAGCGTTCAGAATTCATGGTTCCTTGCTGTATGTGAAGTTCAGAGCGGCCATTGGTCCAAATGCCAGCCCAAATCAGTAGAGTCGCACCACCTTGTACCCGGGGACGATGTAAATGTCTCGGAATTTCCTGATCAGATTTTATCCATAATCTCAATCGACCATCACTATCCTTCAGACGGACTGATGCCTCATCAGACCAGACAACCCGATCCCATTGATTTCGCCAGTGACAATGACTCATTGCCCATCTGAGACGTCTTTTTGTATGCTGATCTGATAATTCGATCTGAGAGGGCCTCTTACAGCTCTTGAAATTCGACTCAATAAGTCTTCTACGAATAGTGGACTTAGAAATAGACGAGTCTAGTGCAGCCATCTCAGTTAACGAGAGACTTGGATCAACTTTAACAAATCTCAAAATTAGGCGGTCTCTGCGTTTGGATGTTTTGCGATCTCGTTATTGTTCATTTGTGCTTTGTATTGTTTTCAACCGGTAAGAGATAGATTTCTAGATGAAAGCAATCAGTAGTGCTGCCAACACCACCGCAACGAAGTCAGGAAGCTATGGAACATGAAGTCCAGTTAATCACATGTAGCAGTTACATTATTGTTGATGAATAATGGTGCTATACTGGCTCTGGTTGACCGATTTTCTTTATTTTTGTTTTGCTTGATAGCTTTTGGCTTGTAGAACAACATATTACATAACAAAGGAAACAAATGTAATTTTATAAGAGTGAGGTATGATTTTGTGTAACATTGCTAAATGAAGATCAAATTATTTACTACTTTTTTATCTATAACAGGAAAACAACTCGATATTCATGCTTGAAATTTCCAACAATGATATTAGTAAACACAACTGACATATCTTCCAAATTTCAGAGAAATTCGTTCAAGTTTGGCGGAGTTAGACAAAGTTGAAGTTAAGGCGATGTTTAAGGGTGATCCATTTTTTATGAAACAATCTGAGCATATTCAAGCACATGCAGCCACAGAATTAGACAGGTCGTCTCTTCTTCCATTTGACTAGAAGGGAAACATTGGAACATGCAACGTAAATGAAATGGCACAATCTGCTGACTAAATGCCATAGCAATCGAACAATAAGCAGCCAGTTCAATCTTAAACACGCTAAATTGTGCAAAGTTTCAGTGACTGTTATCAACCAGATCACACAGCAAAGAGACACAGACGATGTCAAGTTCTATAGAGAAGTTTGTGAACGTTTTTTCATGCGCTTGCTAATTTTTTCAATATGATCGGAGGACCCAACATTATCGAGAAAACTTTTGCGCAATTATCTGAATTTTTCGAATCTGAAGGAGTCGAGGCGATCGGAGCATTTTGAAGGAATTCAGAGCAATCCGCAAGCGACACGCGACTATTTTTCCTATCTCTATAAGGCATTGAAAATTTCTTTTTGCCCACTTATTAAGTTCCTGCATGTGCCATCTGTTTGAATCAGCTTGCATTTCTAGCAAAGTGATACGATTAAACAATCTAATTCTGTGCATGCAGCTTTAGATAAATCACGTCACCAATCTCATTTGAATTAATAGCTTGATTATTATGGCAAAGCAGTCGCATAGATTTCTATGCAAATCAAGGTCTGCCTTGATTCATGCTTCTTATTGTTTGATTTCTATGCTGAACCGTATTGAACACTACTGAGAATATCTTCGAAACTTATGAGCCTGTCCCTATCTTCTAACAATAAAAGTACCAACAAAAGCAAGCAAAATCGATTCGATGTTAAGAGTATTCATGCTGATTGATAAAGTAGATTGCAGGACAATCATGCTAGTCAATACATAACTAACGAACGAAATGCGAGGAGAGCCGGTCATTGCTACAGAAAACAAAAAATTTATCAATCATTGTCAATTTGATTACAGTTGAGTTACTTGATAACTTCATTTTTATCTGATTAAATGCGCTACTATATATCTGTCTTTGCACTACATATTGACCGGCTCTCCAAAACGTATTAATAAAACTTATAAATAAATTGCGATTATTACATAAACAAGAAATTAATCCAGAAAAGATGCAAAATCACAACTAAGCTTCATTCATTCATAAGAATACTAAGACGTGAGATAATGTGAATATTATTGAACAATGAACATACATGCTTTTCAATTTGCAGATTATTCATGATCAATTTTGACATTTGACTTGTAATGCATGCAATGATTTACGCATGGCCTTTTCTTCCGATCCGTATCATCATGTCACTTACTTGTACATCTCATCCTTCATCCATCATTCATTGTACATAAACATTTTTATCATTTTATCACTCATCACATGTTTTCCAAGTTGGAAATAAGTTGGGATCCGTAATTTCGGGATAAGTTCGTGCACCTTTACAAGCTACCGATTTCTATTAACCAGGGCATCTGAATGGTCATCTTTTTCCCCGTTCGCTTGATATTCCGTTCAGACTTCCGTAAGCCTTTCAGACCCGTTCGTTCGTTCACAGGTCAAATGATCTATCATCCCCGTTCCGTTCGCTCATGGCATAAAACACCTGTTCAATTGTTCTTTTAAAGTCAAAACAATGTTCAATGTTGATGGACCCTGCATGGTGCTGTCGTTTCTAGCTAACATTGTTTTTTTTCAGAGAAACGTGGAAGCTGGCAATGCAGGATGTTCTCCCATCTGACATCGCGAAATAATGCAAGCTGCAGTATCGGAGTTGTCGGTATTGTCCCGCAAAGACAATGCGAATTATAAGTTGATGTCAAACGTTACACGTCACACACGCCTTTTGTATCAAACACAAGCAAACTAGAGAATATCAAGATCCATAGAGGAACTCAAAATCCCTCTGTCGTGATGATTAGCCTATAACACGTTTTAGCAGCATCACACTGCACGAAGTTGCTGTAGGTGACGATGGGTCGATGTTCACCCATTTGACACTTCGCTAACACAAAGATTGGAACTTCTCAGCTAGCATATGCCTAGTCTAGCCTTCAGAAATAGTGATTTTAAGAATACGATGTGACTAAATTCGATAGTGACAATAGATTCAATTGCATAATGAGCTTAGCCAACATACTCGTACATGAGGCCCTCGCCATGTATGGCGCCATGAATCCCTACCAGCATATCCACTGACCGGATGTGAATTCACAGATTAAGCCATTATACTGTACATGCCCGTGCCCGCAGGCGAATGCCCGCTTCCCGCAAAAAATCGAGATGTCCACATCGGCCACACTCCAGTTTATGACTTAACTTGATGCAAAAGCAACACAGTACATGCTATTATTAAAAAGTAAAGGTATTTGACACTCACAGTGCAAGCAGGCCTATGAATTCAAAATGTTCAATGTTTTGTGACCAAGCGATGAATTAAATGATAATTTAGTGCGTGTCATGACAAATTTAGCTGCTTCATGGAGGGATGTGAAACTTCTTCAGTCCTGCTTCTCCACTTTTCATCACTGCTAAGCAGTATTGATGGTGATATGCGTAGATTTTTTAGTAGTCTATGAGTAGTAGGGCTACATGTATTTTCGAATAACAAATCAATAACAGGAGGTGGAAGCATTGTGTAATAGCAAATCTCTTGTAATTTATTCACAAAATGTCATTGAACTGAAGCTTTGATACTTAAAAAAGCAATTTCGAAGAGCATCAATAGATTTTTCTTTTATCTAAATATCCGAGATTTCACTACCACGAAAGTCCGATGGGTCACTGGTAATATTTTCAAATTTCAAAATACTATGTTATTGAAATCAAGAGTGTGCAAATAAACAGTATTGGAAAGTATCAAGGATTTTCTACTATTATTTATCATATACTGAGTTTTCCAGGGTTAGGCTAATTTGACGTTCAATCACATTCATCAAGCAAAAAAGCCGTTCGTTCCAATTGGCCTCTCAGACATACCTTTCGACAATTCGTTCATCAGAAAAATAAAAAAATTATCGTTCAATCGTTCGTTCAAATGCCCTGCTATCAACAATGTTTAAACTGATAATCTTATGATGACTATAAATATACACGTAAGTCATGCGAGGGAATGAATTTTCAAACAAATCGTCGCTATCAAAAACTCTATTTTGTCACAATCAATGAATTGCAGTAGGCCTAGTAGAGAATTTTTCGAAAACAATTATTGCAATTAACTTTGCACTTTTTAAGAAAGGTTCTGATTGATTTTAAGTACATCAACTGTAAAGGATGTTATGATTAAAAATGAAGGTGAGAAGGAAGAGTTATGATGTCTCCACCATGTTCGAAGAACAGAGGAAGATCAGGGAGCGGGCGCTTCCTGAGATGGTTCACAAGCTGCGTCATTACGTTTTTGCCATTTATTTTCGTGGATGTCAGAAAATGAAAGAAGTGGGATTAATTCGTAAACATTACGAAGTGAAACAAGACGGATTTATTGAAGCAAATTCGTCTTTATTTATTCTGGATAATTTTTTTCAACAATCGTTCCATTGCTTTGACAAGAGTGACCGATCTTGCTGAGCAAAGTACATTGAGATCAGAAATGTTTTGACCACTGAGATAGATTGCCTTGTCGGTGTGTTCGGGTGTAGAGATGACTTTCCTAATGATAACAGTCAGAACTAGTCTCAAGGGGCAAAAAAGATCAACTTTCTATTGAACGAAATACAAATTCAAGCTTAAATTCTGACGAAGCAGAAGATTGACACCTCATTAAACGCACACAGTCAGTATTTCAGATCGCGAAGAGTCGAACGGCGTGAATGATGTTTCCATTTGACGAATTCATCACTAAGAAAAATTGAGTCAAATATGCGTACTTTTCACTTGACAGACCTTCCTGCAATCTGAACGTTGAGGTTCGTGTATTCGCTGACACGAACTACTTCTGCCATAGAAATAAACTTTATCTGAAGTTCGCTAGAATGAAAATTGACTCAAGGTCGCGGCACATCCGAGGGAACTAAGTTGGGGCATGGATCACCAATGAAAGGCTTCGATTTACTCATGTGACTGATTCTAACCCAATGATACAGACGTTGGCAGGTGCATCTAAGTGAAAATGCGTGTGATTTATGTGCCGTTATTGTGCATTGCATGAAGCTTAATTTCCATTCTAGAGGTTTTATTGTTGTCAATTTCTATGACTTCTGATATGCGCTCGCGCGGCCAATCACACAAGCCAAAAAGAGACAAACATCTATGTCAATCTCTATGGCTAGCTACCATTGCATACAGTGGTTAGGATAGGATTATTTCCGCTCTAGACTAGCCCATACGCAAAAGAATCTATCTCTGTGGTGTTGTCAAAGATCTTCGCCAGGAGCGTCATTTAGGCCCGTGCGTTTGAAAACATGCATGCATTTCGATGTTTGGTTGACTTCTGTCCTGTATTGCGTTTGTCGCTTCATTTAGAGGAAATCATGCACACTAAGCCTCCAGTCACTGAGGACTTCCTGTTGAGCCCAATTCAATGAACAATGCCGGGACATCATGATGCTAACAGACAGCGGTGACCTATTATTGATTTAGTGATCCTCACCCTCGTATCAGTACACATGGACGATCCTCAACTGCAAGATGAATAAAACTTGCATACTACAACACCAGTGGCGGTCCAGTGGTGGATGGGATGCTGGAATGCATGCCACTCCACCATCTCAAACTTGCGATAATGAATTTTGTCTCTCAAGTATCATCTTGTACATTTTGCAATTGTATTTCAATAAGGATGTTGGCAGTCTACTTAAAGTGCAAACTTGCGAGAGTGGTGCAATAAAGTCCACATTAGCTTAAACTTTGATTAAATGAAGAACTTTAGAACTATTGACAGCGAAATTACAAAATACAGCAAATCTGTAGTAGCCATTTTCTATGCCAGTATGTAGGCATAATGGCCAATAATAATATTTACGGCTACAAGACCACTTCCAAGTAATTTATATAGGAAATCTGGCTGCCTGCTTATGGAAACCAGTCACCCTTTCGTCAACCTCGTCGAAAATGTTTTTAGTTGGATGATGGTTGAGATGTTGTTGACCAAGTTTTGAAAATCCCATGATGTCCTAGAATCATGCACTTTTCTGCTACGCAACGCTTACTCCGGTTGAATGAATAATATCTGCTTCTGTTCAGAATATGATTTTTTTACAAATAGGTGCCATATGGCTTTTACAATGCATTCTTATTTAAAAAAAGATGTTTTGAATGATAATTGATGAAACATTTTTAGCTATTTTTGAAAAAAATAAGAGCGATCATTTTCCGAACGTCTCGCTCAAAAACAAAAATGCGGGTGCATTGACCGATAATTTGATATATTGTCTTACATTAGTTATTCCCATTGTCGCGGAACATCGACATTTCATTGAGATCTAAGTGTTACATTCTTCAGTCTAGATATCCAAAATGCGAAAATTCCATCTAAGCTGCTAATTAAGTACATCACATGGCAAACTACATTGCATATACATTGTATAATAAATTCTCAAGAGTACAGACAAAAAATTAATGACTGAATCAAATACATGAATTGATTTAAAAATTTGAAAATCATAGGGTGGAAGCCAGGCTAAAAGGACTAAAGTAAATCTTACATTTGCATAGCTAACTTATACGTGAAAACAAGACATCTAGTAAATTGTGCTGGAAAGCCAAACTAATTATCAAACAACCGTGGTTTCACAGAATCTTCTGTCCATTCAGATGAGGATGAAATTTTTTCAACTCTTTGGAACAGAGGAGCATCAGCACTCTGTAACAAGTGAGTATCGCCTACAATCCAACTGCGACCAAGCAATTTGTATGGAGGATTCATCGTTTCAAGATCTTGAAGAAATGTAAGAAAGACGATCCAAGAATCCATGAGATGCTATTCATTCAGAAGCTTCATCCTCATCTGAATGGACAGAAGGATTCTGTGAAGCCGCGGTTGCTTGATATTTAGTTTAGCTTTCCTTTTCATAAATCTATGTAGCACAATTTACTAGATGTCTTGTTTTCACATATAAGTTAGCGATGCAAATGTAAGATTTTTTAGTCCCTAAGCCTAGCATCCACTGTATGATTTTCAAATTTTTGAATCAATTCATGTATATAATTCAGTCGCTAATTTTTAGTCTGTTCTCTTGAGAATGCTCTATTGATTATGAGCGAAACGTTGGGAAAATTTTCACTCTGATTTATATGCTAATCGTAAAATAAATTATGACTTTGTAATACTTTGCAATATTTTATAGTGCAATATGAAGGTTGGGTTGTCCTGTGATGTCCAGCAGCCTAGATTAAATTTTCGCATTTTTGACCGCTAGATTGAAGAATGCAACACTTAGATCTCAGTGAAATGTCGATGCTCTGCGACAACTAGAATTAGTACTGTAAGACAAAATATCAAATCATCCGTCAATGTACCGCATTTTTTTACGAGCTTGTTAATGGATGCAAAGGTGATATCAATAAGCAAACAAACCTGTAAAAGTATCAGAATAGCAGCTAATCTTGAAATGACAATGTACATTGTACAAACCTGATCCAAAATACGGACACAATAATAGAAATACTACTTGCAAAATTGTCTTGTCTCTGCCCTACTTATATTCTGTTAGGCGGATATATTTCATGAACTGAATAGTGAATTCAACGCAGCGGTGAACGATCTCGTTGCTGTTGTTGTTCTGATAGAGTGGTAATCGCCGTCATCGATAGATGTCCTGGAACTGCAACAGCGAATATATATACCTTAAGAAATGTCTGTATCAGCTTGAGATCTTAAAACGATTAAATGTGAACACTGAATGCTCATTTATCTAATCAAATAATGTTATAAATGATGGCGACAAAAACGTTGTCATTGAATAATGTTTTACTTCTCATTTAGAAATTGCAAGTTGTAGAAATTGCAATGAATAGCCAATAAGTTTTATTTTTTACCTTTTGAGTATAACTTTGATGCCCTTACTTACTACTGATGTTGGATTGGTCTACTTAAGTTTATTGTTCTTCATGGTTATGGGTCAGATAATTGGTTTATTCAATTACATGTTTTCATGATTTGTTCAGTATATATTTAAGTTGATTGCATGCAATTAATTGTGCTTTGAACACACAATTAGATTGTTTAAGCTTGTCACTTTGCTAGAAGTGCAAACTGATTCAAAACGACAGCACTTGCAGGAACTTACTAAGTGGGCAAAAAGAAATTTTCAATACCTTACAGAGATAGGAAAAATAGTCGCGTGTCGCTTTCGGATTGCTGTGAATTCCTTCAAAATGCTCCGATTGACACAATTCCTTTAGAATCGAAGAATTCAGATCATTGCGTAGAAGTTTTTTCGATTATGTTGTACCTCCCGGTCATTATCAAAAAGTTAGCAAGCGCACGAAAAAACGTTCAAAAACGTCTCAGTAGAACTTGACATCGTTTGTATCTCTGCTGTGCGATCCGGTTGATAGCAGTCACTGAAACTTCACACAATTTGGCGTGTTCAATGTTGAACTAACTGGTTATTGTTCGATTGCTATGGTAATATGTCAGCAGATTGTGTCATTTCATTAGCGCTACATGCTCCAAAGCTTCCTTTCTAGTCAAGTAGAGGAAGAGACGACCTGTCTAATTCTGTACGCATGCAATACATTGTGCTTTGAAACTAGATTTGCTGTTCTTGGTTCTGTGGGTCATTAGGGATATCTATATTCACAAGCTCATTCAGAAATCTACAAATAACTGTATGATTGCTATTTATTAGTTGTGGAAGTTTCATTTCATCATTCAAGTCTCGATAGTTTATTAAGTTCCGATACATGATTCCATATCGCTTTGAAATGTTTTCCACAATTAGATAACAGTACAAAGAAAGCATAGTAATAGTCAACAGAACATAAATTTGATTACCGATACAAAGCAGTGTCCACGGCTTCAACTTCAAATATGCTGTAATGAAACCTTAAGGAAACATAACATCAAAATTTTATTTTAGAAAAGTAATATGAGCACATTGGTTATCAGTCAAAGGTAGACCCCATTAGGTCGATGTCAAAGGCAAATCTACAGAGAACATTGACTCCATCATCAGAGAATCGAAAAAAGATTGCGAAACCAATCACATCACAGCAAATCATCTGACTACGTTGATGTACGAGTACAATGCTTTATCTATACATTGATGTATAGGGCACCAGCTAAAAAGATAAGGATGAAGCTTTCTATCAGGATGAATACAAGCTTTGTCGTAAAAATAAGTTGGAAAGACAATATTTCTCTCTTTTTGGCTGGAGATAAAATTTGTGATATGATGTTAGACAAGTATTAGAAAATGTGACTCATACATTTCGTCATTTTTTTCTCCCTCGCCACCGTGTCTCTTCGAAAAACACATGCTGCTTTAAAAACCAAAATCTAAAACTGCAAGATGCGCTTCTTCTTATGAACAGTATTGTCCGTGACTCTCATAAATTGTGACTTTTTTATATTCTAATGTAGCTTTTTATTTTCTTCGTTATGTAATGTGTTCACCGCCCTTTATTGTGAGACAATAGAAAATTGACCGATTGATTGACCCAAATTATTTCTGACTTTTGGCAGATAATGGAGGCTGTAGCAATGATATTAAGCAAAATGAGCCAATTAGCTAAGAAAAGATTGCTCAAAGTGTAATGTATAATCCCCATGATATTTCAGAAATTATTCAAAACAACAGGTTCTATTCGAATTTTGAACTGGAAAGTAAATTGTCGCATTCATGAGGAATTTATTACATCAAATGTAGCCTAGCCTTCCAATCTGCATTATTGAAATTCAACTGACTTATGAATTGTTCTAAGTGCCTCCAGGCTTGCATGAAACTGACATTTCTACAATGATTTCAATACACCACGATAATATGTGCGATATGCATGCATTTTGACATTTCATGTCAATTGGCTCAAATTCATCAATGAATTTCACACATGATTCGCAAAGAAACATTTTAGGTTTCACTTTCAGTCAAAGGTAAAGATAATGTTGACAAGGCAAGAAACATCTCTATATTTTCTAGACGAGACAAAATGCGAAGAGTTATTTTACATGCACAATGTAGATGGTCCTCTAGAGACAAACAAAGGAAATGGCAGTGTGCTGCATATGAAAAAAAGAAAGTTTAGCATTTAGCATTCATCGTTAAAAATGCCAATTCTGAAATTTGTCGCTCTTTGAAATCCACGTGCGAGATGTCAATCACGATTGAGAGACATCATCTTCTACATTACATAGAAGCTGCAGCGTAATCTACAAGCCGCTAGAAGCAGCGAAAATAATCATCTATCCTCACAGAAAATGGGACATCATAAGATAAAATATGAAGATATGATATAAATTGTTTTTATAAAACATATGATCTTATAAAAATATTTCAGTAAAATATGAAATATGACAGCGTCACATAATGAAGATTCATGGAATCAAAATTTAAATCAACAGATAACATAAAAGCAGTAATAATCTTTGCTGTTTTCTATTCAAAATGTAAAAGTTCACTCCGAAAACAAAAAGCAATCTCTCCCTCTTTTATGACGATTCTTTATTCTTAGTAAAATAGCGCTACTCGACGCGTTTCGTCTCTCATGACAGTATCAAGGGCGAATGGCACAGGTCAGGCACTACGCTTAAATATGACTAAGGTCGAGTGGGCATCTCCTCATATCAGTTCATGACGCCTATTCATGATGAGTGGCATGTTCTTGGTGATGCACCGTGATTCAGCCATTCTAGTAGATATCGCTGATTTATATTTAGACAGGAATTTGCAACTAAAGTCGTGTTAAAGTGTGAAAGCAATGAAATCAATTTTGTACATTGTATATCTGTTATTCTATTAGTTTAGCGAATATTCACTTCATATATGGTGTGCAGTGCACAGTGTATGTAACGCAACAAGTTTAATAGACTTGAATGCTGACTAATTATGCAAATCTTTTAACACTTTGTATGTATCTAACTGTCATTCTTGGCTCAAGATTGACTTGTTTTTGCAAGCATCTACACCAATCATGTTAATGGAGGCATTACTTTACTTTATTATGTCCCTATTGTTCATGTTATTTAAAACATGGTAGTACACCGGTTATTCTGTTTGCAACGGTTCTCGGGTCGGTGCGCCGAAATGTGTGAATTTAGACGAATTTGATATTTTGCTGCATTATTACAATTATGGTCAATTCATTCTATATTATAAGAGCTTATCTTAGTAAATAATGTAATCTACTATCTTTTGCATTTGACATGCTTTGATATGAAGATGCTGTCATGCTCATGCTGAAGATATGTTCAAAATCTGGCGAATATTTTTGATTATTGCCTACGCGTCAGCATTCAGACCGTCTCACGGATTGTTTTAGAAATAATACTATGTGAAAAAATTCAAGTAAAGCATTATCATTAGCCTATTACGTCAAATTCTGTTAATATTCGGCCAACATCGAAGAAGTAAAAGCGAAAGATTCCCTTGCTGATTAACAGCCACTTTTCTTTTCCCTCTGTGGATCATTGATATCTAATTTGTATTCAAAACTTCACCTCTGCGGCTGTCAGAAAGAAATCTCACAGAAACTCGTCCATTATACGGTGTCTGTCTTCAGTTTCATTTTATATTTTCACTCACATGTTTGCGCACAGACGGATCCTTTCGTTAACAACTTTTCTTCAACAGAAATGCCAATACCTTCGTCTTATTCATTAGGGTAGGTCACACTGGGCAATGATGGATCATTAATTGTTGAATGATCGATCGGACCAGATGACCATTGGGAACATCAAACTACGAAATAACTTGAATTGACAAAGAAACGTCTTGACAGCCGAGACGACTGAGGCTGAGATAAACTGTTAATTAGGTTGGTGAGTTTGAATGACGGCTGGCTGAAGTTAGGCAATTTAGTGATTGCATAATGTTTGGAAGATGCCTGTCGCACGCTGATGTGTTGAATTTCTATCAGCTCAAGTTTAATGAAGCGTTCCGAATTATTCTGGTTCGATGGTTCGACGTAAGAGGTATGACTCATGGGACTCGTAAACGAGGTGGCGACTTCGAATAGCGAATTAACAGCGTCCGCTTTATGCTCTTCCCTCATGCCATTAATTAATATTTCGAAGTCTGTGAAAGGACGTTGATATTCGGCCGATGCTTTTATGGCATCAGGGTTGAAAACGAACGGCCATCCGCTTGTTCTGTTTTCGATGTTTTATGTTCAAATCTTGTTGAACTGAAATCAGGAAAGTTCAACTGATAGCCTGGTCGAAATGATTCTTTGGGTTGTGAAATAAATGGATTGAACAGAAATGAATATTCTACATTAATTTGCATTGAAAAGTCGACGAATTTCGTCTTCAGTTCCACAGTCTCGGCCAGTGAGGTAGCCAGGTGAAGGGTTTGGAAGACACGTTTCTGTAAATGTTTGAAAAACATAAAAAAGATGATGATTTTGTAAATAGAATAAGTTAATGTTGAGTTGCATCGTCAGGTGAAAAATGGGAACAGACCTGAACAGCTGCCATTTCATCCAATATCAAGAATCATCAGCAGGCCTAGTTCATAGCTCTCAACATCGACACACCTCCCTATTCGAAGTTGCAGGCATGACCGGGTAAATTTAAAATTTGCAATTAGCAAGTAATTGAAATTTCGACGGGCAACCATTGAATATCACTTTAAACACGTTAATGGCAAATCGCCTTAGCTATGAATCGCCTATTACTGATGACTTTCACGTTTTTTCATCTTTTCCATCATTTTCTTCACTTGATTAACCTCCCAAATCAATCAACGGCCTCAAACTTTGTTTCGAACTGTAAAATAAATAAGCTCCAAAGTCGATGACATTCAATTCGAAGGTTACTACATGTTGCATGTTCATGACATATTACTTATTTCTCTCATTGATAGCATGCCTATTCTAGGCATTCGCATCCGCCTCTTTTCTGGCAATCCATGCATCGAATACTGATTGACCAACACTTTGCATCCAATTTGTCTTCGCCTTGATTGAAAGCTTCAGTTATAAAACATCGCTTTAAATGATTTTTGCTAGATATTCGATGGGATTGATCGGCGTGCGTAGAACGACTTATCTTTGAGCAGCAAATGATTATAATGAAATCAAGGATACATAAATATGAATTCAAGCTAATTGAAAAGAGCATAGAAATACGATTACTATGTGATAACACATTTACATAGAATCGTGAGTCTTTAGATAACTGCTGCTGAATAGGATGCACACGCGCATAGACATCATACATAACACCCCCACATTCGCCAAGTACTATAGGCGAGCGTATGTCAACCTGTCAGGTTTCTTGCGTAGTCTTGCACTGCGACGAAGAGGAGGCTCTTCCACCTGCGGTTGTTCGTCTTTGACACACCCTGGTCTTAGTTCAGCTTCTAACTGTGGTGGTCTTTGAAAAAACTGCGAATCGTGAATCAAACGACCTTGGCTATCGATTGAGGTGTTAGTGCCGACCTTTGATGTTAGTTCTGAAGGTTGCAATTCTGCTTTATGCTCAACCTGAAGATGTATTGGTTTTGGAATCTGCACTGGTGCATTTTCGGTGCAATTTGCTGACAGTTTAGTTCGTACGCTTTTATAGAAAATGAATGAGCTAGGTATTGCTCCATGCGCATCTGGTATCGTATTGTGATTTAAACAGTATGCAATGATCGCTTTCTGAAGATTTTGTTTTTCATTCATCTTGTTAAAATAGAACTTGAGATCTTGAATATATCGCTCAACGAGACCATTTGACTGATGATGTCCAGGAGGACTCTTTACATGAGTGATGAAATTGTCTCTCAAAAATGATTCAAATGCTTTTGATGTGAAGTTAGTTCCATTGTCCGAGACCAAACTTTTCGGAAGTCCAACGTATTTGAAAGTATTTCTTAAGGCTTGCATGGAACTATTTGTGGACAAATCTTTGAGTATGTGAACGTCTATCCAACGAGTAAAGGCATCAACGATGACAAGAAAGTAAGTACTCTTGTACATCGCTACATCAATATGAACTCTTTCTAGAAATTCCGTGGTTTGGGGCCATGAAGATAAGTTTGCATTCGGCTGTCTACGTTGATGCTTTTGACATTCCGGACATCGATTCACACAAGAATTTATATCACCATTGATTGATGGCCACCAGAAGTATTGTCTGCTTAACCTGATCATTCTTACTATTCCAGGATGATCATTATGCAAAATACTCAAGATGTATTTTCTGAGTGAAGTCGGAGGAACAATTCGTACTCCTTTGTAAATAATACCATTTTGCACTGAATATTCTGGTTTTGATTTCGCGTATGGTCGCAATTTGTAATGCATATAACTTGGCCATCCATCGACGATATAGCGCTTCAACAGTTTTAAAATAGGATCTGGAGTTTTGGAGATTCTTTCCATAAGACTTTTCGAATCACTGAATTCTTCCAATGAATTGATACGATTCAGATTTACCGAACTGATTTGCGGATCGTTTCCATGTTGTGGGAAATCAAATCATCACAGAGACAAGTGCTATTATCGTAATAATAAATGTAATCTTTGTTTCCGAGTTGGACATTTACCACGTGTATGCAAATCAGTTTCAGCACCCAAATCCGGTAGAATAACGAATATCCATCAAGAATTAACTTCAGATGACTTGCCAGAAATAACAACCATATCAACTTCAATTGACAAACGAACTTCTAATGGCCGAGCAAAGTTGCGTACAACTCCTATTGAAATTGGTGAAACTGTAATCGATATGTTAATTGACACTGGATCTGAAATTACTGCATTATCAGAATGTCTTGCTAAACAAACCGGTATACATATTGATACAGAGATTAATCAAAACCTCATATTCTATTCAAATACCAAAGTCTCAGTTATCGGCATAATTCGTGCTTCCGTGAGGTCCGTACAAATAAATTCATCAGCTTTCGGCTGCATTCATAATGTAAATATTCTTTAAAGTCAGTTCTAGGCATGAACTTCATACAAGAATTGAAACTGATCAATTTTGCTGAAAATCAGTCCACAATCTGTCCATTACAATATGAAATACATGATAATCAACATAAATTCATTACATCATTCCGCCTCAAATCTAACTGTTCATTCGATGGTATGAAATATCCAGCAAGATCTCTTCCGTTTTCAATGAAAGTTATGGTAGAGACAGAAATCCGAAGGTTGCTAAATAATGATATCATATATCCCGTTTCAAATCCTCATATTTCAGCTCCAATCGTTCCTGTATTAAAGCAAAAAGGTTCTAAAAATCCTATTAGAATTTATGGTGATTATTCCGTGATTTTGAATAAATTGATTGACGCAGATCGATATCAAATTCCACGATTAGAAGAAATTCTCCAAAGACTTTCTAATACGAGATTGTATTCTGTTTTAGATTTAAAAGATGCGTACCTTCAAGTGCAGTTATCCGATGAAAGTCAGAAACTAACTTGTATTTCAACGCATTTGGGTCATTTTGCTTATAAGAAGCTTCAGTTTGGCATTTCAGCAGCTCCATTCATTTTCCAAGAAGTTATGGATCAGATACTAAAAGATATTCCCGGAGTAGCCTCATATCAGGACGACATTATTATCGGTACTCAGACCAACGAAGAACATCAACAAACGTTATCAAAACTTAAAGAAATTCTAGATAAGCACGGATTTAAACTAAATGAAGATAAAAGCCAAATACGTGTATGTAGGACACAAGTGAAGTTTTTGGGGTTCTTAATTTCAGATGGAAAACTCCTCCCTAATCCCGAGCGAGTAAACGAATGGATTAATATGAAGGACCCGGTTAACAAAGATCAATTAAGAAGTATATTGTGTACATTACGACATTACGGTTTATTTTGCAAGAACTTCTCCATCTTAGCTAAACCTTTATATTCATTATTAAAAAAATCCGCACATTGGGTTTGGTCTGCTCATCATTCTAACTGCTTACAACAATTGAAATTGATAATTCGGGACAATGCTATAGTAACATACGATATGAAGAAGCCTTTGTACCTAACATGCGATGCTTCAAAACACGGAATCGGTTATGTATTATCACATGATCCATTTCAGAGGGAGGTGATATGGTTAGGAAGTCGTGTCGTTACACCAGCAGAATCGAACTATGCGAATATTGAACGAGAAGCCCTTGCAATCGTAGAAGCAGTAAAATATTTTCATCGTTTCTTAGCTGGTAGGCATTCTACAATAATCTCTGACCATAGACCACTTCAATACATATTTGATTCAAAGAACATTTCGGAGAGAATATCCGCCTGACTCCAACGTTGGGCTCTGATTCTCACAGCCAATCGTTATGATATAAAATACAAAAAAGGAGAAACCATGCTCGCTGCAGATACATTATCTCGCATCCCATCCTCGTCGCCATGTTAGATATTCGATGGGATTGATCGGCGTGCGTAGAACGACTTATCTTTGAGCAGCAAATGATTATAATGAAATCAAGGATACATAAATATGAATTCAAGCTAATTGAAAAGAGCATAGAAATACGATTACTATGTGATAACACATTTACATAGAATCGTGAGTCTTTAGATAACTACTGCTGAATAGGATGCACACGCGCATAGACATCATACATAACAATTTTAAAACACCGTTTATTATGAGACCGCAGTCATGATTGTTCTTAGATTGAGATGCATACTACTGTCATTGACATAGTGAGCGTGGGGTGTTTATGCTATGAATTTCCCCGAATGTTATGGAAATGTAAATAAAGTTCGTCTGAATTATCGCTTAATTCACAGCTATTATAACTCTAATTCACATTAACAAAAAATAACATATAAAAATAATAATAGCCTACTTTTATAGCATCATGAAATTTTTTTGCCTTATCACAGCACCTCGTAGAAGTTGGTAAGAGTTTCATGATTAATTGATTGATTAAGTTTTAATTGAGAGTAAAAGCTGCTTTGACTGTACTACTTATAATCTATGTCGCCTAATCACATTCATATGATCTGACTCAGTTGACATAATGGGAGACATGCCAGTGAACAAAAATTGAATGAAATGAAATCTTCCACTATGTCAACTGAGTCAGATCATATGGTCATGATCAGGTGATACAAATTATAAGTATTACAGTACAACCAACGCAATTAAACTAAAAGGAAGACAAAAGCGACAGTTTAATTTTCATAGTTTTAAATTGACCAAAGCTCTGATTTTGCAATTTGCATGTCAACCACATGAATATCAATGAATGATTCTGAAAGCGGCTTGATTTCTTCTTTTGTAAAGACTATGTCGGTAACCGCATTTGCAATCTATAAAAACTCTTCTGCTATTTTTATGGAAACGTCACATATCTTTAGAGGTCATATTACCTAATGAAATCACGACAGACTAAAAAATATCGGGAAGTAATGATACAGAAATAAAGAAACTAGAAACATAATAATGGAAACTCTTTAAGGAAAATAGATTTTTAAAAGTCAAAGCTTGAGATTAATACCCTCAGGGAACCCTAGTTGTCTCCGCTTCGCTACGCCCAGGAAGTGGCATTCGAGATATCTCAGACCGCACGCCTACGACTTGAGGCTGACTCATTAACTCGACTGCTATATATCGTGCGTGTGAATGTGTGTACGTATCGATTACTTGCATTGCCATCGTTCTGTCATTTACATCGTTGTCGCCGTATAGTTTTGTGATCTGAGTGACTTTTCTCCATGCCTTATAAATGCTGTGTGCCAGCATGCACAACTATGACACTACGCCTAAATGTACAGAGATCACCTTACATAAATTTCCATCGTCGACTGAGTTACTGGAGAAATGGATAAGATCTATCCCTCGAAAATGGGAAGAAAGGCATCTTAATTCTCTTAGAAATAATTCTTGTAACAATTTTAGAGTTTGCTCTCGGCACTTCGACGAAAATAGTTTTATATGTCATTCTTTGGATAAGAACAAATGGCAAACGACGACTCCTCGACGTTTACGTAAGAGAAGACTAAACGAAACGGCGTATCCCTCAATATTTGATGGAGTTCCACCACATCTATCCCACCATGTTCCTCCAAAAAGATCCTCCACTGTTTTAATGGCAAATCGTCAACAAAAAGCATGTGACGAAATGGAGAAATTGTCATCTTCTTTTCTTTCCGAAGATAGTGTGGGTTGCTTTTCAGATTTAAAGGATTACAAAGCACCCGATCATCCTTAAGATTTCGTACAAGTGTTTGACAATTCTAGTCTGTCATTTTACATTATTCGTGTTGACTGTGATGTGCCAAGAATAGTGAAATCATTGACCATTACTTGTGATCTTAATTTTAGTGCCTCGTTCGACGGTATACTTCTGCGTTCATTTGGCAGTCATATTTGCGCGGGGAAGATTTCGCTTTTTTCACAAATTGATAATCTGCTCACTTCGTTGAAAAATCTATCCAACAATGAAGTTGATTCAAAAAGTATGTTAAGCAGCATCATTTCTATTTGCGAAAAATTGATTAAAGAATTTGAATACAAAAACGACGATGAAAGTTATTCAAAAGTGTCATTTATTTCCGAACAGTTACAGCTCTTGATAAAAAATAAACCAACGTATTCTCCTGAAATGCTGTCTATCATGTATCTTTTAAACAATCACAGTTCGAGCGCATATGATTTTTTACGTGGAACTTCCTGTTTAACTATGCCAAGCAAACGTCAGTTGCAGAGATTGTCATCTCCTTTGTCTGATTCACCGGATGATACCACCATAGTGAAATATTTACAAACTAAAGTTACTAATATGACATCGACAGAAAAATTCGTGATCTTGTGTATCGATGAGATTTACGTCAAACGTAAAATTGAATTCAGTGGAGGAGAATTGTATGGCGTTGGAAATACATCGTCAGCTCTTGCAAGGACTGTCTGTGCGTTTCTTGTGAAATCTCTTACTTGTGATTTTCAGGATGTGGTGTGTTTGGCTCCTACAGCCATTTTGACAGCGGTTGACTTGCATACATTATTTTTGAGGAACCTTAAACTCATCAACGATTCTGGATTGATTCCTGTTGTTTGTGTTTTTGATAACAGCTGCGTGAATCGCAAATTAATATTGACTCTCTGTCCGGATAAATGCAACTTCAAGATCAGCAATCCGATTTCTGGAGACCCTCTTTTTCTCCTTTGTGATCCAGTTCATAACTTTAAGAACATATTCAATAATTGGACAACGAAAACTGTGTTCAAGTTTCCAGATTTTCACAATTGCCATGACATTCATACTGCAGATATTTCTGATGCGAAACATATATTTGAGACAGAATCTGGACTTCCTGCAAGAATTGCTTATAAATTGAACAAACGCGTTTTAAATCCGCAAAGTCTTGAAAAGACGAATGTATCATTGGCTGCTTCGTTATTTGATGAATCGACGATCGCTGCGGCCCAGCATTATAATTCATCGAATGGATTCATTATTTTCTGTAAACTGATCAATAGATTATGGACAATTTGGAATATAAAATCACCGTCGAAAGGCAAACATAAGCGACTTCCAGATGCCAATCCAATCCAAAAAAATGATTATCGAATACGTCTTTTGCAACAGTATGCCGATTTTTTTGATAAATGGGAAAATTCTAAATTACCTGGTTTGTCGAAACCAACGTTTTTTTGCAGTGAAACAATGTTGCAAAACTTTGGCAGAAGTGATAATTTTTTTGATTGATGAATGTAACTTCACCACTGTGTTCCCCGGAGTGATGGTGAACGACTGGATAGAGCGTCGATTTGGACGCTACAGACAGTTCCACGGAGGAAATTTTCTGGTTTCTGTAAGACAAGTACTTCAAGCCGAAAAGAAAATCCGTGTGTCATCTCTTTTAAAGTTTCATCAGTTTAAATTGAATGACTTGGCATATTTCAACGATGATGAAAGATTACTAGAACTTTATTCATACAATATTACTGCAAACGTCTCGTCTATGTTTAATTTGTTATCCTCAACAGACAGGAACATTATACTTTATGTCGGTGGCTATGTTGCTTACCCGTTGAGCAAGCGTTCCAAGTGCACCAACTGCAACGACTTCCTCACAGAATCTGACTTTTTGGACATAGAATATGACGCAAATATATTGGATGAGTCCGATACTTTCTTACTCCAATTGCGAAGCAGAGGTGGTTTGAAATGTCCTTCATCCTTCGTTTATTCCCTAACTTCATACGCTTACTGTGTATTTGGACATATCAGAGATGATAATGAGTTTCAGAGTGATTTATTCTATATTGGTTCGGTTATAATGGTACTAAGTCATATAACTCTAAAAGCGTTTAACAAAGAGTTCATGTTTGATAAAACATGTTGGGATTGTGACCTTCAACAGCTTTCTTCCCGCGTATTGTTTCATGCATTTAACGTTTTCGCAAAAAATTATGCACTAGAGATGAGTGATTCCAGATTGTCCGCTTCTTCTTATTACAAACGACGTAAATTTGTAGTCAGTCAATAGATTTTTCATAGTTTTGATATTATTGTGAGTTAATTTCTAATATTGCAGTCACACATAAATGAACAAGTATGAAATCCATACGTTTTTCCTTTTTATGGGTTGCTGTTACAATGATTAAAATGGAAAATAACTTAATTCATGGTAGATAATATATTTCTTTGAATTATTTAAGAAATATGTAGAGACAGGCATTTCAGCCTCATGTTGTAGGGATCAAATTTCGTTGTCACTTCCTGGGCGTAGCGAAGCGGAGACAACTAGGGTTCCCTGAATACCCTTAATAAAAGTAATATACATATTGCTGATGGTCAAGGTAAACACAAACAACATGCCACGGAAACAGAAGTAAGATTATTGAAATCCATAAAGACAAAGTCACACCATCTGAAATCACGTACATATAATGTAAAATACTGCCGTGTTTATTCAAGTAAGCTGCCACGCCAGCTCATCACACACCTTGGTTCTCAAGGGTATGGAGCTACTGTGTTTAATGTTCCCTTATCACCGCTTAATGTTATAATACATTTAATGCCGTCAATTGATAGAAGTTGGAATTGCCAAGCATTCAGTTAATTTAAATTCAATATTTTTTTGGTAATTCCGGTTTCGCAGGTTGAAATACTTAAAGTACATAAACATATACAATGAATAATTGGCTGAAGAATTTTTGACAGCGTCTGAGCAAACTTTGGACACCTTGCGGCTGATGACCTTGATACTTATTGTAATTTTTCCAACTGATGAATGGTGTGTGGACTCCATGGTAGTGGAGAGTCCGCGTGTGTCGTGACTTGTTGCCGAAATCAAGGGATACAGACTTGTATGAAGCTGACGGAACCTCATTTATCTTTAAACTTGAATTTCTCCGAAGCAACTGCGAATTGTGGAATTTGAGCCCAGATTCGCGATAAGGAGTCAAAGATGGATAAATAAGAAGTTGTTTCGAATATAATCATGCTGTAACAAATAATGGTTTCGCTTGGTCGTTCCGTTAATTTCACTCAGGTTGCGATATTGCCATTTTTAAATGCATTATTATGAAAAATGGAGCACACTTTCGTGATCATCGTAAAAATAGATCAAGCAGTGATAAAATAAAATTGATTTACTTCTCCTATCAACGCGACTAAGAAATTGGTTCCTCTAACTTCACAGTGGAACAAACTTTTATCTTTCACCTTGAATTTCTCAAAAATACTGTGGATTACTGTAATCTGAGGGTGGAATCTGTGGTTCGTTATCAGGAGGGTGAAGTTCATGATGATGAAGAAGTTATTCTGAATAGAATCACGTCTTACTAATAAATGGTTCTGCTGGGTGGTTCCGCTACACTGTATACCAAACTGTGCCCAATATGTGACCGATAATGTGCCCGACGCATTTTCGTCACATCGGTCATATTTGGTCACATATCTGACTTCATTGTGACCGATGAGGAATCATCATAAATCATGCATAAACGGCGAGTACTTGATGAGAATAATTCAAGATGATTTTCCGAATACTTTTCAGTATGTTTTGTTCAAGAATATCATTAGCAAGAAGATGCATCGCATTGAATATAGTTTGATTAAAAAAATTGTTTTAATCAGGATAATGATTGTGTAGTTTAAAAATGTGACACATTTTTCGTCACATCGGTCACATTTGGTCACATATGTCACCGATGATGAATCACGATAAAGCATGCACATGCGGCGAGTGCTTGGTGAGAATAATTCAAATTGATTTTCCGAATACTTTGTGGTGTGTTCTGTTCAAGAATATCACTGGCAAGAAGATGATATCATATTGAAAACTGTTTGGATCAGGATAATGATTGTGTGATTCAAAGTGTGACACATGTCTTCGTTTAATCTACATGATCTCGCCGGGAAGCTGTATCATCGTGTTGTAAGTGATGTTGTGTTATCTTGCTCAGACAGCGTGAAACAAATGAGCTGCATGTCAATGGTCAGCATGTATATTACATCAAGAATTACAAACTGGGAGAAATTACATAATGACGTCCTATTCCCAAATAGAATCTTCAATCGCAATGTCCTGACAAGTGAGTCTATACAAAATTGAATTAATGTGTAGATGGTTGAATCAAACAATTTTATCGGTAAAAACAGCAATAGATGCTGCCACAGCCATCGATTATTTCATTGGCGTATAGATAAGGTGTTTATTACATCAGCTTATCTATTTGTTTTTGAACATCAGGTGGCGGTTAGCGTTGAGCAACACACAATGATTAAGACACTCTGAATTAAGCATTGATGGTTAATTTAAAAGTAATTGGAAGACGCGATAATCATAAACGGTCACGCACATATTAGTCACATTGAGTCACATATCTGCCGTGTTGAATGTGACCGCACATTTGGTCACACAAAGGCAGTGGCTAGCGTCACATGTGTTGGGCACATAATCGGTCACATATTGGGCACAGTTTGGTTTACAGTGTAGCTTCACACTCGTGTGATACAAGCGTGTGTTTGACTAATGGACTACTGAAAACGCACATTAAAGCACTTTCGAGAGACACCGGAATTCTCGGTGTGACCTCTTTCTACAGATAAATACTTATGACTCTATTTATCTGAAAAATGCAGACATAATTTAGACTTAGTTATAGACAATCGCACTAAACAGAAAAATAATTATAAGCAATCGATTTATTGAATTTGAAATATCTAACCAGCTACCGAATTGATTCCTATCAATAGATGATTATTGAAATTCAGTTGTGATGAAACAGATTTTATCACGCAATAGATTGTTATAGCTTAGAGGTGTCAATTAATATACAATAAAAAGAGTACAAAAAATTGTAGAATTGAGTAGTTAGAGGATTTTATTACTTTCAGTTAACTGCACTGTTACATGCATGCCTTCATATTGTAGTAGAGTATTGGGATTTGGCTACTACTTGGGAATTTCTGTGATCGTGTCATTGCACAGCTTCTCCAATACCTAGGATTGATTCGAAAACAGTACCATGAAAGTCACGGAACATCCCTCTAATGCGTTGCGAATAATCGAGAAATTACCGACATTGCCGGCGTTCACTCTACGTTCATGCCGATGTTGGGTCAAACCTAAGACTTTTAAAATAGGTACCGGTACGTTCCTCTGCAATTTTTCTTAACACGAAAGAATGAGAGTGGGATAAATGAAACTCGGCCACACGGAAGATAGACGTGGCATCAATTTGCTTCCGAGCATAAACAAGGAACATTAATTTTTTACGTTAGGATGTTTATTAACTTTTGTCGAATAATGGTAATCTGAATAAGCTAACATTTGACTGTCAGCAAAACGGCAGCACCGCTTATTCGACTAATAGGTGTAAAGACCTCCTCGACACGTGTATTCTAATGCCCAGGAGAGACATTGGTATAAACATATTCATCATAAATTAAGTATAACAATAATTTGAGAAGAACGCAGCTCACAGAGATTTTGACTTCACATGGAGGGTAATGTGAGTTTACTGACTCATTCATTGTGATCAGCTCAACAATTCCTCTGAACGATTTTACGGCCAAGTTCAATTACGACCGCCATGGCTTAACGGCTGAGACTATTTCACATTTGGGTTTTATTGCTCATCAAGAGAGTGGTCCTAACATAAAAACTTCCCAAGGGTCACGTTCTCAAGAATTAGAGAGACCTGCAGATTAATGTTGCCATTCCACAACACGGTTATATTTCTCCGACATTTTCAGTCATTGAAACTATCAAATTACTTTAGGACATGCTGTAGATTTATATATCTGAATTTCATTGTCCTTCTATGTTTAATTGTAAAAAGACTATAATTGGCGGAAAGCGGAAACATTACACGAAATGTCAACGTGTGAACGCGTAAGTTACTGTTCTGTCTCGCATTCAGACTAAAAATTTGATTCCTCATTTCATGGATTTTGTCCCCGATATCTGGCAACATTAGAACAGCAGTCTAGGGGTTAGCATGAGAATTGCGTAATTGTGTAAGTTTTAAGTTAACTAATTGCATGCTTAAGTGGATTAGACCAACATAAAGAAAGATGACTATACTTTCTCAAGCGCAACATTCAGATAGCTCGCATAAAAATGTACAGCGCTTAGCGTAATAGCAATGAATATATGTGCATACACATATGAATACATGTATGCATGTACAGTTATCTTCTATTAATGTATCACAGATGTATCATTGATTGGCACAACATATGTTTATTCGTTTCTATTATGAACAATATCTAGACTACAATGGTACATATCATGACTGGATACCCACAATTCACTTCAGCATTGAAGAATTGATAAGTACGATAAATAAATAATACACTATTTCCTCTATTTTTTTTATCTATTTATTTTTTCTCTATTTTCTCTATTTATAAATCTCCACTATTTTCCGAAATTCCAGTGAATGAAAATACACGGTGGCATACGATGGAATCGGATGTCTACTGAAGCGCAATGCGTATGAGCATGACACATTTGAACTATTCCTGTATGTGCTTGCGTGCTATGAATGGATCAAAAAAGTTTCTTGAACTTTCAGGAAGTGTAATAAAACGATTTCAAACCGGACAGGAAAACACAGGCAATTGATAACCAGACATTATATTCGATTGGACAAAAATGATTTTGCAGAAATTTTGTTGAACAAATAAATATCTGCGTGTCTTTATGTCCCATCTCAAGGTATATATTCTGAGTGATCGTCTCATTATCCTTTCCAGGAGAGACGTTGGTATAGATATATTCATCATAAATGAAGTATAACAATAATTTGAGAGGAACTTGAATAATTTGAAGATCTTTCAGTTAGAGTTGTCTGTATAGATTAATGCCCCATTAATGACCTTGGGGTTGAATCTGGACAAGACTGGGGCAAGTGAAAATTGCAAGTGAAATATGAATAGAACATCAAAGTTGATTAGTAATAACGAAAACTCTTTACCGAATCATGATCATTAAAATGCTATTAAATCTGTGATGAATTAACCAGTACTTGAATTTATAAGCTTAGGTTGAAAATGACTAATGTTGAGTGTGCTTTCAAGATAGATTCATATTTTCCAAGCCTACTCATCATTTCAAAACTGAAGAGATACAATTTTCCAATGACAATTTATTATCCATAGAAGCTGATTGTGAAAATGTGTACAATAGGAAATCACAATGGACATCATTGTCAACTTGCAGCATGCAATCCGATGAATTAATGAAATAGTCTGACAAACATGGCAGTACTGGGTAACTCTAGTTGATTTAAGATCTTCCAATTTCGTTGGAAGTGAAGTAATTGATTGTGTTTTCAATTCTTATTATTTTCTGACAGTCCACAGATGAATTCCTTTTGGAGATAGGATGGGGTGTGTTATGATCATCCTCCTTAGGTCTCCTAACTTGCGTAATCCATGCAATATGTACTTAAAGTATTATCGGACAACCAGAGAGGGAACGGTGCAGGACTTTTCGTCAGGAATTTTCAGTTTTAAGGCCGAGGGTGACTTGCGACATTCTTGCAAAAAGTTCGTTAACCATTTGAATAAATTATGGTTGAATAATAAATTATCATATTTAAAGATTCACTCGTGATGTTCTGTTCAGAATTATGGCGCCTAAGTTTTTATAAGTTAATACATGATCACAAGCTAAATGAATTTTTGATGAATGTTTTCATGCAAGTGCATGCAATGATATTCGTAAATCAATATGCGTATACCTAATAGCGTTTATGAATTTTGATTTATATTTATTATTTAGGCTGCATAATAAGATTTATCGGAAAAATAAACGCGTGACTGTTTCAAAACGTAATTGTGACTCGCATCCGAAAAGGAAGCTTCCATGCTATCAATAACTTCTAACTCGCTGGTCTTCAATAGTTTATCTGAGTTCCATTTATTGAATAATTCTAAAGGAGAAGATTATGAGTGTGTGCATGTTAGAGAAGTTCGTATCATATAATAACCATCGACATCCAACGATATTAGCGTGTGTCATGATAAACATGACTACAAAACGCAAACCGAACAAATTAAGCTCGATTGTGCATCAGTAGAATATCAAAAAGTTTAAGATGACGTCAAGAAAAATTATCTGAAAGTTGGTGATTTATTCGTCCTTCGAATTATCCAGTGGCGCGCCCGATCCGGCCGCGCTTCAAAGCACGATGATGAACCATATAATGAGCCATGATTATTTCCGAATTACATGCGTCAAACCAATTGTAAATTTTCATCAATTTATTCTTAATTCATATTTTGAATTTCAAAATTTTCTATTTTGAAGTATTTCAATACAGAATCTTTGTATTTTCAGCATAGAATATGTGCTCATTCCTCATGGTATACAAACAATATTATATCATTGAAGAGTGTCTCATAGCTATGTTACAAATTCATTAAATTATTAGAAGTTAATAGTTCCGGAGATAATATTAAAGTTTCATGTATCCATAGAGTGTGGACCTGGATTGATTTGGTTCATTTCCTTCTTGAGAAAAATTGACAACGTTAGAATCAAACTTTGGGCGGTGGGCGGTCCTTGGCCTGATATATCTTTCACCCGTGTCGTTATTTATGAAATTAAAATGTCTGAAATAAAAATAATTTTCTTCTTCTGATAATTTAAACTGTCAGAATCAAATCATTTAATGACTTTTCAGTATGATTCTTAAGCGTGCTGATGCAATAGATACCGGCAAAAATAAGTCATAAATATGCTCTCTCGGCCAAATCCTGTTTGAGGAGTTTCATGAATCTATCTGTGTTTAGGCATCTATTGAATAGATTATGTTATTGAGGATTAAATCTAGTCAAGCTGCTGCCTTTCGACTCTATATGCTGCAGATATGTTCTTTATGTCGAAATGTGACAACCCTATTGCGTGGAGATGATGTCAAACAACAATCAATTTCGACATTTTAGAATTTTGTTCAATAGAGCCGATATATATTTAGTTCAGCTTTTGACTTAATGACTTCACTTTTTCAAATGGACTACACGTTTTCTGTGCTTTTGTTTTCACTGTTTTTATAAGCCAAAATATAGCTTACGAGATCCAATTGATTTGCGATAGAAAATGCGTTATAGGCCTACAATATTTAGAAAAATCACTGCGTGTTGAATGTTTCGAAATTCAAATTCACCGAATTGCGCAAGAGTAATCGATTTACTTACAGATGGCACATAGGACCGACAGCTTGCGATCATGAAATCAATAATAAATCTGTTAGAATGATTACACGCAACTAACGTAATTGATGTATTCATTAAGGATGGCAAAGTGCGCACAACGATAAACTCTGTCACCCGGGCCTAGATACAAAATTCATGTGCAGACCCGGGCAGGGTCTGGGCCAAAATAAGCGACCCGGTCCCAGCTTTGATTAGAATAGCGAACACATGGAAGTACACAAACTATACAAGCTTTATTGAATCGCAAACGCGGATGTATTATTGTATGAAACAATTATAGCCACTAGGTATTGGCCAGAATTGATGACTCAGTTAATCAATTTCGTTTTCTATTTTTTAGTTGATTCTGAAGACACCCTATCCTCTCAGGAAATGTTTTCGCTACAACTGTCTTTTAGGACTACCTGCATGATAGCTGAACTGTCGTGGCTCAGTATTACATGTGATTTCTGGCTTGAAATCATACAGGGTCACGAAAACTCGGACTATCCAAAAGATGTAATGCTGATTTTTTGACATCTGTCCTGTCACAATTATGGAAATTGAAATATATTGAATGGGTTCGAGTTATGATCTAGTAGAAACCCTAAAGACGCAGTTCTACGCATTTTATGGACACGTTTGAAGACCACTAAGATAAAAAGGTGCATCTCGATGCACGGTCTCAACTGTGAAAAAATTGTGAAAAATTTTTGCTGTTGAAGAAAATATGAATTATGGTTTTTGCCAGAAGGTGCAAGCAATAAAGCTGCTTGCCACGAAATTCAGAAAAGGATGGTGCTGCCGTTCATGGCAATCTAAGCAGTGTTCTTCACTTGCAACTTGATGTTGCCCTTGGAATTTGAAGTAATATGGCTCTGAAATTCAAGTGTTGTGACATTGAGTCTATTACCAAACATTCACTAGACCTCAATCCTATCGAAAATTGGTGAGTCTTGCTGAAATAAATGTTCAACCGGAATCGTTACTTGCGAAACCAGGTGTCATTTCTGGAATTGAAGAAAACCATCACGAAGTTGAAAAAGGAATTTTATGTTAAAGTTGAATTTTTCGATGCTTGACAGCATTTGTGGGGGAATTCAGAAAAAGGATACACACCAAATATCAAATGGTGGTCACTCAAATAATGTCTAAATAATTTATTACTTGGATTATCATTTGACTTCTTCTTATAATTCACTTTATTGGTAATCATGTACACTTACAAATGTCACCTTAAATTTGTCACCAAATGACATAAAAACACATCTGAGTCATTCAATCTGGCCAATACTAAAAGAAGTAACAAAAATACTGATGATGTCGAAGCAGCACCTAAAGTTCTGAAGGAATTTCAATTTTGAAAAGTTCACACTCTAAATGGGAATCGGGTTTGACCTATGTTTATGAAACATTACCTAGCTGCCCTTGTCGTTGATCTTCAAGATCAGTTTCCCTCACATCCTCTCAAATTTATAAATATAGGCTTATATTGTGTTGGTAAACAATTGAGTATTATTTGCTCAGTTTTTCAGTATACTCGTATACATGTATATCATGACGCTCTTTAATGCTCGCATCATGTGACCAGCGTGTTCTACAGACTAACAGGTAAAATTGACTTCAGTTGGAAGTTTTCTAGGGGCGTGAATCATAATTATGGAATTATATTTCATATTCATATTTCCATATTATTTCCCTATTCATGATATTTCTATTTCGAAATATTTACTTGCGAATATTAATAGGCTTACAGCACAGACACTTGCATATATGGTAATCATCAGAAATTGCATATAGTTTTTGCTACATGTATCTGTATTCGAGCTTGTGAATGTTGACATATTTCAGTTCTGAAATCATTTTAATTAAAGGAAATAAAATTAATTAATCTTTCGACCCACAGATAATTAGTTTGTATATAATTATTAATGTATTCAGATATTTTACTTCTGAATGCATGTTTCGGCGAACCGCCCTTCTAAATCAGATTTTGAATTTACAGTGATCTCATCTAACAAGGACTATGATTGATGATGATAATCCTTGTTAGATGAGCTGATTGTAAATTAAAAATCTGATTGAGAAGGGCGGTCCGCCGAAATGTATATTGAGACGTAAAATAAAAGACAAGCAAATTATCTGTGCGTCGAAAGATTAACTAATTTTATTTCCTTTAATTAAAATGTTGTTTAAGTCTTTCTTTATAAGTTCGATTAATATTGCTAGAAATAGTTCTGAGATCATCTTCAGTGAATCTTGAAATGTTGCAACTGACTATTCAGCCATAATTGACAACTGGATTCAAATGGCTGCCAACTTCAAGGAATGGGCCGGGAGCGGGCCTTCAAATTGAAGATTACGAAAGGGCATGGGCCCAAAAATGTAAACTGCACCGGTCGAAAAATCCTGTCGATTTTCTACTCTGTTCACACCAGCAGAAAATTGGCATTTCACAGTTTCGTTTTCGTGCAGCTTGCGTAGGTTTGTGAATGCGCACACGGCAGCGATCCTTTAAATTTTCAATAGTGGGAACTTTTATAATTAACTATTATAAATTTTCAATTTCCTATAATTTTCATAGTTCAATATTCTATTCTTCTCAAATACCTAATTGTACTAATTTTGATTATGTTATTTATTTCAACGGTCAGGGTTGCAAGAAAATAGCCGCAGAAATTATCAGAATCATCGGAATTTCAATGCGCTTGACATATCATTTCCAATTTGACAATTACATTTAAGTAAAATTTTAACTTTGGATTGCATGAAATCCTATTGAGTGAACAAATCAGCGGGAAATGGTGTCAAATGCCAATTTAAATATAATCAGCTCATCATGTGCCTGGTGTTCTGGTGTCATTTAAAAGTACTTCTCATCATAATCTGTTCAATTCAAAATCTCAGCATTTCTAATTCCCAAGCATTTTGACTAATGTGATAACTAATTTTGACTCATATACTAAATATTCTTTAATGAATGTCTTGAAATGTTTCAAATCTTTAAAAATTACAATCGTTGTTGACGAAGCTGACAACTGTCGTATAAATCTCTTATCATTTCTTGACTTTTAGGCTGCATTTGACACCATCGACCATCTAATTCTTCTTTCCCGGCTACGATTTTGCTTTAGTTTCTCTGGTATGGTTCTCATTCGGATCGAGCAATTTGTTCGTGGGAGAATAAGTCAAATTTCATTCAGATTTTCCCTCTCTGCCTTCTCGAATGTGGACGGCGGCGTACCTCAAGGTTCCGTGATGGGCCGTTTGCTTTTCATCCTGTATTCATCGGACCTTGTTCACATCGCTCAGCGACACAATTTATCCATACACATGTATGCTGATGATTTGCAGGTGTATGGTCACTGTCTTCCATCACAATCTGATGACTTGTATTTGCGTATGACTCTGTGTGTCTCGATGAAGTAACGGCCTGGTGTTCATCAAACTGTCTTCTTCTAAATGCAAGCAAATGTGAAGTGACGTGGTGCTCGTCCTCTTGTGCTCCTCCTTTTGGTAATCACTTTGTGTCACCATCGCCCTCAGTTCGCTGCCTTGGAGTCTACTTAGATACGGAGCTTTCATACCGTACGCATGTGACTCATATTGTGCCGTCTTGTTTCGGAGTTTTACGGCTAATACAGTCTGTTCATCGATCTCTGTCCTCTCTTGATCAAGCTTGTAGAGTCGCTGGTCATCTCACTGCTTGACTACTGTTATTCCGTGCTTACTGGGATTCCACGAAATGTATTGCATCGACTCCAAACGGTGCTCAATGCCTCTGCTCGGCTGATTTTCAGTGCTTTACGCTATTCGTCTGTTACTCCTCTTTTGCGCGAATTAAAATGGCTTCCGTCCGGAACAAGTACCCGGTATCGTCTGGCTGTTCTGACCCACGCCTGCCTTCACGGAAATGCACCCTCCTATCTGGCTGACGATCTCAAGAAGGTATCGGTTTTCTTTCATTTTGGTTTTCGCTCTTCCTCCACTCAGGCACTCATCGTACCACGATTTCGGCGTCCGACAATCGGCGGTCTTTCCTTTCCAGTGGCAACAGCCCGTTTATGGAACTCGTTACCTCATCACATCACAGACAATGCAGACTCAAAAAGTTTTAAAAAGTGTTAAAACAGCATCTTTTAGTTTCATGTTTTAATTACTTGTTTCATTTTGAATGTAAAGTGGCCTTGAAGTCATCCGCGAAATGTCACTTAACTACAATTCTTATCTCATTCATTCACATGGTATATGCAAGGAGATTTTTTGAGAATCCATGTAAGCAAATTCAATTCATAGAGTTCTTCTTTAAATTTTGACTGATTGTGTTAATTTCTTCAGATAGCATGCGGTTTTAGAAGATAGGTAAAGCAATTCTCGCGTATAGAAGTCTTAGCTGCTGAAATAACTTGCGGGGGAGATCTGTAGCATACTTGCAAGAACCGTGCAGCAGATATCCAAGATGTCTTACGCAAATACGCTCGTAATTGCCAGAGCAGCAGATGAATAAGAATGTGAAGAGTAGGCGTATGTACGCTGACCATATTTGTACATATATTTGTATTGAGTTTGTCCTATTTCTAAAATGACTCTCTGTGAATCCATTGAGCTGATGCTATCTGACTTTAATCATATTTAGAAGTTTCCTTTGTCTAATAATTTGAAATAGAATGAGTCAAAAACAAAAGCACTGTGTATTACGAAGTGTAATTTTGACATTTATTTCCCCTTTCCTTACTGTAAAGGAGCTGAAGATCTTGGGTGTCACTTGGAATGATTGTCTGGCGTGCGCTGACTCTGACATCTTCGCAATATTTTCAAGGTTTGCTCTATAAGATTGTACATGTCAAAGATTCTTCGCAGTATACTCAAGCATGACGATCTATAGTTTGTGTTTAGAAGTGTAACCCATAGTGTTCTTATGTATCGCTCATATTTAATTACATGTTGGATCTCGAATCTTTAAAGATTATTGACCGATTTTTCAAGCGAGCTCGTAAACTGATTTGTCCATTTCATTGTCAGTGCAGAAACTTTTCCTCTAATTTTCATGAAAAACGTTTGGGTACTCGTACTTTTAAAACTTTCTTTTGTAAATGTCAAGTGGAAAATCACCCCTTATCGGCAATTGTACCATGTTTTGATAGTATGAAGCTCAAAATACCATTTTGCAGAACATTCTTGGGACAAAATTTCTTTGTAATTATGTCAACGTTGGTGATCAATGACTTAACCGATCTTACTTCCACTGTTCCATCATGACTGGTAAACTCTCTGACCTGATTTTTGATTTCTATTTGATAAAATGTATTATATTATTCTATATAAGTGCATCTTTATTCACTAGAAGCCTTTCTTCTACTTTTCTTTTTATACTCGTCTGATTATGCCGTGACCTAATTTTTTTATGAATGTCTTTAATTTTATTAGTCTCATGATAATGCTTATAACTCCGTGATTCCTTCTTTATTCCTTATTATTTATTGTCATGTAGGCCAGTTCTATCTGCCTCATGACCGTGTTCGGCAGTAAATCCGACTCTATAATTTTATTTATAGAAACATTCTCATGATATTGTCTTATAATCGTATGTCTATGAATTTCTCATAGCCACAGCCTAGTGCTAAATATCTATCCTTGCATATTCATTTTTTTCAAATTCTGAGCTCGTTGTTGAATAGTTGATATTTTCTTTTGTGATATAGACCCTGAAGACAACGACGCTTGATCGTTGAAGAAAGCTAATATTGGTTTAAAAAACAACCAGAATTACAGCAACAACGAAAATAACAACCATATCATCATTCAATTTCGCAATCTCTTATTTTGTAAATGTGACAGCAGATTTCTCGATCGCGTACGAATTACAATTCTAAATTTGGATCTGATATCTCCATCAGCAGATGTATCAGGACACTGAAAAATATGAGATGGCGAATTAGAAAAAATGAAGTATATTTTTGCGGGTATTTACTGAATACTACTCTTGACAACATATTTACATTTTGATAAAATTAGTGCATTTTTAGTGATTAATAATGGCTATTTTCTTAAGAGAGGAAATATCAACTTATCCTCCCGCAGCTATGCTATACAGCCCGAGCGCAGCGAGGGATGGACAGATATCTAAGGGAGGAAACGATTATTTCCTCTCGAAAGAATGTAGCTTTTCATTTTGTGACTTTTAGATGCCTATTGTTTATTATGAAATTGATGGGTATACCGCGAAATCTATGAATGAGCTAATCTTGGGACTAAATCGATATCCTTTTAGTCTCTGGGTAATCATAACTTGTTTGCAGACTTCTATGATTTATTTTACACAGAAGTTTACACAAGAAAAGTTAACTGCAGGAGGAAAAGTTAGCTTTGTGATCTCGTGGGACTGAAAAGCTGATTTTTCCTCCCGGCACTCCCACACAAAATGAGGATGTTATTTTTTGCAAGCACAATGTAAATAAGATAATTAAATTTGCATTGAACCTTATTTATGCTGCGTCGCGTGTTTTGTGGTTATGAAAAGCCTTCCACTTCACTACTATTTTTGGAGAGCGGTCAAGAAATCAACTGTCAATTTTAGATGCTTGATACATCAAATCAGACGATGCTGCATTGTGTGTACAAAAGTAATTTGTAGGGCAGTTCTCTTTGCCATGTTGAACTTTATTCATAGAGTCTTGCGTACCTCTCTTAGCTTTATCCTGGGTAAAGATTGACAAGACCAGGCGAGATATCGTTGCTCATTTACTTTTACACATTTCTGTGATTTCAATATAATGACAAATGATGCAGTAGCTGAGACAACAATTTCTATGCATGGATAAATCATGGTCAATGCAATTCACTAAAACATGCTAAAATTAGAACATTTGGGGAGGCACAAATGAAGAGTATTCATTTACTAGTACCTTAATACTTGATTTATTGTATAGTGTCTCTGCAATGCGGGTGTGAACACTTCTAAACAAAACTTTGCAGTCCTCTTGGCTTGCTTCTTGTGAATGACAGCTCACTTCGGTAGGGACTGGCTTTCCTCTCAGATGCTCATTTACTCTCGTGATTAGGTGTCCCCGAGTATCACCAATGTAACAGTTTGAGCACTGTCTGCATGTATAACAATAGATCACGTTGGATGGAAAACACGGAGGGACTTCATCTTTATCAGGAAAAATAGCTGAGGTCTTAAAAACTTTAAAAGCGACCTGTAATTTGGCGTTGTTTTTATTCAAAATAGAGAATATAATTACTTGGATGCTTTTAAGGTTTCACGCTCCTTTTCCTTTATAAAAGGAAGGGACCAATAGATAGTTTTAGCAGTCTCGCCTCTGTTGTTGCTAGTACTGTTATTGGTAAGAGAATCAACTTGGGTTATTATAGAATCTATCAACTTGACAGGGTAATCATAAGAGATGAAAATATTTTTGATCTGCTTACTCACCTTTTCATAACTATCTAGCGAACTACTGAGACGCTTGGCCCTGATAAAAAAGATACCGAACCGCAGACTGTATTTCATGGGAGCTGTCCTTTGTATTTCATGAATAAACTCGAAATCGATCGACAAACACGGTCGTTCTCTTTGTGAGATCACTGGGCTCAACCAGTTATAATGACAAATGACTTCGAGGAACTCAGTGGCATTTTTCTGTTACAAAAAAACTTTAGTCAGCATCTTGACTATTTTCAGGCTTCCACGCATAAAGTCTGAGACTATGATTCAATACTTTAGAATTGAATCCATAAAGCATAATTTTGACTTATAGCCTAAAAACTTTGCTAGACAGTCGTCATCTCAACAATTGCCAGTAAAAGAAGAACCGGTATTCTTTCATTGCTGTACAAGTTCGCAAGTGTCATTATGAACAAAAACCCAACTACAAAGGTTGTGAACTATTTCAATCTAAAGTTCACTTTGTCGGTGTCCTTGTTCGTGGTCAGGTTGAATCATGCGGTCCGGTGAGTCAAAGGAGCGGCGATTATTTATTGCCGTTGACATGCGGCTGGTCGCAGTTGCAATTATTCCTACGCTGACTCAACCAGGATCTGCACACCAACGTATCGCTCGAGGCGGTACTTTAAAGGCAACACGCCCGACAAGCATAAATTACCCCAAACTTTAGACGACCTTATTGTAAAACTCCTGACGTCGGTATTACTGATGAATCTTTTCAAGCAGTTAACATTCATTGATGAAGGAAGGTACGCCAGACATGCATGTCACGGAGAGGGTTGTGACACACTATTACGTTGTATTCCCTTTAATGTGATGAGGTTCTTACTTTTTATAACTAAATGGAGCAGCCGCAAAGCAAATCTGATTGACTTTGATATCAACAAACACTTTAGGAAAGTTGACGCCAACTATCATACCAGTTTGTCGCGTATCAACTGCGGGATCAGGGTGATGAAATTAGAGTTGACCATTACGCAACTGTCTAATTTCTTTTGTCATGTTTGAATGTTGAATTCTCAGATGATTATTCCAAAATTAGAACCATCAGGCGGCCCGGTCCGATTTTCCCAAAAGGAGTGGTCTAAGACATCGTTGGTTTGCGGAAGAATCATGCAGTTAAACTGCATTGTATGATATCAATTTCTTTTACTAACTCAATTGATCAGAGCAACAGGTTTATATACAGTAAAATAGGAGTGATCTTACTCTCGAGGGCTGCCGAACGTACATATATTTCATGGCAATGCCGTCTGAAGTTTATTTCATTTTATTCATTGAAATTCCCTTTGTAAGTTGATATTATGGTTTTATTTAAAGAATTAGTAGTTCTCTATTTCTCTCCTAGTCTACCGATTTCAATTAGCAATACATCAAAGAAATCTAAAAAGTGCCGTCTCTCCTCGTGTCTTATTCATTACCACTCACATGCTTTCCTATTGGAAAATTACGATTAGTAAATCGAGCGATATTTATATTCTGACAACTGCTCAAGAAACACAGTATCGGATGCAAGTTTATAATAGCTGATAATGTAGGCCCACGAATGATATATAGCACGTTTGGAAGACATGAGGATCGATTGACTTTCGACATAATTTAGGAGGTCCGTTTTTTATGATCAGCTCTGCATATCTAGTGAAATGCTTATGAAAATATGATTTTGACTTAAATGAGACGTGTAGATTAAATTTCGATATAGTCTGAGGAACGGAAGTCAAAGACGGAGTTGATGTCTGAATAATTTAAAAGTCATTCTCTCAACTGTTATATCACGGTCATTCCATCTGTTTGACTTAGCATCAATTCTCCTGCTAAATCTTAGGTGAAATTTAGTGAAGCAATTGAAAGAAATTGAATGATTAACACTGTAAAAATTTCCCACAACCAATGCATTTAATTTGCAACTTATAAGCTATAGGAAATTATCAGTGCATGTAGTTCCCTTGATTGCCCACATACATATATTTTAATGAAAATGCCCACGTGTGCAAATTTCTAAGTTCACCGACCCGGGTGTTTAGCACAATTGTTGCCTATATTTTGTGGAAGTTTCTCTACCTGTAGTGCTATCAGAAAGCGAAAGTTTCATACAGCATGTTTAACTTCATATCACCATCAAATTAATCCCAAAATTTTTAATTAATGAGGATTTAATTTTAATTAATAAGGATTTTTATTTTTAAAACTTTGTGAATACATGATGTATTTTCAATAACTTTGAAAAAGAGTGTTTCAAAATCCTATAGATACATATAATTACAGTGTACGTAATGTACATTGAACGACGCAGCTGAACAGCTCATAAGTGCAATTAATGTCCAGCTTTATTGCAATGTAATATTATTATATTGACATCAAATAGTATTTATATTAATATCTATCACATTCACGTCGAATCAATAAATGTCACAGGCCTTTAATGTTGGCCTAAGTCTTTTTAGGAAGTCATCTATCCAAAGAGCATCATATTCTATTTTCTTTAATGATCGACCTTGAAATGCGGTTAAAGACATTTATTTTTCAAGTAAATAGCGCCAAGACCAAAATGAACACAGACAATGTCAGCATAGATGCAGTTACCTATGAAAAACTGATAGACTTCTGATTTTGATAACATATTGCCAGCCTTAATGACTATCTTTTGACATTATGTGGATTTAATAGATAGTTGAACATTCATGCAATAATGTTCATCACTTTATGTAGGCCTGCGCACACATTGGAAATTACCGCATGTCACGTCTGAATATAAAAAGCTTTCTTTCTGTTATCAGTTGAAAAATTGTATTGTCAAAAGGAAAACAGTTTAAATCAATTTACTGAAACTTTCTTTAAAAACTTGGTTTCATGCTTCGTCTCGTGCGTTGTTTCAAAACATTGTTTCAAAGATCGGTTTAAATTTAAAACCCTTATATTATGCTATGAGATTTAGATTGTGTTATAAATATGGTTGTAAAGCCCAGTTTTAGACATGTTTTTAATATAGTTTTAAAATGCACCATGTATTATTCAAAGTCCTACTTTAGATCATATATAGCACTTGATGATCCAGGAGCCTATTCGCAGTGAGATCAAACTGGGCCAAACTAGCCAGCAACTATCTATGGCTTGATAGAGAGGCCAATGTGAATGTTTAGAAAACAGCAAAGACATATTGCTTTCTGTATGCCGGCAAAAATAAGTAGTATGATAATAATATACTTACGAAAAGCGTCTTATCGACATTACAGGCGCTCTACCTCATACATCAAACAGATTTCAGGTTGCCAATCGATTCATTTGATAATTGGGGCCCAATTGAAGAACACCGATATAAGTGTGGCAACAAAAATAAAAAAGCATCTTTATTCGACGATGAAAATCATCCCAGCAGTCATTTACAATAGAATGTAATTCTTACTAATATGAATAATTAATTGTAGCAGTCCTTATGAGAACTCCAAGAAATTTTCAGAACGAAAGTATTCTCTCCCGAAGTATTTATGCCACAATAAAAGGTAAAGTAGATACAACGTTGCCAACGTTTCGGGTCCTGACCCTTTCTCAAGGCAGTTAACTATAATTTTATTATTCTACTATAATTCGATTTTAGAACACTTTTTTTATTAGAACGGAGAGAATACTTTCGTTCTGAAAATTTCTTGGATGTGGTCCTCCCGCCCGCTGCCATTACTTATCTGATGCAAAGTAAGTACCGGTATATAAGGGAAGTATGGAATCAATGGTTGATTTGTGGCGACAGCTATGATATTACTTTTTCGCCAGCTCTTATAAACAGTTTTATTTGATATCGCAATTGACAACAGAATAGTATTGAAATATTGAATGGAAGGGACTGAATAGCTATGCCAAAACTATGAAGTAGTGAAAAATTACATAGTTATCCGTAGACATCGGGAAGACAAAAACATGAGATGAAGATCCATTTCTACGGTAGATTCGATTTGGCATATAAATTAATTGATTATTAAGGTACTTTGATCTGATGAGGACTGCTGGCGTTCTCCAATCCGTAGGTTTACAGATGCAGTGATGCTTCATTTCATAAAACAATGATAAAACAGTTTGAAATTTAATTAGCAGTTAATAAACATTAACTGGATAATCGTTCGGCTTCCTGCTGGATAGGCAGATATATACGAGGATATAGTTAAACCAAATGGCAAAAATGAACTTAAATTTGATTACAGCAGGAGAGAGTCAATCTCATTTTTTAATGAACTATTATTAGACCACTGAAATGAACATATGTTCATTTCAGTGGTCTAATAATAGTTCATTAAAAAATGAGATTGACTCTCTCCTGCTGTAATCAAATTTAAGTTCATTTTTGCCATTTGGTTTAACTTTTCTCGTGCCAGTAGAACATGCTGGGATTTTAGGTATGACATGAGATTTCCGTTTTTTGACTCGGATGGACATATCAGTTAAAGAAAAACGTCGATTCCGAGTTTGTGTTTCATCTCAGATTATCGTGAATAGCAATTCCTATAACCTCCTCCCAAGAGGCCGTGCTGTCTGGCATGGAGTAGTTCGTAACTCGAAGACAAACACTTCTGCCTCACTGCTACGCACGAAGAAAGTTTGGTTGATTATACGGAGTGGGACTTGAAATGTGACACAATTTCGGCCACATTATCAGCGGATAATTGAATAAAAAGTCTTCACTTCTCGATAGTCTACAGAGAGCCGGGAAATGTCGATGATATGATGTGTTTAGAGGAATATTCTCTCCTCGATTCGAAGATGTGCTGGCAATGAAGTGAATGAGATAGATGAAAATGAGATTGGAAACAATCAGAAACTCTTGAGGTCATCAGGTTTAAGAGAAACAAGTCATGGCATATAGTTGAATCGAAAACTGCCATCATAAACTGAAGGGAAATAAGAAATCTGTATTGAAAGTAACGGGGTAGGGATGAAAAAGAACAAAAACTATAGCGATCACTATATAGCGTTCAATCTCTATGTTACAAGTTTTTGCTAATCGTTCATTGACAAGAAAAGCGCATGTTTGTTTATCCCCGGCTATGGTGCATTAATTATATAATATTGATGACAACTTCATAATGTGGAGTTTTTAAGACATATACGACTTTGGGTATATAATACGAAACGATGTTCATGTGGTAGCTGGATTATTTATAACGATTATTGCCTGTCTCGATTTTCCTTTAAATCAAGAATCAAGACGGAATCAATTGTCTCTAACGCAAGTGCAAAAAGCACAGTAAGTTTTCTCGAAAGTTCGCTAGAGTGCAAAAGTGAATTAGTGTGCGCACATGGACGCGAGAGAAGGGGGATCTGTCCTCCCCCAAAAATATTTTGATTGGGCAGAGTATCTTATTTGCCCAATATTCATGGTTTAGAACGCTTGCAGTATTGTAATCTATACAGTATATCATGCATACAGCATTATCTATTAGGCAATAATTCGGTAATGGATTTCTACACCGAACAGGTAAGTACAAAAGTTGGAGGACGATACAACCTCTGTGGCGCTACTCCGCTACATCATGGCCGCTTACCGCGGCTTATGCAACTGACTTAGAGCTTATGAACATAAGAAGAACATGCAATATCAGGGATTGTAGCGGTCTCCGAGAAAGGTTTGCTTGAATAACTGTCATCGCCAGGACAACATTACAAAGAGAATAAATTACTTGTAATTAGGGTGCCACTAACATTGCAGGGTTCTTTTGATTTTCAGGTTTGTACCGCAACATTTTCAGCATTTTTATGCTGACTTTTTCGATCACTTGTAAACTTGAAAAAATAACGTCCTAGTTTAAAAACGATCTTTAGCATATATTTTGAATTCAACGCATTGGCTCTGTATAGTAAGTGACCTGATTTTACGTGCTATTCATCTATCAGGACGCTTAAAAATAAGCCTATAGGTACCTGAGTATGCCTTAAACACCACCTCGACAACAGAAGTGGGTCACACACTGAATGAACGCATGCATGTCTAATGCAAACTTCTGATCATTGATTAGGATCAGAAATCAAAAATGAAGTGGTACATATAACTCACTAGCTTCGCTATGAATCAAAAGTAGATGCACAGCAACTCCATCCACAAATGCGAAAAAGTCAAGTTTCTCACTGTAATTATTATAAGATACATTTATGAGCAAATAACAAACGGAGTTTGGATTTACATGAACCACTTTACGATTGATTTTATTCTGTGATGCCGATAATAATTTTCAATGTTCCGATTACAAAGTATAGTTCTATGGGATTGATGCGCTTACAGTAAGTAGCATTGAATTGTGCAATTTTCCTTCATCAGCACTATTTGATTGATGAAAGTAAAGGGTCTATAGACAAGCTGCTGAAATGATTGATGATAAATTAATGATCTAGTCACACATTTTTTAAAACGATGGAGGTGTTATGTCTTGCATTCTTTTTAGTATTGATTTTCAAAGAAATTAAGCATCAGAATGCACATTTAATCTATGACTCTCTAAAATTGAGTTATTGCAAATAGTGTATAACCTGATAAATTCATCCTGTTGACACTTGTTTTAGCGGAAAATGCTGTGTTTAAGTGCTTAGAAACAAAATCAATCAATTTCATCAGCTTGGTTATTTTTTATTTTCATTAAGTATTATTGGCGTTGGACTAGAATGATATTTGGTGTATCTAAAAAGTTGGCATATTTCACGCAAGCAACAAATCTACTTGATCTAGCAAGTATCATTCTTGATAAAACTCCCAATCATTGTGCTACTTCAGATCTTAAAAATTAGGTTCTGACTGATTTATTCTTATAAACGCGATCTGCATATAAAGTAATTCCAGTTGTACTTCAAGAAAATGCTGGATTTACATTATTTGAAGAAGAAATTCGATACTGAAAAAAATAAAAGGATTCATGGACAGCAAATACTCCTTGGCTAGTCAAGTGACATAATTACCAGCAAGACACTGCACTTGGTGGAAATTCTCAAGAATGATCTCCAGGTCGTTTTGAAACTCCATGGGAAAGGGACCATTTTGCACTATGGGAATAAGAATTTCTAGGCCATTGGGTAGCTTTCTCACTAAAATAGGTTGCTTCGATAGTTTTGGAGACATTGTTGCTACACTAAATCAGATCATTAACAACAAAGGTCTGTCGTAGTTCATTGAATATCTAAAGAGAATGACAGGTATTAAGTCAATACAAGACACCAACACCTTTGATTCCCCGACCGCACTCGTCCGCGGTGGAGACGAGCTCGCACCTTCTTCAATAGGCCACGCTGATGGCTCAAAACGCTTCAGAACGCTGGTAGCGTTCTGTCAATAATAAGAGGTCAATATGTTGTCGATATCACTTAGAGATGACTTCTGCCTTCATTCGCATTCCTTTTGAACCATCAGCTTGGCCTAGTGATGAAGGTGCGAGCTCGTCTCCACCGCGGACTTCGGTTCGATTTCTAGGTCGGGCGAGTGCGGTCGGGGAATCAAGGGTGTTGGTGTCTTGTATTGACTTAATAGTTGTCATTCTGTTTCGATATTGAATCATATCATGACTATAAAGACAGTTACTCAATATATAAAGCATGACTAAAGAGATCATGACTCAAGACAATGACTAACAGAAAAAAATTTCGTCAAGCAAACGACGCTGTGCTTTGTAGTGATGCTACAAGTGCACCTTCACCATTGCGGCTTTTACGGCATTCAATCAGGAATTGTCATCAGGGTTCGGAAAACATGTTTTTAAA
The DNA here is from genome assembly GCA_907163375.1 of Prostheceraeus crozeri. Taxonomy (NCBI): domain Eukaryota; kingdom Metazoa; phylum Platyhelminthes; order Polycladida; family Euryleptidae; genus Prostheceraeus; species Prostheceraeus crozeri. The sequence continues at coordinate 23,333 of CAJQUW010000601.1, read as the reverse complement.
TAAAGAATATTTTGGAATTTTTGCTCACTGGATGCATACACATTTTTGGAATACACCGACAATTCCCACCTAATAAAGATACCCAACCTATTGTAAGAGTGGTTGTATCTCCCGCGCCAGCCAGATTGAATCCATGAATGCATCTCTAATATGCGTACTGAAGCTTCATCCTTCCGGACAACTAAAATTTAAAAATAAAGTGGATATTGGATTGTGCAATAAATGCACATATATGTCAGATTGATGTATCCAAGGCCTACGCCAACTGTCACGGTCCTCGGACCGCGCCCATCCACTGCTAAATTGGGAGCCACTCTCGCTTAAAATGTATCCATGTGAAATTCAATTATCTATCTATGAGACAAAGTAGTCCCGACTTTTGCTTAATTAGCTCTAATTATTGAAAACGAATTTGTAGATCACAATTTAGACACACTCGCATCAGAGAGCTGCTCGGTATGCACGTAGTCAATGCCTATTTGCCGGTATATCGACTAGGATGTTTATTATCCTCATTATTAATAGCAGCATAACTGAGGTAGAGATTGGCTGAATATTCCTTCACAATACTCAGAGCTAATACAAGCATCTGGTTTAAATTGTGCTTCATTGACGGCCTATAGTGTAGTCATATGTCTGTAAATGTTCATATGAGTCAAGAGAATAAACTTTGTTATAGAAGAAGCTTTGTGATATTAGTAGCTCAGAATTGTCCATGAAAAACGAACTTTATAAACAAAAAGAATGCTGGTCTGATCTATGGCTAATTGTCGAAATTTGAATAATGGAATCTGATTAAAGATGTCGAAATGTAATAAAAGTGACGAAGATGACAATAAATCAAAAACGTCGGAGGAAGTGACGTTAGCGCGGCTGCTGACATAACCAATGAGTCATTAGACAAAGTTCAACACATCTCTTAGAGATATGTTTACACTATCTGACCAACAAAAGCGAGAAATATTATCCACGGGCAAAATTGCCAAGTTTGGCTTGCCAGAAAGTCAGTAACGAGCTGTCGAGCCTGAAAACTCTTCTTAAACTCATCAATCACCGATAATAGCCAGCACAGCGATTTAGAGGAACGCCAGCATGTCTTGTTATCAGATGACGGGACGATTACTTCGGGAAATAAATAATCTTTTTCTTCATCCGTTTCCCAACAAACAGCAAGTAATAACTCAAGCTTGCTACAACAGCTGGTTCAATGATGTCTTATTGTCTTCCTTTGCTTGATTATTGACGTTGCTTTGTTTGACCTGATCCTCACGGAGAGGTCATTCAGTTCCTTCGTCACACAAGAAGAATCCGATCAACAAGCATTCCGTCTGATCTCATCCCCAACCTTAATAGCAGAATCAATGAAATAGAAACTTCAAAGCGTTTATTCGCATTCCTGTTGCTGTTGAATTCGAGGAGGATAGCATTCAAATTTGTTCGCAACTATAAGACTAAGAACTGAGGTCTATCTATTAAGGTTAACAATTATGAAAGCGGCTCATACACTGCAAATTGATTGTACACAGTAAATATACGCTAAATGAATAGTCAAAATACAGTAAGTTTATCTGTATTTTGCAGTTTGAACAGAAAATATCTGTAAAAGGCAGATGATGTTTATCTAGCGGATTTTATGTGTTGCGTCATCAAATCATTAAGCTGTGACTTGTGACGTCATCATCTTAACAGAAATTTCGGATATTTTCTGTGAAGTGTAACGGTTATTTTAGCTATTTTTTGACGGTGTGAAGTTTACAGTGCCGGGTTGGTAAAATAACATTTTCTATTTTTTATCAGAATAATGATTTTCATATAGTATCTTATGAACTTTGCTTATATGTTTCTGTAATTGTAGTGATTTTGCCCCAGCCGATTGTGATGGGACCTAGGAATCGGGAGATAAATAAATAAGCAATTTTCATACAGCTTGCAAATGTTTTATATAGATTATAGATTATCATGCGTCAAATAATTATGTCCATTATGAATAGACGATGAACCACTCGTTTGAATACAACCCGAGTTTGTATAGATTATTATTTCACTTTAGTGCACTGTGCTATGAAATTATTATCATGAAGCACTCGTAAATGAAAAACGATTGATCGAATTAGAGTCGAAAACAGCACAGATTGAAGAAAAGGGCTTGTTTGCATACTGTATGCACATCGCAAAAAGCGTGATGTAGCTTATTTACAGATGGGATAAATTTAATGATAGGATGATTTTATAAGTGAGAAACGCAACTTTTGCATGTCTGACGCATACCTTCTTGACATATCTTTCCAAATATAATCACCTATTGAACACTTTGTCGGCAACAATGTGTGGGACCCTGCTCGTCTAGGCTTGAGTGTTCAGGTTAGGGGTCGAATCACAATGAAGCGAGTTCCTGCTGATGACTGACGGACTAAGTAACTGATCAATTTTAATTCGTTGCCACGAGAAAGTTCCATTGAGTTCTCTTACGAACTTATTAATCCAATGGTTGCAAAAGCACTGCATTTGTAAAACTACGAATTGGGGAACGCCATCATTCCTTATTAAGACTGCTTCAATTAATTATTCAAATTAGTAAGAATTACACTATATTATAAATACTGCTGAGATAATTTTCATGTTATGAGAATTGTACTCTTTAGTAGCCTAAATGCTATTTATATAGCATTTTTGAAGATAAAAATTTATAAGTTTTTATTGTTATTGACACCTATAACCATTCTGACCTTAAACTATAACCTGTTGTCAACTAAAAAGTACTTGAAATTGTCATGAGTCAATTATTGTTCATAAAGGAGCTTTGTCATCAACCATTTTGCCGAATTTTCTTGTAAACAGTAATCAATAAAAACAAGCAAACGATGAAGTAGTTGATATCCCGTTACCGTTTAGTATAATTCCTACCTATTGTCATCATAGTCTTGAATCCAAAATATGATAAATGACTGCAAGTGAACAATGTCACGACTTGTATTCAATATACTATTTCTGCGATGAAAAACCATAAGCAAATAAGTCGAAAAATAATGCACTAATCGGCAACAAATAATCAAATAATGTCAACAAATAATATAGATCCGCATTATCTTTTAAAAAAATCTCAACCAGCTTGCTGTCCACCGGGTGGACTGGGATCTACTCCACTTTTCTCAACGGACTTAAGACCGTTGGAAAAGATGGAAGGGTGAAAAGAGCCTTGGCTGATTGCAGCAAAGGATTACAGAATTTAGAAAGTTTTTGTTTTTCCCATGTTTCTGGAATTTTCGTGAAGAAATCATACAGCATGATTTCCACACTGTTGATCAGTAGCTGCTAGAATTTAGTTTAACGACCACAGCATTATAATTCTATTCTAATTCTGTGCTAACGACTGACGACTGTCAATGAACAATATATCAATACGCAGGCGATGGTGTTTATAGGCTATGTTACATTTTGTGACAGTTCCTATTGAGTGCATGCTAATGGTCTTGCAGTGATGCAAACTTTCAAACTGTGTTTTGATGAATGTTCTATATTTCTATTTTTATGTTCATTTCAATGAATTCAAATTGAAAAAGTTTCGAATTTTTATGATTAAGCCCTGTCACAAACTAGATACACCACATGAAAATGATCAAACTTCTAGAATTTCGCAATTTCTCAAAGTAAAAAAATGACAATTATGCTTCAATAGTAGTATCAGTTCTCTATCACTCAAAGGTAAACACATAGTTCTTAATTCCTCTCTCCGTACAATACCCTACCACCTTTTCTAGTAAAGTTTGTTTGCTATGAGTTCTTTCAGGGTAAGCGGCCCATCGAAGGCGCGTTTATCCTTGACCTCCTAAATTCATGGTCTGATTTTTAACAAATCGCGTGTCAATCGAAAGAACTCATCAGGACGGATTAGAAATTAATCATATTGTGTATCTGCAATATTATTTGATATATAATGATATTTGATATTATATTGATTTATATTATTTGATATTTCTAACACTTGTGAAAAGGTCAAGCAGTTTGATTTTCTTCTATTTCTGAGTAAAAAATCGAGCTAATTGAAGGATCAACACATTTGAAAAGCAAAGGTCTTTGATAAATTAATATATTTGACAATATCAGAATTTTCCTATTACTCGTACTCTATAAAATTTGCATTGAATTCTAGAAAATATAAATGTTTAGCATGAAGGACAGAGATCCTACCTACAATATTTTGATATTTTAAGTAGCTATCACACGACAATCTTGATCGCGAAAAACGTTATACTTCGTCTATACTTTAATAATTGATTAGGGAAACTTTTCAACATTTTCGGTGCACCGGTGCGCGCAGGTGTGACTCGGGCACAGCTCAAAATGCAGGAAAAGGAATACGATATTCCAGGCTTCATTTTAAATCCACATCTGCCGGTATTCAAAATGCTCTCCAATGCACGAGTTGTTTCTTTTATAGACTACGGCTTTTTTATAGAAAGAGTGTTAATTGAATTTCCTGAATGAAGTAAATGACTTTTAAGATGCATAGCTGGGAAATTCTTTAACAACAAAACTAAGAATGTAGATGAAGTCATTACATATACAATGTAAGAATAAAAATATACCATTAAAAACTTCTAGTGACAAAGCAGAGATACCCTCATTTATCTACAATAACACAAAATTCCAGGAGTTTCCAATGCCCTGGAAAACTGTTTTCGAAATTCCAGAAGTTTCCAGGATCGCGGAAACCCTGCGTCAGCCTATTTGTCGAGGTCCGGAACATTAATTTATTCGTCAGAAGTTCTGCATTATCATATGCTCCTTTTCAGGTAAGATTTTTTGATGTGTGGTTTTTCCGATAGCATTCAGGCGTAAAGCAGGTTTTTTGATGATATAATGTAACGCTCTTTACATTAATAATGTTCCAGATCCTATTGCATCTAAACAATTTATGACTTGATTAATCCAAATGCCATTTCTTGTTAAAATTTAAATGTCCTCTCCTTCCAGTGTCTCAATTATCATGTTATCATCTCTTGTAATCTTTACATTTCACGACATTATTTCATGTGTATTTATTTAATCGTATTACGTAAATGTTAGAACATCATTCCCTTTGTAAAAGTCATCGTCATGTATTATTTCATCCTCGTGTTCTCTTTTTTGAGAAATAAACGATTTGATATTTTGTCAATGTCCTAGTTCGTCAGAATTCAGCATTACGTTCAATGGAAAACTGATCTTCTTGCCCCTCGAGACTAGTTCTGGCCGTGACCATTTGTATCGAGGAAAGTCATCTCTAGACCCAAACACGTAGACGAGGCAAATTATCTTTGTGGTTCATATTCAGATATAAAAAAGTACTCAGAAATTAATTACAGAAGCTTATTCTCACTGAATTACAGACCACTTATCATCAAGTAATGCTCCATGAATCATCACTCAACAAGCACACGCGTATTCGGAAGATATGAATTAAGATCAAAATTGCGCAAGTGCTGTTGGTGTCAGATAACACACCAAACTTCAGCAAATCTTGTACATGTGTCTTCATCCCACGCTTGTATCAACAGTTGCATAAAGTTAGAACTCCGTTATCGGGGAGCCTTTCAACTTTGCTCTCTCACCGCCACGGTTGGAGGAAATGGTGTAGATAAGGATAGAGAATGCAACGACGGTTGGCACAAAGAGTTCCACAGTCGCCATTTAACGATATCCATCTTCCCTTAGACGGCAAGCTCCATCTCATTCTTCATTTAAAGATAAAATGGCCGTCTTATTTCAAATGAGAGATTAGAAGGTGCGCCGAAAAAAAAACTCCTCGTGAGAGAATTACCATTACGCTGGCGGCCTGTCTTGAAGTGGACAACAACACTGACCTTTTCACAGACCAAAGCCGACCGCCACTCAAGTTAACTTCCCTTATTGTTGACTCTTTTGCAAATCTAGGACATGAAATCTGCGCTGGTTCGAAAAATGATTCTTTCAAACACAGATGTTTATTTATGAGCGGTAAGAAGAATTAATTGAAACAAACTTACCAAATGATCACTTCCTGCCTTCTATCGACATGTTTAAACCAGAATTGCGTCTCCTGTGGTACAGAGCTTTCGATCTGATACTTCATAAAAGCTCGGAACTACAGGGTATGCATCAGTCTGGTTTTCAAATCACTTTGAGCTGAAATTTCAAAGAATCATGAAATGGTATATGCATATACATGTATGTAAACAACTTAGTTACTATCAGATACATGTAACATCAATTTTAAAGCAATGAAGACAAGTGCATATCTCAAGTTGTTGTCTCAGTCGATGTCCGTGATATCATTGCACACTGCACGGCAAAAATCACATCATTTACAAGAACATTGCTTTAGGCATTTAATCGGCATTTTGACTGAAATGTGAACTCTTTACTAATTTTGAAATTAATTTAAAAATCTCAAAGTTGAAAAGCTATGAATTTCCTCCATATCACTTAACATGCAAGAAAACATAGGGCATACTATTTGTTCTAGAATAATCATGGCACAGGCGTGATTGGCTCAAACTACATGCATGAATACTGGCACATGTGCAATATATGATAGATAGTGATGAAGAAGCTTGTAATGGACAGACTGATGCAGGTGGCTGTGGGTATAGCAATCATTGCTGACTTGATGTATAGCAAAATTGTTGCAAAGTGTACCGTCTACACTGTATGTATGTATTGTACGATTTATTTATTTTGAGTAGCACAATATACAGGTGAACTATCATTTCTTGTAAAAGAGAACAAGCAAGTATATTTTGTCCAAATCTTTTGCGAATACATGCACTTATACTCCAAAAATGTACTGCAAATCTTTAAATTCCATCTCGAAGCCCTAAAAGGTGAATGAAAATGTAACAAACAAGCAACTTATCCCATGCGTGCATTACAGTTGAACAAACTCACGACTGTACTTATTCGATATCGCAGATTGCTCGATTGAAAGTTAAAGATGATCTTAGCAGTTATATAGCAGGTCGAAAGGTACAAATAATTAAACTACTTAAATTGTTGTAAATATTTAGGCAGTTTTATTTCCTAACATGCATGTCAAATGGTTGACTCATTCTTCAAATTCATCCATCTGAATTATCATTTAAAACTACTACCTTTGATATCAAGAACTATGGTCACTCGCAGTAGACGTAAATGTAAAGACATAAATTATACACCAATGGTGCAGATCTCTGGTCCTGTCATTTTTTTTAAGTGCTTATTTTGAAGCCAGGTGCATTATAACTTGAAATGTTAAGAACATAATGTCACGGATGCATCTAGAAGTCATGACGATAGACGAGACACAGATAAGCTACTGTTCATATAAATATCGAATGATGCATATTGAGTGCACCTCAAATAAAACCAATTAAATGGGACGTAGCTACTTTATGGCACACTTGTTACTCTCGCAGGAGTTGAGTTGATGATAAAAGCTAAGAAGATATTGCGAATTGATATTTAGGCCTAAGGAAAGATGTATGATGCGGCATGATGCACAAGTGATGCTATATAGACTCCGACAGATTTTACATTCTCAATATTGTCGTGATCAGTTTTCTACAGCTTTTCTAGAACGTCAGCTACTTTATAATCACTTGACGGATTTTCATAAATGCTCATTGAATTAATGTGTAAACGGAAGACATGACTTTCTTATAGATGCGGGTCGCTCTTGAGACGAATCCTTCCATATATTTTACAATTAAGGCTATTTTTCATAATTTGAGAGAAGCCGGAAACCGAGATGTTTCTGTTTTTGTTCGTCTTTCATGTGACATGAAAAAAAGTAGAGCATGCAGTAGAATTTTCCACCTGAATTCATGCGGAAATATGAAGTGCAATAACACATTCATCGTATATTCGATAATGGCTGCAGCAGAATATCTTGCCAATGCCGGTAAGTTGACAAAACTATATTAAGCCTTACAATGAAGTGTAATTAGATAAGGAACAATGTATTAAAGTGGTTGCAGCTGTAGGCATGTGATTAGTAACTGACTCGAGTTCATAATAGAAAATGTTCTAGTAATAACACTGACGATGTAATTGCATACATAAACATTCAACTCATAAAATAATCACTGTTACCATCTCGCAAGCTACTATTAAGCTTTTAGACGTCCTACAGGGATATCCATGGCTTCATCAACATTCTTGATTATATGTCTACAATTTGTTATATGTGATAAATAGTAGTCACACTAAATGAAATATTCATCCACAATATGAAGTGTAGTAAGAATATTTTGGTATCCAGCCTAATAATAATTGCCGAGAAGGTAAATATTCAGTGTTCCTTATTAAGGCAATTTTGCAACGCTACACATTACATCATTTTATTTTCATCTTCCAAGAAAACATGGTTCTCATAAAGGCTATTTTCAATATCATCCAATGATATTATGATGCTACGGAAATGTACTCATTATGATAACTAGACTATTACATGCATTCCAATGCACTACGATTGGCTAAACAAGCATTTAGGAAAGATTATCAAGTTACATTATATTTTTAAGTCAGACTAAAAAGCATTGACGAAAAAATGCGATGTTTCTCTAGATGCTGCATTCATATGATGCAAGCTGGAGTCTGAGTCTCATCCATTTTCGGACTTCGTCTTCGACTACACGGAAAATGCCAGGATTACGACTCCTTATCTTTGACTTCACAGCGCATCTATGCAGCTCATGATCTGTCTGTATGATACAAACATATGGTCTAATATGTTTCTTCCAAATATATTAGTAGGGTCTGCTGGCCAACGAACTCAACTGTAATTTCAGAAAAGATCAAGTGAAGCATCGGTTAATTTAGAGCTGCAGTTCCTCGTCCATTGCACCTTTGAAACCTATGAAATTAATAAAAATTATCAAGTGGAAGGCACTGATTGTCTGCTTGATATATATCGATATTATAAGCCTAATTGTCATACATGTGATTGTAGGTTGCAGCAGTAACGTAATTACACATTTCCATGAAAGAGAGCATCCTTCCAAACATCCTGGTTGCGCCAGTGCATAGAAACTGGTGGAAACCTAAGTAGCGCCGGTCTACCTCGCTTGTTTCATGTAGCACTATATACCAGCAACTGCTGTTGTCCCTAGTCATAAACACTAGCTTTTAAAAGTGATGAGCCCAAAAAATCAACGACGAAACCAATCTATCACATTGAGCCATCATAACCTATTCCCTGAAACATAATTTAGTATTTTATAGAAGAGGTATGAACATGAGGCAACATGAAAAAAGGATCTTTTTTATTGCCTAAAAAATTAAGTTATAAGTCTCACAGAAGTGAAGAGACTGACTAAGATAGTTTGATGAAAAGTATTTGGGACCTGGCACACCTATGGGCCATTTGTCCAATGTTGAACCTACTGAATGATTGCAAATTTCATTTCATTTCATAGCTGTGCATCTCAAAGCTTTGCTAAATGGAAGAAGACTATGGCCTATTAATCTGTTTACACAACTTAGTATCACGTCTGGGTGGCACTTTGAAACTCGAATATTTGTCAGAAACGTCATCTTCTTCTTAAACAAACATCACTATGATGTCATTGCGTTGCATGTCAAGAATGCGTCAGATTACATCCACCGGATAGATTATTACCAGAGCTTTTGTATAAACAGATCACGAAAGAAAAGTAGAAGAGCAAACATGTGGTACGTCTCAGTATGATCGTGAATCACGAGTATCTAACATGAAATGAATATGATGTCACGATACATGCACGATGACAAGTCTCTCAAATTGCTAACTCTTTACACAACAGACTCTATTCAATGTTTAAATTTGTTTCTGCGACAACTTGAAGGCAAGTTGGAAATTAACTTTACGTTCATAAAAAGCTGATAGTGTTTACTGCCAAATTCCTCAAAGTTAAAGACTTCAAATGATGTTTTGACAGAGTGCAGTAAATCTCTGATGTTTGAATTTCACTATCAAAATTCATAGACGACGAGATAAGTCATGGAATGTATTTGTGACACTGAGTTTCCGAAAATTTTACATGTCGTTGATAGTAAGACTAATGACAGTTCACTTAATTTTATGATAAGGAGCATTGATTAATGATATTGAATACCACTCACTGAGTAAAACAGACATACAAGTGAAAGTTCCATCTTTTCATGTGAAAAACTTGTTTTACTGAGTTCAGCCAAAAGGAAATGGCTTGGATATTGCTTAAATGTTGCTAGCTGATGCTAATGAAGAGGTCTAGACCTACACTATAGCCGCAATTATCCATTATTTACATTATGTGGTTGACAGACTCACCATTTCCTCTAATTAATGAAAGAAAAATCTTGGGAATAGTTTGGAGCGATGATTTATCATGGTACAATCATTTCAAATACATCGAATCAAAATGCTCAAAACGCATGTACCTGCTGAAAGTGCTGAAGAAGTCTCTGAGTCATGACGAATTGTGGTCTGTCTATCATGCCATGGTTGAAAGTTGTCTTCTATATGCAACTGCCTTATTTAGAGATTTGAATGATGATTGCTTGAAGATTACTAACAAAATATTTAATCGCAACAAGAGAGTAATTTGCCAGGCCATTGTCCCAACCGCAAAAATTCCTTCTTCGACAAGCAGAAAGTAACTTTTGAGAGACTTTTCGAGAAATGTCAAGAGAAATCTCACGCTCTCTATCCTATTCGTGCAACGATGAAGAACGACTGTCCTTTGATACCTTTCTGCCGGACGTAAAGAAGACAGAACTCCTTGCCTGTTTCCATTGCCATGTATAAAAATGGTTTCGCACTTTTGTAATCGGTTGTCTGTATAACTTTCGGCACACATGTCTTTGAGCATTTTGTCCTATCGTGCTTTTAGTTTTTTTATGCATAATGCTTCTGATTTCCATTCAAAGAAATAGATGGTTTATTATTGTCGTGTAAACTGAAATGGAAAGTGCAAACAGTAGGTGAAAAAAGCTTTGTTACTTCTCCTTCACAGGAGGCTTCAGCGATGCTGACATATTCAGACTTTAGATTGAGCTTTCGGTAAATTTAATTCCTAATGTCCTTTCTACCGACTTCCGATGACAACGTTTCAAACCAAGATGAGGTGAGGAATCGCCGAGGTAAATGAAGGCGAACCGAGCCGTGGTTAGATTATTTCAAGCAGAAATCTAACTGATGCATGCGAGAATGTGGTAAATGTGTCTAAATGTGGCCAAAACGATGTGCTTGGCGACATAGGGAAGCTTGTTAGATCTAAATGTATTTAGCTTCATAGACAAAGATGCATGAACATATGAGCTCATGACCTGAAGATGTTCTTTGTAAAAAATGTGACTCTATACTTAGTACCACTCACTTAATCATTGAAAACCTAAGACAATCCAAAGGAATTTCCCTATTAAGAAATCTCATTTAGTGCGATAACTTCAGTCTGCTTCCCATTGGATTTACATGTGTCTTTCATTGATCCTGTTTGACAAAAAGGGGAATCGGTTAGAACTCAGTAGACATGCAGATTCGTAGCAACCAGGATGCACATAACATCTTTCCCTGCAGAAAATCGTTGCCGCGGTCGGACTATTATTGCCTATAGCACAATGCAGATTCTAGCGAGTACATAGTGTATTAGTTAGGGCTTTATGAATTCCCCCAAGCGACAAGCGTTGTCGATGCAATGACAAGGTTCGTGAGCTGTAAAGTGGGGTAATCTATAAGCCGCAAAGCAAAAACTGATGTAAAGATGTAATAAGCCTTATTTTGTACATAAATTAGAATGAAGTCGAACCAGACTTCCGAATATTTCATCTTTGAGATACAGATACTTCAGGGCGAGAGGAATATTTCGTCTCGATTAATAGAGAAAATCTCAAATGAGTCCATCAATGAAAATTGCCAAATTTCTTTGTTTCAATTAGCAAAATTTTGTACCATGTCTAGAATTGAAGACAATTTGTTCCACCTCTATGACGTTGAGTATATACGTATCAACTAAGAAGTCCATATTTCACAAGTCTGGTTACGTTGTCAGGATAGAATGAGACGCACATCCTGAGAAGCAAGGCGTCAACATAACTCATCAGACAATGACTAGCTGACATTGACAATGAGTACGACGACTACAGAACAAACATCTTATCTTAAAATGTTAGAAATCATGTGGATCTTTTATTCTGTTGAGATTTGGTGTAGGGTTTATCGAGACGAAATGGCTCCTTCACCCTGAAACATATGTACCTGAAAGATAAGGTCAATCTGGTTAATTATCTTAAGGGGTCGAGTGCAAAAACCGTCCGAAATTATTTTGTAACTTTTGAGTAACCTGATTATATAAGTCTGAGTACTATCAAGAGGTAAGATGGCATACTGACACATAAAACAATATTTCCTTAATAATTATATGAAGTATTCGAGCCTGTTTCCTCACGTCAGGGTCTATTTAAGGTATGGGTTATTATCTTAAGAGATGTAGCAAAATAAATGTTGTGATAAATCACGTATGGTAGGCCTACGACAAAGACGAGTTCATGACGAAAGACAACCTGATAAGTCAACTTAATACAGGATTGAGTCAGTTAATATGCGGGGCCGTCTACAATTCTTTAAATAAGTAGTTGTGCTTAGTAGACCCGTATTCGGACTCGGTGGCTACAGATTGTATTCGGACTCTATTAAAACATCGACCTACCCTCAACCCTCATTTATACTCCATAATCACTAAATTCATCTCAAGTAGTAGGCCTGAAGCGATTGCTGTGGATTTCAAATGGATTTTCAACTGAATGCAGGGAAGATGAAGATCCTAAAAAAGTAAATCCGTCGAGGTTTTTGTAAATCATATTATGCTCAGACTTAATTCAATTTATCGCATCACTTTTCTGACTAAATCCTTTTGAGTTTTTAGGCTACAAGCACTTTAATTTTGAGGCATCATTGCATCTTAGGTGTCGTCGGTATCTCAAAAGAAATGTAATTCTACTGAAATGCCCTACTAACTGCTTGCATACACACGCAGTCACACCGTCTGTAAACAGTGTGAATTGAAGCCATGAAGGCGATTTTCTCAGGGAATCATCACAGCATACGGGATCGTTTGAATCGGCAGATGAACAGAAGAGTGATAAAACAAATTGCGACGACAAACTATTGCGATTTATCTTTTCTTTGTACAGCCGGCAAAAATTCAAAGCGTCATTCGTGAACACGCAATCTCTCAGTAGAACTCTGTCTGCTGCTTCCTTGTAAAGAGCATAGGCGTAGTTTATGATGCGTTTCCACAGTAATGATACAATATTACCCTTTGTAGTTGATCTCTTCAACAAAAAATAACTTTCCCACTAATTCAAAGTATTGCCTTGCAAGTGATGGCGTCGGATAAAGTGCTCGCGTGCATCTGAGTGTCCGTGTCTTACAAATCCTGTAATACAGTGCGATTAATCTGAAGATCTTCTATTCTAACGAAACTCACATATAATAATCATGAAAGCGAAAAACACAAACCGTAAGATGAACAAGTTTCAACCGACATTGGAGCACCTGCAATTCCTTCTATCCTAAATAGAATTACAACGTTCTGATGTCGTGGAAATTGATTGAACATGCATGCATTTTACGTACAAGTACAAATGATGAGAGCGGTGCAGTGCTGTGATAAAGCGACGCAACCACTTTATCTATTCACAATTGAAAGCTATCTTGTTACGTCTGCAAGTGGGGTCACACGTGCTATGAAGTGTGCAAAGAAGCCGCATACCGTCGGTCCTTCAGATGTGACATGAGTCTCCGTAAATTGTTATAGTCGTAACATGGATCTAAGCATAATCATTCTACTTGTTCCAATGCCGACAGTGTCAACATTGCTGCAATATAGGTAACAGAGCTAAGGCTGATATCAGTGCACCTTGGCTTTATGAGCAAAGGCTGTACATTCAATTGTTAAATACATAAGGGTCAAATTGAGAGACATTGATCAATTCCGTAGATAAGAAACTCTCTGTCTTACCTCTGAGTCAACTGAAAAATACAGAGATAGAGGATGATAGGCAGACATTCCCAGGATATTCAAAGGTTACCGCTGCAGTGTGTCATAATTTCTAGTTGAATAAACATGTCATCAAATGAAGCTATGATCTTGTAAATCATTTCTATCTTCTATCTGACCGTTTTAACTACACACAAAGATCCTATTTCCATCATTTTACACAAAGATGAAATTTTTGAACATTTATGCATTCGGATTATGATGCGATGAAGATTACTTAAATGCATAGAGAACAGTTATATAAGTGACATCGTAAGTAGTGTCAGTTACCATTATTTTCATGCTCCACTTAAAGAACAACGATACAAGGGCGTGAGAGACTTTCGGAGTAAATTCACTGAAAAATAGCCTAAGTCATATCATCCTGTTAGACCTTTGGAGTGGGAAACGGAACCAACCCGGGCTTTTTTCATTTTTTCATTTTAGACTAATGACAATTTGAACACATTGTAAATTATATGCAACACACAGCTGTAAATAATTGAGTCTCTTATTTCAGGTTTCACTCAAGATGTTTGCCGGTTAGGAATTGAGGCTTATGAGTAATCATGAACTACATGGCCGCCATTAGATTCAATATTGATTGGTAGATGTGTGCATTAATATTTGTAGATACACGTATTTATGATGCGAAATATGAAAATGCGTGTTTGCCTTTCAAACCGTAATTATGACTCGCGCCCGCAAAGTAAATTTATGTGTTGTCACCAACATGTCTCGCCAAAAGAATATTGTGAAAATTATGTCACATCTCACTGAAATCACTTTCATCAATTGATCTGTACAAAACGCGCAGATCTTTAAATTCATCGATGGAATCATTTTTGGGGAGAGGAATATACGTGTGCATGTCAAAGTAGCTCATATTCTAGCCAACAATGTCCTTTATCAGCGTTCTCAAAGATTGACATAATTCCAAAACGAGCAAATTAAACTCTGTTGTGCTTCAATGCAGCACAAAGAGAATGTCAAGGAAATTCATTTGAAGATTGGTTCCTCGATACTGCTTCCAGAATCCCAAGTTCGGGCTTGGTCCAGACAGCTTTAGAAAAAGAGCTCGGTTTGTTCTTCGTGTAGGACAAGTCACTCTTCAGCAGGCCTGAGCCGGAGAAAATTCGGACAACCAATTCGGACGGATGGTTAAGTGCTTGGTCTAGCGATCTTCTGGTTCAGAGGTCGAGCCCAGAAAGTGTCATTGGAAGTCGGCAGGAAGGGCAGCCGGACTTAAAGCAGTACAACGCTCCAGTAAAGTCTGACTATGTCAGCACCGTACAAGCCCCCAGTATGGTGGAGAAGTGACGTTGAACCATTCACTGCAACTCTGCGAGAGCACAGAATGTGGTCTCAAAACACAAAATTTGATGCTCAAAAACAGAACCAGAACTTTTCTTCTTATTCGAGGGATCGGAACCGCGATTAGGATTAGATTATAGATAATTATATTAGATTATGGATTATAATAGGATCTGATGGAAATTTGAAAGTAAAGGCTATTGCATTGCATTAAGGAGCAGAATATAAAAAAGAACAGAAGGAAGTTATCAAGCATTCATGATCGGTATTTAAGAAGAACTGCTAATAAGGAAAACTAGGCCTATGAGAAAATTGTTTTGTAACGGCACAGCAAAGACTATGAGACAACTAAATGGTGTTTAGTTAAATAGTATTGATTCGCAGATTGTCTATTGATCAAGCCGATGCGTATTTCTAAATCAGCAACTTGTAGCAACGACTTCGGAATTGCGACTTCAAAAGGGAAATCAACGTATCTATAGATGCTTCCTTCTCTGGATTCCAGAATTGCCGAAAATCTCAGTATCAAGATTACGCCAGGAATTTGAATAGAGGCCTGTGTGTGTGAATTATTATTGTGAGTAAGATTATAGGAAATTCCGACTTTCGTCCTGGGATTTGGGATTGGCCGAAACTGGGGATTAGTAGGTGCTGAAATTATCTAAACTTACAAGCATGTCGTTTCAAGTACGTGCAAATCGATAATGGAACCAAGTCATAGAAAATGGGGAATGGCAAATTCAATTCAATTTTAGTGATCACGAGATCGCGGTTGATGGAGCGGTGTAGGACTGAGATAGACAAATTGAGTTGACAAATTTTAAGCCTACTAGCTGGGAGAAAAATGGTGAGGCAATCAAAACCTAAATGGGAATCACTGGGCCTGGATAAATTTGACTATGTCTTCTTGCCAAAGTAAATGAGCGTTGTGCTGAAAACTCATGCCCATGTCGTCGCCAACGACTGTATATTCCTTGTCATGCTTACATACTGAATCTTGAACGCTAAAATTCAAGCAACATGTCAAGTATGGAAAACTCAAAAAGGTTGCAATCAGTATGTTGCCACTTACCCCTTCAAAAAGATTGCACATTTCCTATTCATGGTCGTCCATTGTTTCATATGCTTGTTTTCTTCGATAAACACAATCAGGAGGAAACTCCGTGACAAACGCAATAAGCAGTAAGTCTTCCTGTCTCAATAGATCTCTTTGACGGTTTCCAGGCAGTTTCAATTACATGAAATAATTGTGAGGGTAGACATATACCGGAACTATCTTCTCACAATCGAACAAAATGATCTGCCTCAACTGGACACTGTTGCATCTCGACTTAGTTCGATGAAAAGCATTGGAGAGCGTCATTCCTCCACTGTAAAACTTAGAAGCCTGATATGAGTCCATCCAACGTTGGCGGTCAATCTCGGCGTCTCAAAGGCGTTGGCGACGCGGCGATGAGCGCCATATCAGTGTTTTAGACGACGAGAATCGTCAACAAAAATGAATCGCGGCCCGCCCCTAATGCAGCCAAGCAGACTATGGATCATTCCACAACAACGGTTCTCCGTAGGACTTCACAGACCGCAAATGCATCGTTCAGGCGCAAAACCCTTTGAGCGCCAGTTTAATGGGCGGTGCTTTGATTTATAACGATGATGCATCATCTATTCTAGTCTGGTTGGTAAGGTTGCAGGGTCAGATCACGTCCGATGTGTGCAGCCTTTAAGTGCTCTCCAAACACAACCGGCATCATATATCCGAATACAGCACACTGCTTCGCCTGTTATGGTCAATCAAATGGCCCGATTGAATTGCAACTTGAAAAAGTGAATTGCTCTACATCGATCGTTCTGAAGAAATTGAACAATTAGCATTTCCTAATTTAATACCGATAAAAGGAGCTTTGATGTCAGGCGTTGCCATCTGTCTGTTGGAGAGGGCATTTGTAGAGTATCTCCCCTCTGATGTTTGTAAACTTGTTATAGCCTGTAAAATTTGACAAATCGCCTACAAATTTTATGTACTGGTAGTTTACTTCTCTCTATGTTCAAAATTTCGTGCAAATGAGTATTTTCGGAATTAGAATGAAAATTGGTGTGAAGCGAAAGTAATCTCTGCTGGCCAAATATAGTCGGCTTGATTGACGTGCACGACTAAACGCTCGGGCGTGACATCCGCGACTTCTGAAATACCAAGTGTCTATAAAAAGTTCAACAGCATCAGTGCTTTTGATGATGAAAAAGGGCATCTGAAAATCGTGTGATCATTTCAGATATCAGCTGATGAGATGAGAGACAAGACAACACGTTCAAAAAGATAGTCATACCTCTGATCTATAAAGTTACGCTTTACACTATAGAAACGTGCTCAACGAAATTGTACCTGATTTCGTACCTGAAGATTTCGTACGAGATTGTACCTGAAGGAAGTGTTGCAATTCCACAATTCCAACTTTTTCTGTCCGCATTCAACCTACTCCGAGTTAACTATATCATCGCAATTTATTATATCGCAATTATACTACCTCAAAAATTGACAATTAAACTTTATGCGAGACATAGAATTTCAAAGTATGGCTGTACTGACTGCCTATATGTTTGTTGAATTAACGGTGAACTGAGTTGCCGGTATGTATACGCTAATGATCATTTTTAAAATGCATCAATTTGGTTTCATTTTCTGAGGAAGGTTTATCAGAAATTTGAAAGCTTCTCTCTGTTTTTAGTGGGGCCTATCAGACATCAATAGCATGGTAATTCAATGATGAAAGGAGGTGCATGAGAAACATCGTGAGTATACAAAAAATTCACTTCGGTAATACATTTATAAATTTTCTGATATACTTCACTTAAATGCTCGCAGGTAGACTATTATCGCATAAGTTTTACTAATCAAGCTTTAGTGTCTCTTCACTGTTTAGGCACAAATACTTCTTTTACAGCCTGAAATCGGGTGGAAATACCAAATCTGATAATAAAGCATAATAAAGTGTAATACAGAATAATAAACTAGCTGCGTGGAATATTATCTTTTCAATAGAGTGAAATTCGAATGCCAGAGAAAGTGTTAGATTCGGCGATAATATTGACGGATTGCACCTACATCTGAATGGCGGCACATCAATTGAACACTTAAAGAGCGATTAACACGGAATTAAATCCATAGAACGCATCCGACGCAATTTTCAAGGGCTGTACGTGCCCGTCAGAGCTGCGACTACCTCAATGCAGAACAGACGTAAAGCTGACTTCTCATTGTTCGCAGGCCGACAACAATGGATTTTGTAAATTATAAGCGTGTTATGTAAACACAGAAATATGTACACCTTCATAGACAGAGAGTTATGTTTTGTATGGTCTACTTTATTGTATACCGTAGACTTTCTTAAAAAAGAAAACTATACCGGTATCTCTAGTCTACTTGTTGCTAACTGCGCTCTGGTTAGGAAATAGCATCCCGGGACACCGTGTACCCGCATATTTTTGTGATTTTTCCGTCAAGCTTGCCAGATTTTCCGTGCTACAGGATGACTCCTCATAGCCTACACAAGGCGCCTTATGCCAAGATCTGCTGTTCAGTTATTCCCGGAAAAGATAGTAGCAAATTAGGCGTCCTCTCGTGTCCAGCGTAACAGTGTGCTCATTTTTATTGCTATGTTTTCTATTTCATATGCAATTCATAATGAATGGACTAAAAATACAGGCCCTATCATAGATCTTAGGCAAATCACATAAAGTACTAATACTTTGCTGTGTTGCTACACTCTTAAAAATGTTGGTTTTATAAAAAAAACTTAACTTGTTTTTCAACTTCTCCTCATAGGAAAACCAAATATCGTTCTTCAAAATACCATGAAAATTGGGTTTACAGAATGACAAACGAGAAGTGGTTTTTCTAATTTTATGTCTCACAACTTAATTTCTTATATGCCACATTTAGAGATGTTCAATTAGATTCGGAAGACCAAGGCAATGCTCAGCTGATTCATGCTAAATCATCTGATTATAATCAATAACTCTATGAAACAGCGATCAGATGAAAGTAATTATTTTCGTCTTATTGCACAGCAATTTGTTTAGAAAACCGGGATGATTTCTCGGGATCCCAAAGTTCCGGTATTGACTTAAAATCACGAAATCCTGAGATTTTGATAAGTCCTCAGTATTCGGATTGCTCAGATATCGTATATTCATGGCTTAGTTAATCTGTTAGCTTCGTACATTTCACTTGAGTTACTTTTCATAGTAGATGTCTCTTATTTCAAGAATTCATTAATCCTAGACTAGTGTGACAAATGTGAGGTGCGTTCAAACGATTGAATTAAACTTAAATCTCGGGATCGAAATTTTAACAAAATCATTTAAGCTTGTCAAATTCTAATAAAACAGACGAACGATAGCATGGCTACTATCGATTAACGCATTGACGTTTCCTTTCACATTTGACTACTTAAATCATGTCGATCCTTTACCACTAATTGCTATCAGACATTTCATAAATTTGCAGTGCATCAATGGAACGCATCTTCCAATTTTCCATATTTCAAAATAATTTGCAAATTGCAAATACATATCTGATTGAAGCTGTAAATCTGCATATAATGACGGAAACCTAGCTAAAGCTATTAAGGAAATGCGCTTTCAAAGGTTTACCTCACAATACAGAATCTAAACTCAAAAGTGGGTTATGGAATACTAATAAACGGGATCATCATAATCAAACAGTTTCCTACTCCATGCATGTTTGCAAAAGCTAGGTAGTAGCTTTGAACTTCTCATTTACTTGATGCAAGTTAGTATAGAGAGAGATTGAAAATTTCTCTAAATTCTAATCCCAGGACCTCAGAAAAGCCAGTATACGTGCATGTTCTATCGGCTCGTTGGTGCAGGCAGCATATACCTGTAGCAGTTTAATCATTTATCATAGTTGTTAAACCATCGATCTAAAAAGCATGAACTTCCACACTCGATTCGACAAGCACGCTACAACCAAATTTGCTAAGCCCCTTAGGATGAGATTTTTCCGAACTTTCAAAATCCTTTCATCATATTTTAATTGATATATGATGAAAAACGACATGTATGACAATTGCTGTCATTCCCATGATTCAATTTTGAGGCTGAATGACAAGAAATTTGTGTAATCTTATGTTCGCGAACAAAAGATGTGTATTATGCCCTCATATATTCGATTCTATGAAAATGTGCTATCTGATCGAATGGCGCATTTCAAACATATAGCAATGTGAATTGTGATTATATATCATCTGAAATGTACGCTGCTGAAGTGGCCTACAGCAATTAAGATTATTTTCGATGCACCTGACCAAAAAATCTAGCTCAACATTCCATGAGAGTGTGAGTCATTCAGTCTTTCTCATAATTCCGTAAAAAAATAGTCATATTAGCAATCTTTTATATCATTATCAATCCTATCCATCTCTATTTCTAAATGAAGCGAGAATATGAATTTTCCTAATCACATGGTATTCAAATTTCTCAGCGCTTTGTTTACTCGGTTCAATTTTTGATGTTGGAATCACAATTTCCTAAACTTTACATCATCGCAAAACAGACATGCTTGAAACATCAACATTGACCGGTTAACCCTGTTTACTGTTCATATAGCTCCAATTACTACTGCTGCATCGATGGGATGCAGATGATGGTGTAGTTTGCGTCTGGCATGTATTGGTTGCGTCATATTCTCTATTTGTCGAAAACTACGAACATTGAGTGGAAACAACCGAACAACCTCGACAGCAACGAACTTAGTGAACACTTATTTCTCAGAAAGCGAGCTAATTAGTAGCCTGTAGTATCTTATCAGGTAAATTGGAATAGGATAGACACCATTAATCACTCGTGTTGACATCAAGCAAGACGTGGTGAATGGTGCTAGCATGTTGAGAAATTTCCTCGGGTTATCTCCAATGTGAAAACACCAGCTTTGCTCGAAACGTTCCTAAGCAATGATAAATTTGGTCATTAATTGGCTTTTTCAATAGGAAAAAGATGGTACCTCATTAGACCAAGAATATCAATGAAACACCAAGTCAACAGATCAGCATGCAATACGATATGTAATTATCGCAATTCATACGACTTCTAGTGATGATAGACAAAACAGCTTCGAAGATGTTATGCTCGATTGTGAATTCTGAGCAAGAATTTAAGATACACTGGCTTCTCTGATAACCCATGTTATCTATCATTCATTACGTTCATGATGAAAACTAAAAGCTTCATCGTAAAAAGAATTCACAAAAGCGCATTGAGTCATCTATTGAAGGGGAATGAACCATACCGGTACTAAGGACTGTTCATAAAATAACAATCTCATATCGTATAATATGTAACACATTATCTTGAACAATAAATTCCTTTTACATGCATGTTGGAGGATTTACGCATTATTTACACCAACCACTCATGACTAATGTAATGCATGAAGTTTTCCATGGCTGCTGTTTTATTTGCCACACATCAAATTAGCATCCCTTGCCGGCAGCGGCCTAAATGAAAGCCAGTGTAGTCTTAACTTCCCTAAATTACTATTAACTTGCTCTTTAATTACTCTTTAAACTTTATCTCCGAAATACACGGGGAAGTGACCTTACTTTGAGCTGAATACTTGTACAGCTTTAAGATCATCAAATATTTTCTCCGATCTCCCATCATATCGGGGATGAGTGCCAGACCCTGACCTTGTTTGGATTTTTGCATTCCGCATTACCGACATTTCATAACAAGTTCAAGTTTACAACATGTCCATTATTTTCAATCAGAAAAAGACCCTTATGATAACGATTAAGAACTCTCAAAAGGTGAACATGGAAATTCGACTCTCTTGTTCAATAACATTCATGCATTCATTTCTGTAGAATGATAAGTTATTCCATGGTAGTAGGCTGATCAGAAAATGTCCTTTACTTTAGAGAAAATATAGACCTGCTTTTGGTCTTACGGAAATAACCTTATAACAGCAGGGAGTCTTAAGGCCTACGTAATGCCTATATGAAGATATCACTAGGCACTAGCAGGGAGTCATGTCCAACGAGAATGTTCAAACAATGTGTAGGGTTTATTGCACATTTGAATGTGGACAATATATCAAAAGAGATTCGATAGCACTTTCTCACTCACATGAGAGGCATTTTCAAACGCCGGCACCTAGCATATTTGAGGCAAGACAAGCATTTACTAGAGTCATAAACTGCACATCTCAACACATTTAATTTCAAGCATCACAGAATTGGGGTCGCTACTCTGCTCGCCGGTGATAAATTTACCGAGGAATTCGTAGCGCCGATCGTCGAATATTTCATCATTTAGATAACATATCGCAAATTCAATTTCACAGTTGAGTCATCTTTGAGCAGTCTTGTTGCATTTGGGAGGCATTTCTATAATTAGATATAAAAAATTCAATCGTTCATCCCGTGTAGCAGCGGTTATCAAGTCAAAAAACAAACATTATGTACTCAGTCCACTGCGCACGCTGCATAAAGCACTTTTTCGATAACCTAGGTTTTGTTGTATTTGATCTTTTATCTTTCTTTTCAATAGGCGGTCAAAAAATACATGTATGGAGATTCTATCCCCCGAATAATGCTAACTATCGAAAGTGACACGGTAAAAGACCAAATAAAAGTCGCCAATCGGTGAATGCTTCTGATGGGCAATTTTTAAAGGAGGGGGGCCACATTCGGTCGCCCATGCCTGGCCTATAGGACCACAGTCTTACTAATTGATTCTTCGCTATGTCAGATGTGATTCACATGAATTTATCTTTATTGTAATGAAGTTTTAATGAAATGTCATGGGAATAGTTCAATCGCGACTGTTGAAATTGCAACCAACTCATTATAAGGAAATGAATTAATAAAAAGATGCCACAATATGTGTAACCGATACCTCCGTATGGGCTTAATTCAGCTAGCCTGTGTACAAACTACAAAAACAATCATGAACGGATATCTTATCTCACCGACGAAGCGATTATTTAGGAAATTCAACAAAGACGAT